>CM021319.1:5827597-5851353 GCA_010645155.1 Tigriopus japonicus
GCCTTTTCTCTTTTTTCATCCGCCTGCGATAAGATTTTTGAAGAGATCACTCAAACCTCCCCCTGCATTTCTCATTACTGTACTTTCATTTCTTGTAATTTCGTTACAACTGACCTGCTTTTGGATCAAATTGTTTTGAATTTGGGCTTTTTGGTCCAAAGTATTTGGTTTTGTGTTATACCCATGTACATATTAAAATTTTTGGGATTCGTGGTTTCGCCCGGAATTTGTAAATGGATATTTCTTTAGGTTCAAATTAAATCTTGAAAAGTATTTGATTGTGCAACGTAAACTGGCAAACTAGCAAACGCAGGATTTTTTCTCTCATAAATTTTGGAAAACAAATGATCCAAAAATCTAAATCTTGATCTTAATGATCAATTTTCTTGCTCATCATCATGTATCAATTTTCCCTTTAAGGTTCAAGACTTACACAAACGAAAAAATACGAAGCGCTTTCTTCGCTTTTCTTAGTACACTCTAATAAAAGAATGCAATCATAATTTTTTTTTTTCAGTGCATTGACTTTTCTTGTCTTTTTCACAAAACTTCACGTAGTGTCTTGAAAAGATAAAATGAGCTCTAAAGGCTTATGTGCCATCTAGCGAGCACTTTTTAAGTAAGCAAGCAGAAGCTCAAAAAAGCAAACAGCTGGGCCATGGGAAGTAGAGACTAGGGCATTATAATAACAGAGTACGGTCATAAAGTGCGCCATCTAGTGGATTTTATGCGGCAACAGCTCGCAGTTCCCATGATATGCATGTTTTTGAAGATTGCAACGGTTATTCATCAGATTTGGAAAAACTGAAGTGCCTCAAATGTTAACTGAGTATTGTTAATGAACCTGTGGTGGTTTTTGGTTGAAATAATTGATAAAATCCCTTTCAAATTGGCATGGAAGTCTGACTACTGAAACGGCAATTCTGGCATGATCTTTGCCAAAATTCTTTAAGAAAAAAACACTTAAGTTCTATTTGGAGTTCCACTATCAACATTTTAGGCACTTTAGTTCGTTCAAAACTGATGAATGACCGTTACAATCTTCAAATATATGTGAATCATTGGAACTGCGAGCTGTTGCCGCATGAAATCCACTAGATGGCGCACTTTATGACCGTACTCTGTTATTAGAGTGCTCTAGTAGAGACTAGAGAGTTCACTTATTTCCTCACTCACTCACTTCTTTTCGTTGCATGCGTTCAAGTGATGTTGAACAGACATCTCAGGGCAGATAAATGCATGAGTGGCAAACACGTCAGTCAGACACGTTCAAAAAGGATAGATTCGAGCCTAAACTCCTCTTAAACCACTCCCTCCCTCGTGCTGCATTGACAACCCTCAAGATTGCGATGACAACGGTCAATCTCTGACCGAGATTCCCCCTGGGACAATCCATCGTCCAAGATGAGCACCACCTCCGTCTCCGAGCTGATGGAACACGCTCGGGGGACCTATCACCGATTGATGGATCCCCTATGGGACGGTGCTATCCAGCCCATGTTGGCTCTCATCTTTCCTCCGGAAGCCATTCATCATTGGACCGTCCACGGGCTCTCCACGGACAGTCTCATGCACATTGTGGCCTTCCTTTTGGCCGTAGCCTTAATTGTGGGCTTGATTGTAGCCCATTGTTGTCGAAGGATCAAGTCCAATGAAAAGATCACTTCGAAAGTCAAGGCTGTCAAGGAATTTGTGGTCCCCGGCGAAGGACCACGATTCCGGAAGCGGGATCGATTGGCCTTCATGAGCCGGAAAGCTTTTCGGAGTGCCAAGGCCATGGGGGTGTACATCCGAGGCGGGCAAGGTCGGAAACGCAAGGACGTGGCCAAGTTGATGAAACGGGTGTTCAGTCACCCATCCTCGCCGGATTATCAGAGTCAGATGTTGAAGCCCGATTTGCCTCATGAGTTCTTGGAAGAGGATGGCAGCTATGGTTCCGAGAGCAAAGATGTCCCCGAATCTGTGCTCTTGGTCTTGAAGAACTTGCGTGTGTTTGGGCATATTGAGCAGACCGTGGTGTGGAAGTTGATGGCGGATGTGCAGTATGTCAACATGAAACAAAACGACTACTTGTTCAAGGTCGGTGATCCCGATGATAGTATGTTCATTGTCGAGTCAGGTCAAGTGATCGTGTGTTATGATACGGCCGAATCCAGCGGAAGTGAATCCAAGAGTAATTTCATCGAGATGAAAACGGTCAAGGCCGGAGAGCCCATCGTGTCATTGTTGAGCTTCCTGGATTACATGGCTAACAAACGCAAATCGTATAAAACCGTGTCTGCCAAAGCCCTGGAAGACACGAAAATCATCCGATTCCCCTTTGCCAGTTTTCAAGGCGCGTTTGCTCATGATCCCGTGAGTTTGACGCGTGTAATCCAGGTGGTCATGATTCGACTTCAGCGGGTCACTTTCCTGGCGCTTCATCAGTACTTGGGATTGGGGGCTGAGCTCATGAGTTCTCAGCATCGGGGGGCAGTCCTCTTAAAGAAGCAATCCTCGACCGAGGTCCAAGTGGAAGAAGCGCTCAAAAGTCATCCACCGACTCACATGGAAGATGTACCGAGGAGCATGTCCGTGCCCACGCCACGGTCGGTTTCAGCCACGGCCCAAAACGAGTCTTCCCCCGTGCAATATCCCTTTTTGGAAGATCCGGCCCTTAAGAGTCTGTTCAAGTCCAAGAAAATATTGGCCGGATTTCAGGATGATAAGCTGAAAGATGTGGCTGTGAACTTCTTCCGCAAGCATTTCGGTCTGTCCGATCAAGACATGGTGGGTGAAGATAGTGCGGCCTTTGTTCAAGACCTCGATATCGTCCAATTCCACGAGAAAGAAGTTCTCATTGCTGAGGAGACGAATGATGCGGCCTTCCTCATCCTAGTCCTGACCGGCAGCGTGTGTGTGTCTCAAAAGAACTGTGATGGTGTTCCCGTAGAGATTCATAAGGCATATCCCGGTGGGGTTTTGGGCCAACTCCAAGTCTTAACTGCTGAACCCAGTTTCTTCACTTACACCGCGAGCATGACTTCTCGAGTGGCCATGCTGAGTGGGTCGGAACTAGCCTCGTACATGTCGAGAAATCCCGACGTGGCCTTGCAGTTGGCCTCCTCTGTGATAGACAACCTTTCGAGTTACGTTCGATCCATCGACTTTGCTTTGGAATGGAACTTGGTGGAATCGGGCAAGGCTTTGTACAAGCAGAACTCGATTGCCGATAGTACTTACGTGGTGTTGTCCGGTCGATTGAGGTCAGTGATATCGCGAGATGGTGGAAAGAAAGAGCTGGTAGGGGAGTTCGGCCGAGGAGAGCTCACCGGCATCGTTGAGACCCTCATGAAGACTCCTCGAAGTACAACTGTGATTGCTGTGAGAGACACGGAGGTAGCCAAGCTTCCTGCAGGACTCATTGACTACATCAAAATGCGATTTCCCATGGTCCTGATGCGGTTGATTAAACTATTGGGCGAGAAACTTCAGCAATCCTGGGAGAAGGGCTCTGATCCAAGATCATTAGCCATCTCGGGCTCCACGGGAATGCACAACGTGGCCCAATCAAATTTTTCCACAGTGGCGGTTATCGGTCTCAAACCCGATTTGCCGGTGACTTCCTTCACGTTGGAACTGATTCAAGCCCTAAATTTGATTGATGCCTCACTCAGACTCACCAAAGAATACATAACTAATGAGCTTGGACTTGGAGCTTTCAATAAAGGAGCCGAATTCCGTCTCTCGGCCTGGCTAGCTCAACAAGAGGATAAACATCGGATTGTGGTCTATCAATGCGATTCGGAGCTAAACTCATGGACTAAATTGTGTGTGCGACACGCCGATGTGATTTATATTTTAGTTGATCCCCTAGACCTTCCGAACATTCGACCCCTGGAGGAAAACCTGGAGACCTATTCTCGAAGGACGCGAAAAGAAATGATTTTCTTGCACAAGGAAGACGTCAAGTATCCCAAGAACACATCTTTATGGCTGAAAGAGAGAAACTGGATCAACGTGCATTATCATATTCGCTGTCCACCTAGGATGTTCTTCAAGCGTCGAGTGGAGCGATTGGAGTCGATGTACAATCGAATAAGCGTCGACAATCCCCCGGACATTCATTCAGATTTTTGTCGCTTAGCCCGCATGATTACGGGTACATCCGTCGGTCTCGTTTTAGGTGGTGGAGGGGCACGAGGATGTTCTCACGTCGGAATGATCAAAGCCATTCTGGAAGCTGGAATCCCCATTGATAGCGTGGCAGGTGTGAGCATCGGTAGCTTCATCGGAGCCCTTTATTGTCAAGAACGCGATGTGACGGAAATGACCGTGAAAGCGCGAAGTTTTTCGTACAAGATGACTCAATATTGGCGACAGGTCATGGATCTCACGTGGCCTCATACGGCCTATTTTACCGGGCAAGGATTCAACGACTTGCTCGAAGCAGTTTTCTTAGAACGAGATATTCGAGATTTATGGCTTCCGTTTTTCACCGTGACCACTGATATCACTGAGAGTGCTATGCGAATTCACGATTACGGTTCCCTATGGCGATACGTGAGGAGCTCCATGTCTTTGGCCGGTTACATGCCTCCACTTTGCGATCCTCATGACGGTCATTTGCTTTTGGATGGTGGTTACGTCAACAACTTGCCCGCCGATATCATGCGCATCAAAGGGTCTAAACACATTCTGGCCGTGGACGTTGGTGCCCAAGATGATGCGGATTTTACCAACTATGGCGATAGTCTGTCCGGATTGCAAGTAGTTCTTTCGAAATGGAGTCCGTTCCGATCCAAGATGAACGTGCCCAATCAAGCCGAGGTTCAATCGCGTTTGGCCTACGTGTCTTGTGTGGGGAAATTGGAGACGGTAAAAACATCCGACTATTGCCATTATCTCCGTCCACCCATCGATCGATATGGCACACTGCAGTTCGGAGCCTTTGAAGAAATCCGAGATGTCGGCTATTACCACGGGCGAACGTACTTTACCGGTCTCAAAAAGGCCGGTCTCTTGAAGCAATTTATGAGCTCGGGCAAAGGTGGCGAAAAGCCCCCGTCCTTTTCGTTACCGGGTGCGATTCGACGTGGTAGTGTCGAAAATCTGGCCACGCCTCTCGACACGCCCAAACCTCCGTCTGGGTCGGCCAATTTCACCAATCTAGCCGAAATGGTGTGTAGCGTACAAAAGCCTTTTCCCACACTAGACACGGATGGCGAGGATGGATCTACTACGGTCTTGGACGACGATCAGAACAGTGAGCCTAGTTCGGATGGAGAAACGAGTGCCGGACTCATATCCGATGAGAATGACGACAACGAATCCGGATTCCTAAGTCAAATATAGTCTTTGCCTAGTTCAGACATCGATACTCGGTTCTTAATGATCGATCACTTAAGATTACTTATTTTAGGTTAATATACCCGAGCCTGGCAATAACAACTCTCACTTCCATTGCGGCTACAGTCTGTTATTTTATTCACGGGTTTTCGGATGGACCTCGACGAGGGTCAAAGAAACAAACACATGGATCGATGATAGATAAAGGAAATATTAAATTACTTGAGGGGACCACGACAGATCCGTCCGTCGTCTCTCGCTCCTCCATCGTGTGTGCTTATCTTCCCACAAGCTGTCAGTGGATGATGAATTTGGGGTTGGTTCCCGGATTGGGGTTCGCTACACTAACAGTCCAAGAAGTTGGCCGCCATGAGGAGTTCCAGAGCGATCTCGGGCAAGATGGGGAACTCGGGGATCTCGGTCGAACTGTTGGTATAGCGCACCTTGTACGTGAAATACATGCACACCTTTTGGAGCACGTGCGAGGGGATCTCACGGAAGTTGACCTCATTGGTCTCGTTTTCGGAAAACTGTCCCGGACCCGACAGCATGGCCTTGATCGTGCCCGAGGTGAGGGCGTGCTCGCGCTTCACGATGAACTCGTGTCCGTCCGACGAGATCAGCTTGACGTACATGGCATCCGGGCCTTCGCATCCACCGAAACGACCCCCGGCTCCCCCGGCGGCGTCTCCCGTGTCCATGGCCGTATCGGACGAAGACATTCTCCACGCTCGCAATCAATGGATCGAATCGAATCCTTGGATCAATCTAGAACGACAACTTGGCTGGCCATGAAATCCATTGTAGCTCAAGGTTAAGGATATTGATTGGTCTTACCCGTGTGGTACCTTAATAAGGTTGGTTGACTCCGGGGAGTGAGTAAAATAGAGAGAGAAATCGGCAAAGTCGATCGGATTGTTGTAGACGCACTTTGTGATTCAGTCTAGAGACCCTCTCAGCAGGGTTGCCAGGTCTTCGACGGCTCTTATCGCCAGATTTGCCACCGAAATTCGCCAGAATTCGCCACCTCATTTGAAAATTCGCCAGATTTTCGCCAAATATATTTTTACTAACAACCTTATGTACATCATGCTGAAGTAATCATCAAGGAAAAACTCAAATGGTCAATTCTTCAGTTTTGTTTTTCAACTTTTATTTCAACTTTTATCTTTTGATACACATTTCGTGACAAAAGTTCTCGAAGAAAAAAGGAATGCCACCATATTGACTTTCCTTCATAAATTTCCATTTGTAGCACTTAGAACGCGTTTTAGTTTGTAATTTGTGAACAAAATTAAAATTTTATTGATGCCAAGTAATAAAATCTTTCGGACTCTTTTCTGAAATGCTATGAAATTTATAACTCTTTAAAAGCAATGTTAATGGTATTAATATCACGTTAACAAAATCTGACCAGTTGCCATTAAAAAATCCCAAAATGTGACGTGATCACTCAAAAAGTAAAAATCACTTTTTTATATCAATGACATTGTTCATGCCCTGCAATTTGACCATATGATAATAGATTGATTAGTAAACCATAAAGAGGGCGTAACCAAAACCAAACGGGCGCAATCGCAAAATAATAGGATGAACAATTTATTTAGGATTTCAATTGGCCCTACCATTAGGAAAATCAAATTGGGAAATTTTTAAAATCAGTTACTCATGCATTTGCCGAAGCTTTTGACTTCATAAAGTCTCTTTTTCCCAAACTCGCTTGTTAAAAATTCTTGTACGCATTTTTTTACCGATTTTAACTGGTACACAGAATGTCATTCCATGTAAAAGTAAAAAAAAGAGAAAACCCGTGTGGGGAAAAGGCATGTCTGATAAAAGCATCGGTCTGTAAGGGAGTTGGAAATAGCTGCCCCATAAAGGGCATGCTATTCCCTGTTGTACTTATTGTATTTTACTTATTGTATAATACCCATTCCCTGCCCTTAGGACAGGTCACAGATAGTGGATAACTCTTACTTATAAATCTACCACTTCGTGTACGAGGTTGCTTGAGTGAAAAGGACAACATTGCGCACAAAATTCTTGCTTTCCATTAATTCCAAATTTCCTTGAGTATGAAAACTTAACTTCTTGAATGATTTTGCATGTTGAAGTGAGATGAACAATGTCAAAAGGGTTAAGATCATTAGCGAATGAATCAAGAATTTAAGAAAAAATACTCATACTACATATAAATATCAGGCAAGAATAGAGTGAACTTAAATGATTGTTAAGGTAATGCAAAATCAAGGATCATGAAATGGTGTATTTTGAAGTGCCGAGGGTAACTAAGCATACAATTGGATCTAAATTTAAGGGATTATTTCCTTGGGGGCGGATTTGTCATTACATAAATGGTCACCAAATTAAAATGACTTGAATCAAAGGATTTTTGATTGAATATTTATGACAACACTGAATGTTTTCATGAGGATGAACCTGATGAGAGTGAGCAGGAGATGAACCAAGAGATCAAGATTACCAACAAGGAGGGCGTGGCAAAGCTATGGAAGCATGTACTATTGCAAGGATCTCGGAAGACCTGGATGCTTTGCCATTGCCAAAAGCAGCTTTTTGAACTCTGAGCCAATTTCAACAAAGTCTATTCAAACCAGTTGTCCAAGTCGTCATTCAAAGTTCACATGCTTTAATTTCAACTTGATCAACTGAAATATATGGCAATGAGAGTAACTTGAAACCTATAGCAATGGGCGCTCTTCCAACCAAACAAATATACCTACAGTCATTCTTTTGGGCTATTGTTGGGTCAATTTGTCTCTTGCTTCTGAACATAAGTACTGCGAATGTTACAAATTCTAAAACGTTGTTTCTAGCAAGTGGATGAATGAATGATTCAGCCAACGACATCCTGAAGTGCTGTCTTATCAATTTTATCAAAACAAAACCATATACTTGAATGGGATTCAGTTTATGAAAAAAATTGATCGGTTGAGGAGAGGCTCCCATGTCTTACGTTTTCCTTGGTATAATGTATTTATAGAATCGCAATTCATAGACATGTGAAGAAAAATAAAACAGAACAGAAAGAAGAAAGAACAAATAGGCATTGGAGGCTTGATTTTTTTCATTTTTCAGAGGAGAATAGGAAATTTTTCATAAGAGTGCATGAAAAAGGAACAAAAAGGGCACTCCACATATGCTCCAAATCCAACTTTTGATGGGAAGTAAGTGGTTTGAAATTTTGAAGCTCAATTGAAATGGACAAGATTATTACGATTTCATAACTGTTACACACAAGTTTGCTTCATGAAAGAGTATGAAAATAAATATGTAGCTGTGCAAGTATTTGATTTAGTTCAGTTTTCCTTCCTTTTTCAAAGTGTAATCTTGGATGATTAAATTTACATTGACACTAGTTTATTCATATACCTGCTTCAACATGTTACAATGCACGTGTGTGTTTGATTTTCAATACTCTAATATTGAGACAAATCCTTCTTTGTAATTTTGGATGACATATTTATGAAATAACTTGATTGGTGTTATTTGAGACACAATAAAGTTAGGAAAGGAATCCCCTTTTTTGTGTGCTTATAAAGAAAATTTTCTGTTGTCCTCCAAAAAATGAATACAATTTAAGTCTCCAAATTTCCTTGTTTTTCTTTTTGTTCTGTTCATTTATTCACAAGTCTGTGCATTACAAAGCATTCATCATGCTTTACCTTAACACTTAGCTAACAATAGCAACCCTCTTGGCATTGTGTTTCTCATTTACACATGCAAAATCATTCAAGAAGTTAAGTTTTCATACTCAAGGAAACTTGGAATTAATGGAAAGCAAGAATTTTGTGCGCAATCTTGTCCTTTTCACTCAAGCAACCTCGTACACGAAGTGGTAGTTTTATAAGTAAGAGTGGATAACAAGTTGTCTAGATGAGACTTGAAAACTTATAATGGGTCGTCTAATGGATAGATTCGTCGCAAAGAGGGAGGAAGTAAGTTCTACATCAAAAGAGTGAAACAAAATTTTCATGTTCTTGATAAAAGCACAATCAAATCAAGAAACAAACCTTTGGTCAAAGCTCTTCCCCTTTAGTGATTGTCATCTAAAATATTCAATCCTTGGTTTTCAGTCAGAATAAAAGTCAAAATCATAAAGAGAAAATAAAACATTTGCCTGAGTTATCGCCAAAAAATGGGCGATTTTGCCAAATTTTTTCGCCAAATTTCCCCGATTTCGCCTAATTTTTCACCAAATTTGCTCAATTCGCCAAGTTTATCGCCAGAAATACAAAAATCGCCAGATTTATCGCCAGTGATATCAAAATTGCCTGATTTATCGCCAGTGATATCAAAATTGCCAGATTTATCGCCAGTGACATCAAAATCGCCAGATCAGCTGATTTCGCCAGATTAATTTTTCTATCGCCAGACACGTTTCAAAATAGCCAGATTTGTGAAATCTGGCGATAGAAATCGCCAGTTGGCAACCCTGCCTTTCAGAGATTGGCACTAAAATCTATGAAAGCCCGACCGACACAGACAGTCTGTGACGTCATCCAACATGCGGGAAGCCAAAGTTCATGATTAAAGGAAACCTTTTCTTATCTGAAACACATCTAAACCATTTGACTCATTTGATAGTGCAGTTTGGTAGGTGAAAATCCTCAAGCTTTCTGGAAATGTGTCTAAGGTATTTACCTGATATGCAAAAAGTTAATTTAAATTATTGTGGAGTTCAAACAAGGGCCAATTCATATCTCATGATCAAGTGATATTAAATTGTGGCGTGCGCAGCATTTTTCTTGCGAGGTTGCAAGGTAGGGTTACCACTTGGAGACTTCGTGCTTTGCTCACGTATATGAGCAAACACGATTTCCAGTTTACTATATGCAACCCTGCTCAGAAGTCACAAAAGTCAGGGACTTTTCTTGCCTTTCCGTGCTCCTTAAAGAAAAAACCTGTTAATGAAGACTAGTAGACAGAGGAGAATATGATTTTACATAGGCTGTTCAAGTGAGGCTAGATAATCTCCATTGAACTTGGCCAAAATAATATGTCGGTCTAAAACGCTGAAATTCTCAAGAAGAAAGACGAAACTTTCGTTAGTGTAATGAAATTGAGTCATTGTGGTCAGGCCCAAAATGAACTTTGTCATAATCTAGCAACACTGAGCGAATGGATTTGCTCGCTCTCAAAGAAACAAAAGGCTTCGGAAGTACTGGTGAGATCAAACGGCTCAAACATAGACCACGGAACTCCTGGACGTCTGACGCTAAAGCAACCTTTTCATAATGCGTTTTGTTGCTTAGGAGGCCTAGCAACTTTCTCAGACCTAAACTGATTAATAAAACCGAATCTTTCTCTTTCCTGTCTTTGTTAAGACTCTGCATTTATCCTTTCAAGGGTTTTCAAAAAGTTTTAAGTTATTATGTTACTTATTTATGTAAACAAAGAACAAACCCTCAGGCTTCCACATAGGTTGACTTAGGTATGCTAGATTTTTAAGGTATATATAGTTTCAATTTTAATTATTTGCCTAGTCAGGGTTTAATGACTGGCATTGGCTACCACATTTAAGTCATGGTTAATGTTTATCAGTTAACCAAACAACCTATTTCCCTGAATTATCTATGAGCCATTACAAGGGGTTCAGATTTCAGGCAAATGAGAGTTTATGCCCAAAAACATGTTTATTTGCTACTTGTTTGCTTTTAAAAAATCTCCATCAAAGATCGCTCGCTCGAACGCATGCCCGCGCAAACACGGTCGCTTTCAAAGTGACGCTTTTTTTGACTTGAATTTCAGGTGGCTCCCTCTGAGAAGTACATTTTGCTCACTCTCGACAGAAGAGAGCAGCTCCCCCTATAATCACAGCAGAACCTTGAACTATTTTAGAGGGATTGAAGTATTGGAGTGCGTGTATCAGTTCTGGGCAAATAAATACCAATTTTACCAGTTTTGGGCAAATAAATACCACTTTTTTGCCAGTTTTGGGCTAATATATACAAATTTTGCCAGTTTTGGGCAAATTACTACAAATTGTGCCAGTTCAGGGGCAATTAAATGCAAAAATTTGTGGTGTTTTGCGCAAATCAATGCAAAGCTTGTCTTTTTTGTTCAAAAATAGAAAAAAATTGCTCGAAATGTTTTGTTCAAAGGATATATTGATTAAATAACGGAATAAAAATATTTTCTCTTAGATGTTCATACACTTGCATTCCATTTTATTGTTGGTGAAGCATGGTTTTCCAAATTTAGTTGGCCAGTTTTGCTCTATTTTGGTAAATTTTTGTGTCTATTTGCCATTTCTTTGTTTATTTGCCATATTATTTGACAATTTGGACGCTCTTTTTTGCCATTTTTGGGGGCTAAAAGGTATGTTTTATTTGCCAGAAATCTGCACCCCTAGCCATTACCATAATTTAATGAAACATATCTTCAATCGTCAGAATATTTGTTATTTAAAGATCATTCTAGTTATGTTACATTAGCCATGTTATATTGGCATAGTCTTATTTTCATTTTGTAACCCTCCTTGTTATTAAGAAACTTACAGGGTCCGCCATATATGCTGCTCCGCAATAGAGGCCTATAGCTCTGAAACCACTACTCCTACATGAATAATTCTAATACCATTGGAAAGCGCTGAGTCTCCCATTCACGAAAATGTTATGTTTTTCAATATTTGAACAAAAAATAACAGTAATATAGCAAAAAAGTGACAAAATATCCAATATATATTTTTTTCAAAAGCCCAAAATATTTGGAAAAAAGCCGTATATTTAAGAAATATTTTTTTTGACAAGGCCATTTTTTGGTATTTTTGTCTGTGTGCACCGATTTTCCAACTTTGTTTCTCGTGAAATTGATGCGAATGGCCGTTTTCGGGTGTAAACTTGACATGTCACAGATCTAAACAATACAATTTTCAATTTGCCTCAATAGATGGCGCAGTTTTTTCGTATGTGACAATAGTTTTGATTTTGAATGTCTAATCTTAGTACAAATGCCATTTTGTAGAGATTTTGTATTTTGGGTTCATTTTGAAAAGGCTCTAATGAGCATTGGTCATTCATTTCTTTTCCTCAATTTTGCTCGAAATATTTTTTTTGACTAGAATATTCGAGAAAATATTTATTTTTTCCTTGAAACAGCCAAAATATTTGAAAAATCGGGGAAAAGTGGGGAAATATTTTTCAAATACTTTTTTTTAAAATATTACCGGGCCCTATTCATGTAGGAGTAGTGGTTTCAGAGCTAGAGGCCTCTATTGCGGTGCAGCATATATGCAAGGCAGACCCTGTAGGTAAACACATTAGTGATGTGTTTCGAACCGGGAGTGCTGCCATTTTTTACTCGGAAATTTATCATTGTTGATTAGGGCAGATTGTATTGAACGTTTTTAAAAAGACCTAAACAGGGACCAATTTGGCAACACTCGAACTAGTTCGATTTCGAGTTCCATCAGTAGTTATACTTTTGGATTTCGAGTTGGCAGTGCTGCCATATTTTATGGCGTCTCTAGTTGAGAAGATTAGTTGGGGGTCAACTTTTTGACCTTAAAATCCAAAGTGGCAAAACTCGACCAAAAATCCAACTCGAAACACATCAGTAAAACACATCCCACATCAGTAGAGCCCGGGAAAAAATGTTGGAAAAACGTCCAAAAAATGTCATTAAAATGTCAGGAAAAAGGGCAAAAATTTTTGAAATAT
Source organism: Tigriopus japonicus (assembly GCA_010645155.1). Lineage (NCBI taxonomy): Eukaryota > Metazoa > Arthropoda > Copepoda > Harpacticoida > Harpacticidae > Tigriopus > Tigriopus japonicus. The sequence continues at coordinate 5,840,605 of CM021319.1, forward strand.
AGGGCAAAAAGGGCAAAAATGTTGAAATTTAGAGCAAAAAGAGCAAAAAAATGTTAAAAATTAGGGCAAAAAAGTCAACGAAATGTGTGAGAAATGGGACTAGATGTGTGGAGGACTTGAGAATTCTACGTAAGACAGTGTGACCAGACATCTGAAGGAAATAATGCCGTCAAAACTCTAGCTTGAAAAAACGGGAGGTTGCGCTTCACATAGCGGGGTGTTTTTATAAGCTAGACGTCAAAACAGTTTATGTTATAAGTCAGATAGCACATTCAGAACCTTTAAAAGGCAATAGATATGAAAGTCTGAGAAAATAATGGCAACAGTGCCAACTTAAAACATACTTTACTCTACACATAGCTATTTAGCCCACGTAAAATAATCACAAAAACAAGGGTCACAAAGTTTCTGATGTGAACTTTTTCACAATAACAAAAATAACTTTAAGGGCACTTTTTTCCCCTTTCCAAAGATTTTGATTAATTGGCATCATAAAATGTGAAGTTGAACAATGACAATTTTAGCGGGAAATTTTGGCGGGAAATTTCAAGCCTTCATTTGATCAATTGGTCCCTCAGAACCGGTTTTGGGATGACATTTTTGAGCAAAAAGTACAAAAAATGTTAAGAAAATGTTGGAATTTTCCAAAAAATGTCAAATAAAATTAAAATGTTATATTCACGTAAAATTGGCAAAAAATGTAAAAAATATTTTTTGAAGTAAAAAAATTTTTTCCCTAGCCCTACACATCAGGTATTGACATCCGCACAAGCAATGTTTACAAAAATCCGCTCGTCAGCTGCCCTAGTTGAGGCTTGTCAACATATCTCATAAACTCTTCTTTCTTTGAGTGCGAGTGTTATCTCTTGGTACTTTCAAGACTTGTATTTATCCAAAATGATTAACAAATGTTGATTATGACAGAGCAATGGTCCCAGAAAGTAAATATGCAGGAAATAGTCATGATGGAGACTACTTTATACCTTATCATATACAGTATATGATGTGATTTCTTAAACAATCTAAAACTCTTCAAAATCCTAATACATTCTCCATTCTTTTGTTATGCTGGGAAAGGGAATGTCTCTTGTATTTTTCATGGTTATTTACATCATTTATATTGCTGATATATTTGAATCTTAAACTTAACATTAACTACATCCTAACATTGGAGTCACTACATTGATTTCCTTTAGTTTGATATCCATCCTAAGATCCATAGTTCACATTCTGTTAAGCTAAGTCATTCCAGTGAAACCAGGAATTGTGTATGTGAACTCTGAAGTGATTTTCATGTTCCAATGCATTTCGAATAGTTCTCCATCAAGAGATCAATATCATGGATGTGGTACTTGCTTCAAATAAAGTTCACATTTATTAGCTAATGCTGTGTGTTGCAAACCAAGGAAAATGAAGCCACAGTTTGTTGAAAAGTCATCCTCACAAATTTTGTGTAAACGTTAAAATCACATTACGGACACAAAGGGTGTATTTAGAGTCAGTTTCTTGATGGGTGTTGCGAACTTTCTTAACTAGAAAGTGCTTTAAAATCGCAAAATGGGTGTACAAATTTGCAAAGAAACAGCATGCCATCAAAATTATTTCTAAGCTACTTACAATATGGGAATGGGGCATGGTGGCGCAGGCAAGTTGTCATACCATTTTGTTCATTTGTCTAATTCGTCTAATAAAATTTCAGGTTGTTTTGTAACCATGTTTTACCACATGTGAGCCATCAGGAGCTAGCAGTGCAGACTGAAACCCAAATATGATTTTTTAGCCTTTTAATATAACAATAAAGAATGGCACTCAATTTGTGACTTATTTGAAGGGCGTCATACACATTTCGTCACTTTGTACAATCAAAAGTAACTAACATCCATTAAGACAGGAGGACCCCAACACATGATCCTTTGTGCCTGATTATTATCTATATTTTCTTAAAGCTTTGGATGCGTTTGACATCCTCAGATCCACTTACTTATTTTTTTCAGTTGGTAGCGGATTTTTTACCGCTACAAGGATTGGAATTCCTTGCAAGTAATATTTTTTATTGCTTAGATTAAAAATTTATATGATGTTTGGTCTACCAACAATAGTTACTGCTGGCAGATCAGGATAACCCTGAAAAAATCGGTTACATGAGAAGAAATAACATACTAAACAAAACACGGACAAAGCAAGCCTAGAAAATGGATAACTTCTTGTGACCTGCTCGGTGATCTTTCATTCCTTGGACATGGGTTTCCCGACTCTGTAGCGACTTCAGGTGCTTTTGCTTTTGAAGAATTTTCGTATGCACAACCGCTGCAGTGGCTGCATCATTTCTTTTATGACGTTGATGAGTGTCTTTAAGGGTTTGCAGGTCTTTTTGAGCTTTCCGAATCTCTTCAGATAGCTTGAAGCTCTCCACGTTCAAATTGGCTTTGGCCGGTTTGATGTGAGCGCTACTCGTACGACCAAGTTTGGCAAAAGGGCTATTTTTGGATTTCCTCAACCCCGCCTCCGGATCCTTCCCCAAAGTGTTGATGAAATTGAACAAGGACTCCTCGCGTGCTTGCTTTTGTTTGGCCTGGAAATATTTCCGCCGAGATTTCCGCTCTTCAATCCGCTTCTGCTTTTTTATGGCATTTTCCACGGACAAAGCATCCCCACCCCCAGCTTCTTGTCGTTTATCCATGCACCAATCCAGAGATTTTCCTTGTGGGTAGACAGTGGCTGAAACGGGTTCAACCCTCCCATCGGACGTTTTGCCTAAACCTGACCCCGTCACATAACCCATCTTCATCATAAGTCGCGATCCAATGCCTTTGGTGTGTTTTTCCCAATCTCCTAATTTTGTACAATTCAAGTTTCTTAATAGGGATGCGTTGGGAGCAAAATCACTCTCATTGAGAGCCTCATCCGACACAGAAGGTGATTCCCTCACGATCTTTTCTTTGTTTTCCCAAAATTCATCCTTTTCTGTGTTGGCTGCCAGAGGTAAAACCGATTCAAATGGCAAACTATGGATATCCGCATGGCCATGTATTAGTCTGAGATGAACAACTTGATCTTCAACTCCTTCCACGGAGGCGTGCTTCCATAATGGATCACCTTCGGTTTTGGCTAAAACCGCTGATCCCACTTTGAGCTCAGTGAAATCCGGTTCCTCATATTCGGCTAGATCCGACAAGTAAACGGATTCGCCGTGGGAAAATTTGCATTCGGATTCCTCGAATCGGCATCGTCCGTCCATGAAGAATCGACATGGTACCATGGAAAGAGAGGTGGGATGGGAAAAAACCACTCGGACCTTGGCTTTGGTCATGCATCCATATAGAGAGTCATGATCGATTTGAAAAATAATCCCGTTGTGCATAGTTGAATTTTCGAGAATAACGTGAGGTGCTCGACATTTCATCCCCTCTAAATGCGAAAGGTCCAGGGCCTCGTCGACCTCAGTTTCGAGGCTTTGGGTAGAAGTAGAGACTTCTGCCTCATTTTCTTCCTCTTGATTTGGGTGTGATTGATCTAGGAGGGCTAATAATTCGGACTTTTTCTGTTCAAGAAGACTTTGTTTGGTCAGGTCAATCAGACTTGTCAAATCCTTGACCAAAGTAATCAATTCGTCATTGCCAGGATCGCACACCAAAGCATCTTGGACTTGTTTTAACTGAGTTTTATACACTCCAATGCTACCTTCATGTTCTTCTGACATGTTGCTGCAAATAACGGAAAGCAATGAGCTAGCACAAAATGTAAAGCTAAGCGTTAGGGTTTTCTTACATGGAAATGGAAAACAAAAACACAATTCGAGTCAGCTGGGTGTGATCGATTTCAGCCTTTGAGGTTGGGTGAGAAAATTGGATCTCAATGAATAATTTTTACCATACATTTATAAATTTATTCTTTAAGGCCCTTCTCAAGTTACAAAAGTGGGTTGGATTTAATTTCTGAAATGACAAAAAGCGTCAACAATTCATCATTGACGAATGATACCCTTCTTTTTGGAGTTCAACGGATCCAATCGAGGGATGCAGCATGAACGGCAGGAACGACAGGATCGAGTACTGAGCCAAGCAATCGATGATCCAATCTTTCTCCACAACGACCATCCCGGTGCTTCTGAATAGTTTGACACATTCTGATTCTACGTGAGGTGATTGGCGATCCAACAATATAAAGCGCTTTCCACGGTCCTCGTTGTTAATTGTAACCGGTGAGCGCCAGATCTTGCCCCCATTCCATTGCAATAACTCGCGGAATTTGTCTTCCGGTATGGTCTGAAATTTCCCCTTTAAGATAAAGGCAAAGTCTTGGAAAAGCAAGGGTTGATTTTCTTCGTGAGCCATTCGTGATCGGAAAGGACCATCCTCACCACTGGAGTGTTTGACCTCGTAGTCACGATAGTCCAGGACCTTTTCTTTTTCGCAACAATCCCGAATCCACTGAATGCCAATCAAAAATTTGCCCAAAGAAACCCCTTGGAGAAATTTCAACGTGACTTCCGCTTGCAAATCCTCATCATGCGCAACGATGACATGAGTGATGCTTTTGTCCATGTTCACTTTGAGAGTGCATCCTGACATCAGAACGAAACGTTTGACCAATTCACGGCTCTTGACATCCAGTCCACTAGTGATTAATACAATCTTTCTCGCCTCATTATCGGGAATCACCTTCAGGTCTTGTGCGGCATATATTGAAGTGGTCAAGACTTGAGACGATGGCAGATCCTCATCATCACCAATTTGCTCCTCCATGTCAATCGCGTTATTTCCATTGTCATCCAAAAATGGATCTGGATCTGGATATTCAAGTTGCTTTCGCGGGTCTCGATCACTTTTAGTCTGATCTGTCATACGAGATCGCTTCGTTTCTCTCAATCGGGAACTCGTGGGTGCCTGAGGGGTACTTTCAAACAAATCGTCATCACTTTCAAGCACTTGCCCAACATGACTTACTCCTTTCTCTGGGGTTTTGTCGATGTTTGAATCTTGACAAGGCTCTTGTATAGGAAGTATCTCTTTCATTTTTCGAATCTTTTCTTCGATGGCTTGAGTTGAACCATCGCTATTATTGGTATCCTCGGTAGAGACAGTACTGCTAGAGAATCGTGATCTTTTGGAAGGGATCCCGATATCGACTGTATTTCCAATAAATTCTGTTGTATCCTCTCTTGTCATGTGCTCACCAGCAACTACGGGCTTCAATTCCAGTCGACCTAATTGGGGTTGAGGAACTACTGAGGCCATATTTTCATCTTGATCTGGAGTATGAGAAATCAAATCCACCAAATCTTCTTCAGATTGTTTTGAGACATGAGAAAAATCATCTTTTGAGGGCATTGAAACAAAACTGGAACGTTTGGATTGGAGATAGGTTGACATAGACTTTTGTTTGGCATTACCTGTGCCTTTTGGGGTCAGAAGATTGGTTCGATCCTTAATGGGCGGGTCTTGAATGAGTTTAGCTTGACTACTTGCATCTTCTGAGGATTCATTGGAAGAGTAAACGGGTAGAATTCGAGATCGCTTGGCTCTCAACCGTCCATCTTGAAGACTTAACTCTTTGACAATGCTGTTATTCTCTCTCATTCGTTTAACACGTATATTCTCTTGCGACGGAGTCTCCTCATCCGACGAGTAGACATCTTTATCATTGCCAATAATATCAGCCATGAACGAGTTAGTTCGGGTTGGTTTGGGCGCCTGATCCCCGGATTTGGTAGGGACGCTGCGATCACATGTTTTCTCTAAATTCGATGCGTCTTCTTGTTTCTTGTAAGATTCAAGTTTAGGTTCAAGATCTAGGTTCTTGGGGCACGCCAAGTGACGTTTGGATAACGGACCTAATCGGACAAACATTACCTTCTTCGAAGGTTTCTTTTTTTGCGACGGTCGTTGTCGTTCATTTTCCAGAAGCGAAGACTTCAAAATCGACGACTTTTTACGCTCTTGTCGAGATCGAGTGGAACGAGTGTCGACATCATCATTTGGAACAACCGGAGACGGCTTTGATGACGATGGTCCAACCATTACTGACTTTTGATTGTTTTCACCATCAGAAAAATCCGAGTCTTCATTAGATTTGGTCAACTTTTTACCCTTTAATCGAGATTGGGTGGAACGAGTGTCGACACAATGATCTGGAACAACCGATAGTGACTTTGAAGCCAATGGTTCGACCTTTGTTGACTTTTGATCATCTTCACTATCAGAAAAATCTGATCGTTCAGTCGACTTGGACTTGGTTCTTCTCTTTTTCGACGCTAATCTTGAGGGTTTCACGGGTTGATTATGAATGCTGAGTGAGCTCGAGCCTTCATCGCCTCTCTCGGACGTGTTTAAAACATTTTTTTCCGACTTACTAAGCGATGCCTCATTGGAATCGTCTTCAAGAACCTTCCTTTTCTTATCCGTCTTGGGTGGAGCCTGGGCTTGCTCTTTCACAATGTCTAAAATAGATTTCATGGACACACAATTTCTGGGAATTTGGGCCGGATTACTCGACTCCTTTTCTTCTGGTTCTGTGACTTCAGGATCGGTGAAGCTCTCCGACACCTCAGAGACAATATCGGAATCCGATTTTAAATAATCCAGAAGATTATCCACATTAATCATGGAAGAGTCTTCATCGCGTTTAACATCAACTTTTGAACGTTTGGATTTTCGCACCGTCTTCTTGCCTGGCAATATCTTGGGTCCGGCGGATTTCTTGTTGGCGGGTGAATTCGACTTTTTTCTTGCAGTTCTACGACCTTTGACTTGCACTGTAGTTCTTTCAGGGCTAGAAAATAATTCCGGATCGTCTTTTTCGGCCTTGACCTTGGCTGATTCAGTCATGGATTGCGATGGAGTCTTCTGGCCTTTGGTTCCTTGGGTCAGATTCAAGTTCAAATCTCGCGAGGCTGCGTCGGCCAGGGTTTGCATAGCCTTGAGAATGGCTTCGGTTTTGTGATCGCGTCGCAAACTTCTTTTGGTGAGACCGGATCCATTGCAAATGGGACATTTCACGTGGATCGAGCGTTTCCCTTCCAGATGTTTGTGGATGCAAAGCTGACAGAAAGAGTGGTGACAGGGCGTGATGATAGGCGTGACCATCACCTCAAGACATATGCCGCAATGGTAGGTGGTACGAAGCTTCTCGAAACTGGCTTGGAACAGTTGGAATTGGTCCATCTTCACTGATCAAAGAATCTCAATAAGGCGCCCTATCTCAAATGGGAGCAACAGTGTTGCGGGATGATCCAGGCAAACTCTCCTAATGGACACCGAAATACTTTTGGCAGCACAATAAAAAGTTACCTTTATTGAAAGAAATATGCAAAATCTCTGGTAATCTAGGTTCTTGCCGGTTCTTGCCTTTTAGGGGATCCAGGAAGGAAGTGGGACCCCGAAGCTCCCACATTTTGGAATCATGTTCCCAAATCGGGCAACACTGATGATGATTAAAAAACAAATCCAGAAAGAGCAAAATCTTGCAAGGTTGGGTGAAGACTGGAGAGTGCTGGTTGGCGCTTAAAATTTGATTGAACCCGAATCAAGACCAACTTTTCAAAACTCGTTCTTCAAGAGCGAGTTTTGTGTGGCTTCAAGCCACAAGTCAGTTTTTGTCCATATATGCATTGGATTAACCCTACATAACGCAAAAGCTTAAATTTCTGTTCTTCCAACCAATGACTTATTCAACGTATTCCAGCAATTACTAGTGACGTCATCATTTTTGGCGGGAAAAAAAGTTCGGAAGAGCTGTGTTTCTGATGAGCGTGCGAGGTAACTAAAACGAAGGTTTTGGCCTGGTAATTGCAACAATGCCTTTCTTATCTGCACAACTTGAAGTTGAAATAGCAATTCTTGACATTGTTTTAGCAAAAAAGTATGTTTTGTTGCTGTTATCTAAAATTTTGCTACATAAGTTGAGAGGGTTCTTCCGAATTTTGAAATTAGGAATGCCCGACTTTGCATAAAAAGATGGCCAGAGGAGATCGGTTCCTAGTACTGATGTGTTTCGAGTTGGATTTTTGGTCGAGTTTTGCCACTTTGGATTTTAAGGTCAAAAAGTTGACCCCCAACTAATCTTCTCAACTAGAGATGCCATAAAATATGGCAGCACTGCCAACTCGAAATCCAAAAGTATAACTACTGATGGAACTCGAAATCGAACTAGTTCGAGTGTTGCCAAATTGGTCCATGTTTAGGTCTTTTTAAAAACGTTCAATACAACCTGCCCTAATCAACAATGATAAACTTCCGAGTAAAAAATGGCAGCACTCCCGGTTCGAAACACATCACTAGTTCCTAGTACTGATGGGGCCGATACCAGCAATGTCTCATACAGTATGAGACCAGACCAATACAATGAAAGTCTCGCTGGTCTTGATTCCGACTTGAGACTAGTGATGGGGGGCAAACAAGAGATTGGGCAAGCTGTACTGACACAGTGCTTGGGCTTGCTGAAGCTTGGGTGTCTGTACAAGTACTTTTCCCAGCTAACAGGTTTGCCAAATTTGCTAAGAATGAAGAATAAACTTGCCATCCAAATCTCACTAAACCAGGCTGATTCAGCTAAATAGGGCCCACACCTTTGAAAGGATGTATTTTTAAGAAAATTACACACTTCAATTCTCTCACATGGGGAGATGCAAAAGACTTTGAGAATACTAAAAAAAATATTTGGCATTTTACTTTTTCATGCCGGCAACTCTGAGTAAACGAGATTGTTCCGGAAGTGTGACTTCTAGATCTCGGTTTTGATTAGCCTCAAAAGTGCATTCATGTGTGGCCTAGAACCAGAAAAAAACATGGTTTTGCAAATGCTATGCAAATTGAAATATTTTTTTGTATCACTTCCACTATTTATTGCTAAATTATTAAGGTCAAAAGATCATCGATAATGCAACTTGACATTTTTTTCTCCTAAGTCACACTGCAAGTATCTTAACTCTTCAAAGAGCTACTGCCGGTAACTGCATCTTCCAATGTTCCTTGAGCTTTCCAAGTGTATTGGTGTATTGCCCAAGTAATGCTTGTCAACAACTTGTTCTTGGGTATCTGTGATGACTTATTACTTGCCCAAGTCACATCACTACTTGAGACCAAGTGAGACATGCGAAGTGTTGCCAAAATTGCTCAAATTGGGTTTTGCCTTTTTCTATGGCGTTCAAATGGTTTAAATTTGAAGGCACGATATACCTAGATTTATGTTTCCGTCGTTTTAAACTTAAACAATATAAATTTCAAAGCAAGGAACAGCTTGTTTATTCCACAACTTGGCATAACATGTTGGCTTCAGAATTTTGAAGAAAAATACCTGAAGGACCACTGAAAGTGTGACGTGAAATCTTATTCATTAACACCAAAACTTATGTTATATCCCCAAATTGCTGGAGAATATTTCATTTAACAATTGCTTATGTTATTACGTTGCAATGCAAAATTTTATATAACTCATTAGGGCAACGTTGTTATTTGAAATTTCCATTTGCTAAAGCCCATCAACATTGAAATCAGGTGGCAAATCACGACATCACTACCACATTCTAGTTAACCTGGCTAAGAAGAGTGACTAGCACCTAAGATTTAAATATCAAAGGAATCATATTGAAACAGGCCATTTCGGCTAAAATAGCTACTTGATACGGCGTCAATAAAGGTCATGGTCTCAATGCATAATACACATACCTCAAAAGAGAGTTAGATTTTGATTACACGTTTCAACAAAATTGTTGAACACGAATAGGTTCAATCAGTGGTGGGCACCTTTTGTAGCTGTCATTTCGTTCGTAAGACTTGATGCCGTCTTGATGCGAGCTTCTGAGAAGTATTAATTGAGACCGGCATCAGTTGGTCTCATGGAAATACCGTCTCGTCCCATCACTACTCATCACTTGCATGGTTGACATTTGCCTGGTCACACAGTTCAAATGTTTTCGCACTTTCGTCCGCTCAACCGTTGGCGACCGGAGACACATTTTTAGGCTTACACTCGGTCTAATATTAATAGAAGTCAATGGATTGAACTCACACTGTGGTGGTACTAAAGAACCTCATGGGAAAGAAGCGTCAACTCCATCATGTTCTTTGGTTTTTTTTAAGCCTCAAATGTTTGCTGCCACCGTCAATCAGGAAGTTCAAGTTAAAACGACATTTGATTTTGCAATCAATTGATGTGGATCAGGGGTAGACAACCGGTGGGCTGGGGCCCTCATGTGGGCCGAAGGGTGGGCTTTGATGGGTCCAGGACCTATGGGGAAAGTCTAAAATAGTGGGCCCGCGAAAGGGCTCCTGAACCTACCAACGTCTGTTTGGTACTGATGGATTTTGAGTTCATATTTTGCCATATTTTTGCCATTTTGACCCATCAGGGTCAAAAAACTTACCACTTCTAAACTTCTCAAAGGGCAGGATTGATGAATCCTCAAGTAAAATATGGCCGTACTGCCAACTCAAAATCCATTTTTATAATTACCGATGGAACTCGAACTCGATTTAGTTCAAGAGTTGACATATTAGTCCTTGTTTAGGTCTTTGGTCAAAAAGTTTTTTACAACCCGCTTTTTTTAATGTGCAAGTAAACTTCCCGTAAACAGTGGCAGCACTGCCAACTCTAAACCCATCACTACTGTTTGGTGGGGGTCTTGACTAGAGCTGTGCATCGGATCCGAATCCGATCGGATTCGGATTCGTTCGGATTGACGCAAGAATTTTCGGATTCGGATTCGTTCGGATTTTAGCGCGAATTTTCGGATTCGGATTCGTTCGGATT
>CM021319.1:5876357-5888485 GCA_010645155.1 Tigriopus japonicus
CCTTGAATCTGACAAGTCAATATGGGTTTGATAATATTTGAAATTATGCTTCAATGCCCAGTTGAGAAACGAACTGTTTTCTTTCTTATTCGAGTGACTCGTCGTGGTGTTATTTCATTGGGAGTGGCGTATTCTTGGTGGTCTGCTAAAGTCGGTGTCGTCACTCTTGGAATATCTTGTTCAAGCGAGGGCTTGATGAAGCGTCGGTTACGCCTGAATGTTCTATTGCCATTTTTGATGGTGTACGAGCGGCCATTCTCATGGGCAGCTATGATAGACATACCAGTACTCCAACGGAGTGAGATGCAACACTGAGCGGCCGGAGAATCTTCCCTCCGGCGTTTTTGCAAACCAAAGAGGCTGCTTTTGCCCTGTTGTTTGCAAAGTTATCCAAATTAAGTGGAGGTTCAAATCGTGCATCTGGGAGGCGGGTACGGAGGATTCGCCCAAAGAATGCATAACTGGGGCTGAATCCGGAGCTGCGTGGAGTAATGCGCCATATCATAAGTGCCTCTCTGAATTGGTCGCTTTGGGCACTCCCACCTGATTGACGGACTAGTTTCTTCATGGCCTTGACGGCCGACTCAGCAAGCCCATTGCTTTGTGGGTTGTACGGCGAAGAGGTTTTGTGCAAAATACCATGTTCTTGACAAAACGATGTGAATGGCCCACGAAATTGGGGACCATTGTCACTTTTCACTTCTTTAGGGAGCCCAAATTCGAAGAACCATTGGAGAAGAACTCGACAAATGGTTTCTGTCGTTGTTGAACGGAGTTGGGATATGAATGGATATCCGCTGTACGCATCAATTGCCACAAGAAACGAAGTACCCTCAAGCTCAAACATGTCGACCGAAATCTTCTCCATTGGACTCGAAACGTCTAAGAGGCCTGTGGCGAAAGGCTCATGGGTTTGAGAAGGTAATTCCGATATGCAGAGGGCGCAAGACGCAATTTTAGATTTGACCTCGTTTGTAATTCCAGGCCAAGCGTACATTTGACGTGCGAGTTCACAAGTCTTGGTTATGCCAGAGTGTGATAGATGGAGAAGATTGATAATGCGTTGGCGAGCTGGGCGCGGGACGACAAGTCGATTACCGGCAAATATAAGGCCAGAATTAATATGGAGAGATGGCATTAGCCTCGAGTATGTGGAGAGTCCCTCCGGAAGTGTACTGCCATTGACCACGACATCACGCAGTGCAAGATATTCGTCGTCAAGCGAGTTATATATTTCGGCTAGGAGGGGATCTGAAGAGCGCACACTACGAATGGCAACTTCATAGTTCTCGTCAGGCGGGAAGTAGGGAGTTCTACTTAGAGCGTCGGCGATTTGATGTTCTTTACCGGCAGACCAACGCAATTCAAAAGAGTAAAGAATGAGCCGCTCACGGATGCGTTGGAGTCTGTCGTTGGCCATTGTAGATAACCTGCTGGTGAATACTCCAAGTAGAGGGCGATGATCTGTGATCACAGTGAAATGTGACAGGCCTCTCAAATAGTAATCACATTTGCCAGCAGCCCAAAGGATTGCAGACGCCTCAAGTTCGATTGTTGCAAAAAAATTTTGAGCTTGCGTCAATGAACAGGAACCGCACTGGATAAGCCGTGGCTCACCATTGGTTCCTCTTTGAAGCAGCGCATAGCCCAAACCGTGCAAACGTGAAGCATCTGTCAGGAGTTCAGTAGCAAGATGGGGGTCAAAAGGTTTGACAAGAGCAGGTGAACAGAGAATTGATTTCGCTTTCATAAACTCCTCATCATGTATGGGCAGCCAAACGAATGCATTTTCTTTTTTCAGGAGCGATCTCATTGCAACAGTGGAGTGTGCAAGGTCAGGTATGAAGCTTCCAAGCTGATTGGCGAGTCCAAGAAATGCACAGAGTTCAGACACCGAAGTAGGTGTAGGGAATTTGCGAAGAGCGTCAAGCTTCGTGGGATCAGGTCTGACTCCATCCTTGCTGAGAATAAAGCCGGCAAAACGCAATTCTTGGCTGACTTCCATCTTCTCAAGGCTAAGTTTGATGGCAGCACTTCTGCACCTTTCTAGGACGATCCCGATGCGGTTAGTAAGTTCCTCGAAGGAAGGAGCCTGAATGCATAAATCATCTACTATCTTCAGTAGCCAAGGGAGGCCCGTTAAAGCCTCGTCCGTACGAATACAGAATTCATCTGATGACGAGTTAAGGCCCATTGGCGCCACAGTGTATCGCCATTTCCCACTCGGTAGAAGAAAAGCGGTTAGTAGTGAACTCTCCTCATCCAGGGGGACCTGGAAATATCCATGTACAGCATCCAACTTACAAAACCATTTGGCGCCATGTTGAATTTGTTTGATGAGATCATGAGCAGATGAGAAAGGGTGTATGGGTCGTTTAATTGCTCGATTGAGCTGACGATAATCTGTGACGAGGCGGACTCTTTTACCGTCAGGTTTGGAGACAAAGTGAGCTGGTGAGCACCATTTTGTGTAGATGTTGCACGGGACAATAACACCGGCTTTGGCGAGTTCTTGCGTGAGTTTCTCGCCTTGTTTTGCGTTTTGCCATGTGTAGTGGAGTCATTTTTGCCGTCGTCACTTGGCAAGGTTTAATGTTTTGCGTCTCGTCTAGTTCGATCTTCATCTTGGGCCCCTTAATACCGCCAGAAGCTGCACCAAGGTCTGACTGGAGGACATCTTTAAATTTGTTGGTTAGACTTTTAATGGTTGATTCAATTGATTCTGGAGCATAATCCCCTCTTTTCAGATCCTTGACGCAGACTTTGAAAATTCCGCCCAAATTGTCATTGCCAACATTATTTTCACTTCCCAACTTGGTATAGGTATTGAAGTGGTCATCTTTCATGATGGTAGACTCGACAAGAGGTGTGGAATTGGGGAAGGAAGTAGGTATTACCCCCAATGCAATTAAGTCCTTTCGGCCTATGAGCGGTAAACCAGTCAAGTTTGAGGATCTAATGGCCTCAAGGGTGGTACTAGGTCCACAATTTGTTCGTGCTTCAAAGGAAAATGTTCCCTCATTGAAGATTGGTGTGTTTGTTGCAGTTGATAATGTAGTTGATGATGGTTTAAGTTTCACATTAGGGGCAAATGCTTCAGGAAAAACAGATTTGTCCGCACCAGTGTCAGGAATAGCCAGGATTTTTGAAATTTTTCCATGCCCTTCAAGATCACAGTGTAGGGTCAATAACGCTGAATTACGAGACGGCATGGAAACACGATAGATATGGGCCGTTGCAGGGTCTTGTGATCGTGGAGGAGTCCGACGTCTGTCAGGGCTACGACCTCGACTATTTGATGTGGATCTTGATGTTCTAGCTGGTGAACGGCCTCGATCTCGTGAAGTGGATCTACAAACACGTTGAATGTGGCCAACTTTCCGACAGTTAAAGCATTCCACAACCTTGGCAAAGCAGTTCTCATGTGGGCCTCTTCCACATCGGTTGCAATTGGTGGCCACGCTACGAATTTGGACCGGATCTGCAGCCTCGCACGCCGAGAGCTCACATACTCGTTGGATATTGCCCGTTGCGGCGGGCATTGCTTCACTCCGGTTCCTCTCAGAGCTTTCAATATCAGCGGCCTTTGCGATGACGGACTCTAGCGTTGGGTTTATTATTTGTTGTAATTCAAAAAACATGCGATCATCTTCACGTGCTGCATGCATTGCGTTGAATAAATTCCAGTCGTCGACTGACATTTTTTCTATTTCAGCTTCAACGCTCATTCTCCTTAATTGTGTTATGTATGTGGTTAGTAGCATGCTTTTGGGTTTGTGCATTTTGAACCACTGTAGTCGTCTCTTAAAGAGTGGGAATAAAGTAAGGAAGTGCCTTTCAAGCATTCCATAACAATCTTCGATTTTGGTTGTCTCATCAATCTCCAGCCGTAGAGGTGTTGAAATGGCTGCTTCCATGTACTTGAAAAAGAGATGCTGCACTTCATGTGTTGCCATTAAGTCCATATTTGATGCCGTGTAGTATGACTGGAATGCCTTGATCCAATCCTTCATTTCGGGTGGGGTATTTGTAGCAAGTAATAAATTTGGCTGGAAATCTTTGGCTGGCCTTGCATAACGAATTGGTTCTCTCTGGTCGTGTATGTGAGGAATTGCAACGGGATCGCGGGGGATCGTTCGAGATGTGGCGCAAACTGCGGCCTTATAATCTATTTCGAGCCGCTTGATTTCTGCGTCTGCTTCATCTCTGAGCGTTGAGTCGAGGTCTGCCATTTCACAATACTTTTCGTCTAGTGATTCGAGTTTGGATTTGAGGTCTTCACAAGCGCGATAAGCGAGCTCACCGGGACTCATTTCATGGATTGCTTCGCAATCCCGTTTAAAATATCGACGAGATCGATTAATGATGTTGCGAATATCGCTGATTTTTTCGGTCATTGTCTTGGCCATAGTGGTATGTTCAGGGCGTATCTAGGGACCCTATATCAGAGACTGGCACTCGTAGGCTAACACACGGTGCCGATAATTCACGCTGGTGATTGGTCAATAGCATTCAGTTGAACATTCAGCTAATTCTAACGAAGTTCAATAACAAACCAGAGTACTTCTTCTTTGTTGATTTTGTAGTGATCTGACTTGGAGCTGGGGTTGCCTATTTACCTATGTGAAATCATATTCCTCTCTGTCTACCAGTCTTCATAAACCCGTTTTTTCTTCAAGGATCACCAAAAGGGCAAGGCATCCCTGACTTTAGTGACTTCTGAGCAGGGTTGCAACTCAAACTTACATTCGTGTTTGCTCATATACAAGAGCAAAGCACCCATTCTCCAAGCGGTAACCCTACCTTGCAACCTCCCGTAAAAAAAACTTGCGCAAGCCGAGATTCCAAATCATTAAGATTTTGTTGTCAATCACCCGATCATGTGACATTAATTGGCCCTTGTGTAGACTCCACACTAATTGAAATTCACTTTTTTCATATCAGGTAAAAACCTTAGACACATTTCCAGCAGATTTGAGGATTTTCCATAACCAAACTGCCCTATCAAATGAGCGAAATACTGTAGATGTGTTTCGTAGAAGAAAAGGTTCCTTTAATCGTGAACTTGAGCTTCCCGCATGATGAATGACGTCACAGACAGTCCGTGCTGGGTCGGGCAATCATAGATTTGAATGCCAATCTCTGCCTTTTAGTATTTCTAGGCGTATCCAACGCGGACTGACGGCACCGTCTGGAGAGCTACCTGGCTCTTCCGGTGTCTGAGTGGTCCTAGCGTGTTCTTTGCGAGAGGGTCGTTTCGTCCTCTCCAAAGTGGGCGTGGCACCGCGTTAGATGGGGCGTGGTTCTTCCGCAGGGGCGGGTAACTATCTTGAGTGCGCCATGTACGATTCTGATACAATAGGAATAAAGGGAATCCAATCGATTGGAGGTCAAGACTTCATGTGTTTTTATTTCTCATCGTTGTTCCTCATTTTTACATCTTCTAGGTTCAGAGAGTGAAGTATTTCGGAAGAATCTAACAGTTAGTCGAAACTCTTGTTTCTCTTCTTTCCTGTTGGCCATAAAGGGTACAAATCCATTAGGTGACTGTCTTCTCACAGTTAGGTGTGAAATTGTTTTGGTTGTCTTGGGCTAGGTCAGTCTGGTCAGCTTCTTCACCTAGTTGTTGTTTCCTGTTAATCTTTCTTTACACCCCCTTCTTCTCTTATTACTTTTGTTAGAGTTGGTTGTTAGTTTTTCCTTCCATTTACATGATGGAGGCTATCTTGAGTCAGGTTAGCGATGAGGCTAAGAAATGTCTGCATTTAGCCTTAGAAGGGAAGGACCCCTCTGTTGTCAAGAAGGCTTTCATTGTTGAGGCTCTGGTTGCTTGGGTTAGTCCAAGGATGACTCTACGAAGGATTCATTTCAAGGTCGAAGGACCTCCAGCTTAGGGCCAACACCGGGAATTTAGGACATGCAAAGACTGCCTTTGATTCAATGAATTTTGATTATTTTTACTAATAACATTTGCTTTTGAGTGAATGGCGGAACATAACAACATTTTAACAATGGCAAATAACCAGAGAAATGATGTGTGTTCAAGTGAATGGTTGTATTTTATAACATTTCAAGGAGAGCAAAAAGTCATGTTATACTTTAGTATAAGTCTAACTACACTTTGTACAGTCTAGTTAAAATGTTTTTGCCCCTCATGGTGAAAGTGCGTTGCACGAGACCCATCATTCTACTCGCCCGCATGACGATATCAGCACAGTGTTCACGGAATTTTATTCTACCATCGAATATGATACCAAGGTCTGTTTCCATGTCTACGCTCTCAAGTTCCTGGCCTTTCAGGATATCCTTGGGAGTGGTTTTTGGACTCTTTCCAAACCTCATCATCTTACACTTATCCACATTGAAGGTCATTCCATTATTCCAGGCCCAATCTTCTGCTGAGCTCACTTTGGACTCATTTCTCTTCTTGAGGTTGCAAGATAATCCCAATAATCTTCAAATCATCCGCAAATTTTAGCATCTTTGTGGATGTAGTCCAATCTAGCCATGAAGGCGCTCTCTTGTGGTTGGTTAACCATTGATGTCTTGTGTGGACTGGTCTTCTCATAGTTGATCTTTCTCAAAATTAGTCTGTTTCTGTATCTTAGGGTGGCCACTTCAATTCCACGTGCTTGTTCTTGTCTAACTGGTGATGTTTTCATTGCTTTTTCCCATTCATTTTCATGTTGAATCACCACACCAAAGTTTGCAGTCGTGACAAGAGAAGACCAATATTCCCTGAACCTTTTTATGAATCCTACGATCCAGTTTTTGTCCATCCATCGATCCATTTAATGATCTGACAGAGATGAAAGGCTCAAAAGCACGCTGAACAAACACATAAGTGACAGAATTGACTTTGAGTAGTTCTCATCAATGGAGAATACGATGGTCTTGGATTGGAAGAAAGAAAGAAGGATGAAGTCAAGCTCTCTTTTTCTTTGAAGGGCCACACACGACCCTTTCAAATTTTCTTCCTCAATCACCATGACTGGATCTTTCTGTGCACTAAAACACTAGAATGTGACACTTGGAGATGGCAAGATGACCAGAATGATCGGTAAATCCACAAGGTTTTTGGAGTGACATCTTTTTCGAAGCTCAATTCACAACGGTCGCACGTTTTTTAAGGTGACCAAATTGATAAGGGTTGGTTCCTAACGTAAATTGACCACTTATATCCAACATTGAACAAGCCTCGCCAAGAATAGTTCAACGACCACTTTTAAATACTGGCTTAAAATATTGAGTTAAAAAAAGACAAAAAGAACACAATTTCTGTTTTAAACAAGATAAGAAATGTTGCCCCTCTCATTGAACCTTTCGTTCGAGTGGTCACCCTGTCAAACGAACAAACACTGACACCACATGGAGAATTCTCAAACTAAACCAGGGTTGCCATGGGCAAATGAAACAATATTATAATAGATTATTGATTCACTTAAATCTTTCAATAACTTTAAAGTTTCAAATCGATTTTTAAAATCCAATGTAATGAGCTTTGCTTATGAAAAGAAATGAATAGATTGTAACAACAGGTTTGAGTGGCGTCCCTGACTGAATTCTCTTTTCCTCGCAAATGAATGTTGAGCTTCTCTCAACCTAGAAATAATGACGGATCAGTGATGATCCAACGCAAGGTGGATTGATGACGTCATGGACACTGCTCTGAAATTCGTCCTGTAGTAGAGTGGTTCTTGGTTAGTCAGACCAGAAAGCTCGTTGATTCAAAGGTGGCCTCAACTGTAGACAACTCCACTGAAACAGAGGCAACTGAGGTCGAGTTGATTGAAGTAGCTCAACCAAAAATTGTCCAGAAAGCTCTAGCTTGTAAGGAAGTCTGTCCTGACCACAAAAGGCAGCCTTGTAGTCCGGATAGAAAAGGTTGTAGCTCTTTTGAACACCCACAGTGGTGTCAAAAATTGTTGAAGTTTGGGCTCTTGAAATACAAGAAAGGGTGCTCAAAGGTCGAGTGCCCCTTCTTCCACCCGTACATGTGTCGTAGATCAATGAGTAGTGGGACATGTTTCAATGTGGAGTGTAGACAGGTTCATGTACAAGGTACTCAGAGGAAACCGAGACCAGCAAAATCTGGGTCTCCTAGATATGGTTATAGGTTAGCATCCAATCCCCAACCAATCCCCCAAACATTTTATCCTTTTAGCATCCCCCCTCCCCGTTCCCGTCCTCCTCGTCCTCCCAACTCCTTGTCCCATTTCCCTTCCCTCACCTCAAAACCTATTCCTATTTCTACCCTTCTCCCCAACATCCATAACCCAGTTCCTCATCCCACTTTTTCCTATGGGCAACCTAGGTCCTACTCCAATGTAGTCGCCCCTCCCCCTCCCCAAAAATCCCTTCCTGTAGAGCAAAATTTTGTTAGTAAGCAGGATTTTTTAAGGTTAGACAGGAAGGTCCAAGAACTGATAGACTTGGTCCATCGGAAGACCTTAAGCCCATAAAAGGGCTCTATTTGAACGTGCATTGTCTGATTTCCAAAAAAGACAGCACAAAGGTCAAAGTATTGGAGGAGCTAGCCATTGATAGAGAGGTCTCCTTCATTTCTATCACAAAGACTTGGCTTCGTCCAGGAGTTTTAGACGAAGAAGTAGCAACAGCTGGTTTTAGGCTAGTTCGATGTGATAGAGTACGCCCTGATAATCCCATTTTTCCACATGGGGGCGTAATCTATATGTCAGGAAAGACTTACTTCTTAGTCATGTACAAATGTCGAATGGAGAAGTAGAAGTTTTGATTTGTCATATCAAGGCCCTTGATCTTACGGTTGTAACAATGTATCGGCCACCTTCTTGTAGCTCTTCTTCATTTCTGTCAGCTCTCCAATTCATTGGAAAGGAGTTAGATCGAGAGGTTTGTTCTCGACTCTTTGTTGTTGGCGACTTCAATTTTCCGGCTAGCCTTGTAGAGTGGGAGGTTAGTCCGAATGGGTACATTCCCATTTCGAAAACAGCATCGCCATCTTTCGAAAAATTAGAAGAGTTTGCGATCTTGCGTAATCTCTCTCAACACGGTGGTGTTGCAACCAGAGCAGAGATTGTTTTAGACTTAGTTTCGTCCAACGACCCTGATCTGATCCAGTATGTCCATGTTGCCCCAAGTAGCCTTTCAGATCATCACATTCTTGAGATAGGGTCGACCATTACTCAAAAGCCGGCGAGCTCTAGAGTTAAACCTGCTCAAAAGGTGGGCGTGGCCAAGTTTAAGTTCAAAGATGAACACTGGCCCCTTATTGTTGAAAGATTAGGCGAGTTGGACTTGATTTCCATTCTAAAGCAGGAACCATCAATAGATAAAGCTATAAATAAGCTAATTTCACTTTTTGACGAGGTTTGTTTCTCCAGTGGTATTCCAGAAATAGTGGCAAAAGGTAGGCCATTGTTTAGAATTCCAAAGGTTAGGAAGAAGTTGTTCAAACGGAGTTGTCAGCTTTCGAATAGACTTCGACGTACTTCAAATCCATTTGTTGTAGCCAGTCTCCAAAGCAAATTGGATGTGGTCCAGTCAAAAATTAGGGTCTCCATTGATTCCGATGAGTTAGAGAAGGAAAGTAGAGTGATCCAGGAGGTTAAGACTAATCCAAAGGCGTTTTTCTCGTTTGCGAATACAAAGAGAAAAATGAAGCATCCTGTAGGACCTTTTGAGGTCGGCGGTAAAACCGTCAATGATAGTGAGGTTATGGCCAGTATGCTTGGAGATCAGTTCTCAAGTGTATTTTCAATTCCAAAAAGGGTAGTCAGAGCAGGCCATGACTGTAGCAATGTTTTTGATGAGACTGGCATTGATAGTCAGGATAATCGACTGGAGGATCTGGTAGTCACAGATCAAGATGCTTTTGAGGCCATCAAGAGCTTAAAGCTCTCGAGTTCTCCTGGACCTGATGGTGTGACATCTCAGTTTCTGATGAAATGTTCACAGATTCTTGCCCCTGTTTTCTCCTATTTGATGCGTTGCATTTTAGATCAGGGCAAGTTTCCCTCCTCTCTAAAAGTAGCTCATGTCGTTCCAATTTTTAAGGGCGGAGATAAGTCACTCCCTAGTAATTATAGGCCCATTTCTCTGACCTCCAGCGTTGCAAAGGTTTTTGAGAAGATTATGAAGTCCAAGCTTGTAGATTATTTGGAAGTCCATGATTTAATTCCTTCTGGACAGCATGGGTTTCGAGCTCATTTTAGTACAGTAACCCAATTGGTTGATCATATTGAGCAAATCATTGAAGGGCTCGAAAGTCATGAGTCAGTTGATGTAGTCTATCTTGACTTTGCCAAGGCCTTCGATAAGGTAGATCATGGTCTTTTGCTCGATCAACTCAAAGAGTTAGGGGTCCAGGGTAAGGTCCTGACTTGGATTGATAGTTTCATAAGCGAAAGGAAGCAAATAGTTAAAGTCGAAGGATCTTTTAGCGGCATGTATGATGTCAAGTCAGGTGTTCCGCAAGGTTCAATTTTAGGTCCGCTCTTGTTTATTCTCTTTATTGCTCCTCTCCAGAATTTTAGAACAAAAGCCAGTATTTCTTCATATGCTGATGACACAAAATTAGTTTGTGGAAGGAATGGGCAGGACTCGAAATGTTTAGTTGAGGACTTGGAGAAGGTCTACTCTTGGGTTGGCGAGAGTAACATGGCATTGAACGGGATGAAATTCCGCACAATGACGTATGGGGCGTCAAAATTAGATGTTCCTCTCAAAGACAATGGAGGTTGTGATATTGAGCAGGTATCGTCCATGAGAGATTTGGGAGTTGTCGTCCAAGATGATGGAAAGTTTGATGAGCATATCCAGTTGAAAGTGGGGAAGGCATTTCAAACGTGCGGCTGGATCTATCGCATTTTCAAGTCCAGAGATAGTATTACAATGCTAACTCTGTACAAGTCGATTGTTCAGCCTCATCTTGAATATGCCTCACCCATTTGGGCTCCAATGAGTTCAGCAGGTTTGCAAAAGGTCGAGCAGGTTCAAAGATGTTTTAATAGGAACATCGCAGGAATGAGAGAGCTCTCGTATTGGGAGAGGCTCCAGAAGTTAGGGTTGTACAGTACTCAGAGAAGGTATGAAAGGTATCTGATACTGTATGTTTTCAAGAGCATTATTCATGGGCTCTGTCGTAACCCAGGATTTGAGATCAGTTGTAGCGATCGTAGAGGTTTTACGTGCGCTCTGAGAGCACCTCCAAATCCTAAGGAATCAAGGCTAGTTCAAACAATGAAGTCCTCCTCTCTTCTTTATCGGGCTCCTTCATTGTTCAATTTGTTGCCTATTTGCCTTCGTCGGGAATATGTAGGAGCTGATCCTCTAACAGCATTTAAGGCAGGATTGGACAAATTTTTGAATACTATTCCTGACCAACCCACTATTCAAGGGTTGTACAGATCTGCCAACAGTAACTCATTGGTTTATCAAATTTCATAAAAACATTAATTATTGAAACTATAATTATGATTAACTTGTAGCGGTATTGAAAAATCCGCCCCCCCCCCCAAAAAAAAAAATCACTTATCTTACCAATTTTTGCCATTTTTCATTATATTGAATAGAAAATATATAATTTCAGACTTTATTAGACTGCACATGAATAAGGGAAAGTATCTAAGTAATTCACAACTAATGTTATTAATAAATACATAGACTAATTTATGTTCCCATTCAGAGTCATGAATGGAATTAGGTAAGACTTCATCTTTTTGAAAATTGATCTATGATGCTTAAAGTGACAACTTTCTTGTCTTTTCCAAGATGGTCTGAAGATCTGCAGAACTTTCAATTGGCATGGAGAAAAAGGTGATTTCAAGAAATTATTCAGTATTGAAATTGTATCATTCTATGATACAATTCATATTCTTGATTCATAAGCATCTATTCTTCATATTCCTTCTATATTCATTCTTTTTCTCCTCTTGACTGTCTAAACGTTCTTTGCCGTTGTTTACGGTTAGGCCTATGAGCCCTAGAGCTAAATGGAGAGAAGAGACACTCCCACTCAGCTGCTTGCGTGGTAAATTGCTTTGGCTTTGGTAGCCTGGAGTTGGGCAGAGCACCTCAAAGTGCTCTAAAAAGAAGAGTGGCTCGACTGCCCAGGCAGAAATTTGTCAATTTTTGAGCTGATATTGTAG
>CM021319.1:5891643-5922431 GCA_010645155.1 Tigriopus japonicus
CAAATTAGGCTATAAATTTGGCAAAATGAGCTAATTTGGCGATAAATTTGGCGAAATGAGCAAATTTAGCGATAAATTTGGCGAAATGAGCAAATTTGGCGATAAATTTGGCGAAATGGCACATAAAGTGGCATGTATGATGTCAAGTCAGGTGTGCCACAAGGTTCAATTTTAGGTCGGTTCCTGTTTATTCTCTCTTTTGCTCCTCTCAAGAATTTTAGAACAAAAGCCAGTATTTCTTCATATGCTGATAACTAGGCCCTGGGAAATAATTTTATTTTGCTGTGGAGCAGAATCCCCAGACGTTTTACAACGTAGGGTCAGCTGATTGTTAGCTTCAGCAAACCTTAACCCTCGAAACGTCTAGGATTTTTGCTCACCAGCAAAATAAAATTATTTCCCTTGGCCAACAGTGATGACACAAAATTAGTTTGTGGAAGGAATGGTCAGGACTCAAAATGTTTAGTAGATGACTTGGAGAAAGTCTACTCTTGGGTTGGCGAGAGTAACATGGCATTGAACGGGATGAAATTCCGCACAATGACGTATGGGCCGTCAAAATTAGATGTTCCGCTCAAGGACAATGGAGGTTGTGATATTGAGCAAGTATCGTCCATGAGGGATTGAGGAGTTGTCATCCAAGATGATGGAAAGTTTAATGAGCACATCCAGTTGAAAGTGGGGAAGGCATTTCAAACGTGTGGCTGGATTTATCGCACTTTCAAGTCCAGAGATAGTATTACGATGCTAACTCTGTACAAGTCGATTGTTCAACCGCATCTTGAATATGCCTCACCCATTTGGGCTCCAATGAGTTCAGCAGGTTTGCAAAAGGTCGTGCAGGTCCAAAGATGTTTCACTAGAAGCATCACAGGAATGAGAGAGCTCTCGTATTGGGAGAGGCTCCAGAAATTAGGGCTGTACAGAGCTCAGAGAAGGTATGAAAGGTATCTGATACTGTATGTTTTCAAGAGCCTTCATGGGCTCTGTCCTAACCCAGGATTTGAGATCAGTTGTAGCGATCGTAGAGGTTTCACGTGCGTTCTGAGAGCACCTCCAAATCCTAGGGAATCGAGGCTAGTTCGATCAATCAACTCTTCTTTTTTGGGCTCCTTCATTGTTCAATTTGTTACCCATTAGTCTTCGTCGGGAATATGTAGGAGCTGATCCTCTAACAGCATTTAATGCAGGATTGGACAATTTTTTAAATACTGTTCCTGACCAACCCACTATTCACGGGTTGGACAGATCTGCCAACAGTAACTCACTGGTAGATCAAATTTCATATAAACGGTAATTTCATAAACTAAATTAATCATTAACTTAGTTCAATCGCGATAACTCAATCGCGATCAGATGCGATCGTAGAATTTCAGTGAAGCAATGAGACACCAGAGGCCACGACGGTGCTACGGAGCAAACAAACAGGCCCAGCTCATGTTTACTTAGCTTCCCTTATAGAGTCTCACGATTCAAAACGTGGAGTGTACACAGGATTAAGATACCCTGTCCATGTAGAAACTTCTTTCGCTTTTTATGTAAGTTTTATCAGTGTTTGGTATTTCTTTTTCATTTCATTCTAGAGCCATTTATTCTAACTTCAAAAGTTGTGTCCTTGTAATGCACGAAAATTGGATTGGTTTGTCACAACGGTGTCCAAAAGTCCACATGTCTGAAAGCTTCCCCAACTCCTTTTTGATTGTCTGAAATTGGTCGCTCTGATTTCGCGTTGACTCTTGTCTTCTCCTTTTCCCCTTTTTCTCCTTCCTCATATGTAGAGGATGACTAATTTTGAAACTGAAGTTGACATTCACTGGGATGTACGAGAGGCATTCAAACTGAGCAAAGTGAAGGGCATATTTTCGGAACTTCTCTACTTTCCATTACAGGAAATGCTATAAAGGTCGCTTTTTTCGACTCTCAATTACAAACTAAAGCGCGTTCTAAGTGCTACAAATAAAAAGTTATGAAGGAAAGTCAATATTGTGGCATTCCGTTTTTGCTCGAAAACTTTAGTCATGAAATGTGTATCAAAAGGCAAAAGTTGATATGAAAGTTGA
Source organism: Tigriopus japonicus (assembly GCA_010645155.1). NCBI lineage: Eukaryota > Metazoa > Arthropoda > Copepoda > Harpacticoida > Harpacticidae > Tigriopus > Tigriopus japonicus. The sequence continues at coordinate 5,893,704 of CM021319.1, forward strand.
GAAACAAAACTGAAGAATTGACCATTTGAGGCATTCCTTGAAGATTACTTTAGCATGATTGACTATTTCTGTACACAAGGTTGTTAGTAAAAAGAAATTTGGCTAAAATCTGGCGATCTTTCAAATGATGAGGCGAATTCTGGCGAATTTCGGTGGCAAATCTGGCGATAAGAGCCGTCGAAGGCCTGGCAACCCTGGTGGCGACATTCTCAAACGACGAGCCCTCTTCTCAAACTGAGCAAAACGACTTCCACTCCCTTTGCCAAATCAGCCTGATCAAAACTTACACGCGATCTAGTATTTAAATAAATATCTAAGGATAAAATAGAGATGTGTCAATCTATTTATTTATTTCTTGTGCTGCACCTTGGTTGATCATATCAAAAAGTTCATCGAAATCTGGTACTTCTCTTCAAAGTCTTCATGACACGTTCAGTTTAAAACAAATGATAGAAACAACCATACACTCGATACAAAGATTTCTTTCCTCAATTAAACAGTATTGTTGTTGACCAAACTCAGGCGGTTTGAGCTCTGAAGATAGTCCCAACAACCCACATTCTTTCATATTCATCAGGCGTTCTACTCCGTGAATTCGAACTCGTCTTTGGAAATGGGTAAAGAACTTCAGAAATAGGAAAATGTGTTCTCTAATATGATGGTATAACATCCCCCGTTCAAGAAAAAAAAACTATGGCAAAGTATTTTCTCGCAAGTTGTTCGTTAGAAAACACGCAACCTGGGTGACAACTACACAGAATATGTACCACTCGTGGGATGTCTCTCTTGAGAATCTTTGGATCTAAGGAGAATGAAATGGTTGGGGATCATAAAAGAAGTCCCAAATATCACGTTCAAAGCGGGGTAAAAAGTAAATAAATTTTGAGAAGCCTGGGGACACTGCAAAACGTTAGTTTTTTCGTTGGTTGTGTCTAAGTTGTGATTGGAATGGAGTGACATTTACTTCTCATTAGCGGGTTAAGACAGAAGTCGATCAATGGAAATGGGTCCAAGATGATAAAATTTATGAACAAGCAAAATCATATTCGTCTCTGATAATCTCTGGTATAGTTATTGAATTCAATTCTCTTGAGCAACACATCAAATATTATTGGTTGTAGAATTTATAGATCAGCCCTATTGAGAGAGCAATTTCTTGTTATGTTTAGTTACTCATTGAAGGGGAAAAAGATCGTCAAGCACTACTTCAAAGTCTCAGAGTGTTCATTTGAGGTGCACTTGTTTAAACTTGTTCATATTTTTCTTTGAGTCATTAGGTCTTTCAAAGAGGTGATGTTTTCACATCCGGCTCCACCTTGCTTGTAAAACCCTTCAGATCAAACTCTCAAGTTTTGTGATGCCGAGACCATCATTGGCTTCTGTCGATGAGTCGCCGTCTGTTCCAGTACCCAGGTTTTCCTGGTGTTGTTGAAGCTGCTTGAGTTCCATCTGTTGTTGTCGATATTCTTGAAACTCTTTTTTCATAGCCTGAACTCGCTCGTGGATGTTCTCCCTTGGTTCAGGTCGGCCACGTGGAAATACAGGAGAATATATTTCTGAATCACTGAATACCCTCTCACTTTGGGCCAATGAGGCAGCCGTTCCTAACTCCAACTCCCGAGCCCGTGGATTGTATCCCAGATAGGGACGGTTCCATTGCCTAGGGAGTGCTTCGCGAATATTTTGATAATAAAGGTCTTCAGTTGGACTTCGAGCGTCAAACTCGTAGTGACGATCAATACTGACATCCAAAAGAGGGGCTGAATGTGAGGACCCTGGTCGAGATTCAAACCTGGATGGAGGCGTGTCTAACGATGTGTTCAGGTCAGCCCCAGGCGTGGTCTCGACCCTTCTATTAATGGCCCGAGAAGCAGCCTGAGGTTTAGCCGAGAGACCCAAGGTTTGATGAGGTGTTAGAGGGGGGAGGTACAATTCAGCACCTGGCGGGGCAATTGACAATGTTCCCGAGGGAAGACCAGTCACATATTGATAGCCATAATAGGTGTGTACCTTGGGCTGGATGGGCGGAAGGTACCCGGCTCCCACCTTTGGAGGGGGCCAGTTTTCGTAAAATGGCTGAGTTGGCTCCAGAATGGGTTCCAATGTACTTTTGGAACTGAGATCAGGGGACAAAAGAGAGGGTTGGTTGGCATTGGAACCTGAGGTTGAATGTGAGGACGAAGAAGATGTTTGGTGTTGTGAGTTGTTTTTGCTTGCAATTCCACTTGAAGATGAGGACTCTTCAGGTTGAGAGAGACTTCCTCCTCCTAAGGTGGTCGTCGTTGTACTTGGGCTGCCCATCCGCTCTTTTGCTTTCTTTATGGCCTCTTGGACCTCTTCGAGGTCATGTTGCTGGTGCCTATCAAATGTTCCACCATTGCTGTAACTACCCGGAGAAGAGGAGTTGGTCAAAGCAGTGACTTCTGCATCCAGTACTTCACTGACGAGGCTCAACTGATCTCCTTCCCTCAAACGACTTTTAGCCGAAGCTTCCGGATTGGTTTTTGAACTAGAACTTGAGCTAACCGTTGGTTTTTTGAGATCTTGCCGGTTGGCCAATTGTCCATCTATCACAGCGGAATGTCGGTTTTGCTTGGACCGCGATTGATTTGAGTCGGGCGGTTTCCTCTTGATTGGCCTGGTTGGTGGTTGCATGGTAGTCCTTCGGCCAGACATGTATTTCATGTTCTCATATTCGGGAGAAGTCTCGCCAAGTGTGTCACGAATGGGCGGAGATGAGGTTGCCAATGGGTTTTGAAGGTCCCATAAACGTGGATCCACAGCGGGTTGAACATACAGAGAATGCCAATATGGAATGGTCGGAGTGGGCAGTTCTGGATATTGCCGAGAGGGTGAGATACTTCCGTGTATGGGTGCTGGATAGTTCAGAGCATAGTTGGGAAACATGACATCTGCATTGAGGTAGGTATGGCCTGCAGCCCAATATGGGTGCTGGGGAGGAAGAGTGTATGTTCTTGGTTGATTGGGTAACCCTGGATGATGAATGTCGGCTTGAACGACACTAAGGTTTTGTTCTGGTGTTGCAGAATAGGCAGGAGGAGCCTCCTCCTCATTAGGCAGATGTTCAGGAATTGTGTGGAGGTCGGTGCTTCGTTGAGTATTCTTGAGACTTCTACTGGAGGCTGTGTTCTCAGCCGTTAGGTTTGGACTAGTTAAACTAAGACTGGAAGTGGGATTAGTCAAGAGAGTACTAGGTATGGACCTCTCTTGATGACTAACAGAGCTAACATCACTGTAGTTGTGGATGGGACTCATCCAAGCGGTGAGTGGCACTTGCTGATCTAGTGGACTGGAGGCTCTCAATTTAACCTGACCTCGCGCATCGTGGTCGGTCCTTACTAGTTCAAGGTTACTAGTTCGAATGAGGTTGTGTTGGGAAGTGTTGCCATTAATAGTATTGATTGACGTTGATGACGGTTCCATGGCCCTCAAGCGCCTTAAATCTTCCTCCGCCAATCTCCCCACTTGCTTACTACGAGGATGAGGTGGCTTTGGCAAGGTCCCAGAGCCATCACTGCCATTCTTTCCATTTTCATACACAACCTAAAACACGATTTCAAATCGTCCCGAATTTCGTCAAAATTTGATCACAGATAAATGCACTCACCTGACGCCAGTAGATCGGCTCTGGGCGTTCCCACTCCCTATCAGCGCCCACTTTGTACATTCCACTTTCTACAACGAAAGCTCCCGGAGGCATATTACTATAAAGTCGTTCCGAACTGTATCCGGCAATGATGGCAACACTCCTCGTGCGGAATCGATTGGGTGGCAATGCTACATCAAACCCACCCTCATCATTAACATCGTCTTCCTCCAGATGAAATTTACCATCCTTGGATCTTGAGATCAGGCCCCGGTTGCCGGAGCTTGAGGGGTATTCAACATGAAATGAGTATTTGACACCACGTCGCTGAGAGCCTAGCTTGAACGGCCGAGCTCGTTCTTTGCCATCGCTGTAATCCGGTTCATTAGACCAATACGCACGATTGGAATGAGTTTGCCCGTGGACCGTCTGGGTACTATTAATTGACACGAGTCGTTCCTCTAAAGACAAAATATAGTCAGCGGTCTGTTCAAACATCGACATGAGACCTTTCCGAAGTGAGAGAGATTTCCTGGTCGTTTGAGGTCGATACATGGGATGTGGATCAGTATTAGAGTACGACATCCTCATAGCTGGAATTCCGCTCTTTCCATTTCTGAAAGAATGTTAGCCATGAGTAATAATACACCACGACGAGAAAGAGACCAGCTATTAGCCTCTTAAGCTAGAACAATCTAAAACGCGAAACAAGATAGTTTTGTTGAAAAAAAACCGGCGTAATGGTGAGAGAGCAATAACAAGGATAGAAGTAAGGAGTGAAACACTGAAGATTAGGAGGATAGTTGTAGATTTGAAGAAGTAAATTGAAGGTGCTACCATGTAGGAAAATACAGTTTAATGTGGTTGTTTTTTTTTTTTGTTGTTGTTACTACCTTTCTCACTGACATATCCATAGGTTGGAAAGTTAGGGAGAGAAAAAGAGAAGAAATGATCCAGGTTAGTCATCAGCTTGTTCACCAAAGAATACAAGGCATTTCGAACTTCACGTCAAAATTCCCAACCTATTCTTTGTATGGCAACGCAGATCAAGTTAATCGAAAAAGTCAATCACTTGTGGTTAGTTGATCATCGAGATCTTGAATTAGAGAATGCAGAAAGATAAAAGATTGTGGACGTTCAAATTACCTCTTCAAAGGCACTTGTTGGCTCATTTGGCCACCATTTCTAGTTTGGGATAATCTGCATGCAACCATATTGTAAGCTGAAAAGCAATGAAAATAATCGAGGCTTAATCAATGTTTAGGAAGCGAGCAGAACCATTTCCACTCAAATGAAAACCACACATACAATCAAAACGTCTGTGTCCCTTTCAGAATTGACACATTGTGTAAGATTTCGAAAGTGTGAAAAGGAATAAGTTCTATACATATTCAAAATTTCAACGTATAGTAGTACTTGTGCTGGACTAAAAAGGACAGGACTGAACTAAGTTTGACCTTTGAAGTCTGGTTTTGAATCAGTCACACTCTTATTTCATCCATTCAAATTCCACTCAAACTTGCAATAGAGACTTGTCAAGCCGTTTCTTTGTCAATCAGTGCCGAAAGTAATCTTCTGTCGATGGTACTCTTTGCTTTGAAAATGACAAGTCTCTAATGCATACAGAGAAGTAGTGTATGAAAGAGAGGCTTATTTTCGTAATCGAGACATTATGTGAAGAAGTTCTGGCACAAAGGAACAGAAAAGGGGACTTCTTCCTTTGGCGTTTTTCTCAGTTATGAAGCGTAGAATGAAAATGACTTGATGTCATAAAATGTTGAGAGTAATCAAAATCAAGTTTCTTGCATTGTTTGAAATTTCCATAATTGGATAGTTTGAAAGTCCATGACAAGCAAAAGTAAGTGTAAGCAATTACTATTTTTCTGTTGCTTTTCGTTTACGCCCTGGCCATGAAATTTTGAAAAATTAAGTAACTAAAAGATTTTTGCTTAATATTTTTAATCTCGTCAAAAGAACATATTCATTCCCTGCTTCAAGGCTCAGAAAAAAAGATGTTACCTTTGCTTTGCTTTTCCACCTATTATCTTTCGCTAACGCCTCTCTTTCAATACAGATCTCTAAATGAACTCAATCGGCTTTGGCAATGAGCAGTCTGCGTGTTTGTGTTGAGTGTTTGTCTAAGTGCCATATTCGTCTATCTAGTTATATCTCTGGTTGGTCTCACTTTCAACGGCTTTTTGATCCATGGATCTCTTTGAAATTGAACACAATCGCAAGATCAAACAGAGATATACAAGTACAATGTGAACTGGTTGGTTAACTGTGGCGGCGGTGAAACGACATACTTGGCACATTTGAGTTCTGGATCTCTTGAATGGCTTGAAAATTAGAAAAAAACAAGGTCTTGATCAGCATTCTCCTCGTGGTTAGTGGAAACCTAGTCAATTGTGTGTTCTAGCCGGGAAATACGCAGTTACATCAGACAAAGTGAGGGCTTGTTCAAAATTAGTACAGAAATTGACCGCTTTCAAAATTGAGTTTCAAGAGCCATATCCTCATTCACAGTACTTTTTTTTTTCCTTTTCAAAGCTCTGTCAACTTCTGATACCAAAGGGTACCTGACCAATTCTATTGTGCAAACTACTGACTTTTAAAAAGTAGCAGTTAAAAATATGTCACATGTGGGACTGGAAGGGTGGGAAGGGGGTCGTTTTGGGGTTTTAAATTGAAACAAATGATTGACGCGATTACAAAAAAATAGAGGGGTCGAAAATATGCCTTTTTTTAGGTTTAAGCCTTTTTTATCCTCTTTGCCCAACCTAAACGAGCATCAAGGCCAATTCCAATGGTTGTCCTCCAGAGCGCCACTCGATTGATCTGCTGATTTGTTCACTGAAACAGAGGTACAAGGGCTTAAGAGTTCCCCTTACCTCTCTCTTGTTTCCTCCGTCTGCGTTTATTGCAAATCTTGACCGTGCACACGGAGAGAACGATGGCCACAATGAAGAAGAGGATGCCCCCAATGAGACCGGCCGTCACTGCACGGCGTTTTACATTCTCGGGCAAATCATAGGCGTGCTCTTCCGAGATCGAGTATGAGGTCAACGAGTGACTGAACACACGGAACAAGTAAGACTTGGCGGTGCCCATGTTCTTAACTGGAACAAAGAAATTCGGGAGGGCAATGAATGTGTTGCTCAGCCTCCTTTGAATCAACAGCCTTCATTGTCTGCTTACACATGTAGGAGGCCTCGTCAACATCAATCTTTTGATCGGTCAGAGGTTTCCATTTTCCTCCTTGAGAGTTCTTTTTGATCTGAATGGTGTAGTAGAGTAGGTTGGGATCTTCTCGAGGCCCTTGCCATCGAAGAACCCAGCCTCCCGCTTCTTGAGTGAGTGACAAATTCGAGGCTGGAGGAGGAGCCTCGCCAGGTGGAATATCTAGTAGGAAGTGATGGATCAGCTTTCGAGTTCTTTAACTGGGAGGGTGTCTAAGTAGTTGCTAATGTGTTGTTGGGCAAGGCATACAGAAAAAAACTAATAAGTGCAAGGAACTACCTTTGATTCTCGGGATCATGGGGTAGATAATCTCTCCATTGTGGTCTCGAGGCAGAAGTTTAATATTGAAAACTGACAAATCTGGAACAAACGGCAAATGCAGAGCAAACCATGCAAAAAATAAAACGGGGACACGCTCACACCAAAATGTTTCTGTCGTAATGGAATGGAAAAGGGGTGGCAAAAAACACACAAATTTGAGACTGGAACACAAGAAACAAAATCTGTGGTGGGGTGGTATTTACACATGTATATTCATGAGTGGATATCACATCAAGCTCGTTGGAAAAAGCGAAAGAAACGGAGAAAGAAGGATAGAACAAGAGAGTTTGAAAATGGGCACCACAATCCATTTCAAATGTTGCCAAGTTGCTATTTTCAACCCAATGAAATCATAATGAAATCATATCTTTCATATTCAGATGTATCGAATTCAAGCCAAATCGTCGTGATACTAACGATGATGATGACAAGGAACAAGAAAATAAGAGTAGTAGTAACAATAATTGTAGTCGTATTGGTAGTAATAATAGATATCATAGTAAATAGCAGCCGTTCGTTGTTAAGATCACTAAAAGGGTCGCCATCGCCGTAGACGAGTGAATCTAAGCTTCGTTCAGTAATTCGTTACATGTCCCGTTTCAAAGTCCATTCGCTCTATCAGTCTTTGACCGAAACCAAAACAAGAGAGACAACTGAACCCAAACCAATAGCTGGGTCAAGCAACCAAGAAGAAAAACCAAGTCAAAAGGAACTCAACTTCAAACAAAACGAAACGAACAGAAATCAAGATCAATCGATGGCGTTGGTAAGACCTAAAAATGCCATGCAAATTACGAGAGAGTAAGAGAGATTTGGAGATAGAAAGAGGTTTTTCTAAAGAGAGAGAGAGAGAGATTGAGAGAGAGGCAACCAATGAAGTGACCAAACAAAAAGAACCAACGGATCCCGTGACGACAATTTTCTTGTGACTTTGGCGGAACAACAATGGAGTGCTTGCTTTCATCGAACAACTACAGGGAAGGGATCGAGCTTGATCCAAGAGTAGTCCAGTTAATCACAGCCCTTCTTGTCAATAGACGAGTTTCCAGGACCAAAGGAAGGAACAACCACCAAAGACGAGACTTGTTTTCGTGAAAGTCACTCCAACTTCCGCAATCGTTTATTAGGTACTGTTATTTGGAAGCGATCCTTGAAAAGTTTTTTCCACAACCCTCTTAGAACAAGCAATATCACCAGGCATTGAGACATGTCCTTGACCATAATGACAAGCAAGAAATAATGATAATGTCCTTTTCTGTTGTGGATATTGACCGGCGGTCTGGATTTTGGTTCAATCCCAATCGAATGGCTCGATCAATCAATCAATCAATCAATCAATCAATCAATGCTCGATGCCAACCCTAGTGCCTTGTTTGATGAAACTTTCAATGTCTTACTAGCAGCAAATAAATCCTCCTGATCTGAATGATCCTGGCTGAAGTAGATCTCCAGGTCATCGTCAGTGTAAAAATAATAGGCAGCTCTGCCATTCCCATCAGCTCTTGCCTCAATAGCATCAATAGGAGTAATACGGTCTTTGTCATCTGTGTCGTCACGGGGAGGATGCGATTTAGGGCTAATTTTACTATCGCTACGATCGGGCATAGGTAAATCGAAATCTTGTTGTTTACCCGTGGGGCCAGAACCATTGTTTCTGAAGTAACCACCGTGAATTTCCAAATTGAACTCAATGCAGTCTGAGTTGGACCAATACAGAACCAAAACGAGGACGAGGAGGTGAATGAGGTGGAAAAAAGAGGAAACAATAAGAATAAGGCCGAAACAAGCGTTCTGTCAAGATATTTGATTGAACGGAATGGAGTCAAATTGCTTTTGAAAGTGTTGCTTCTATTAAGAAAACTGATCATTGAGTACCACCTGATGAGAGAAGTTTCCTTCGAGCACCCCGCGGCTTTGAAGTGAGAGTACCATTCTTTCTAAGGCGACCACGGCAGGCTGCGACATAATAACAGTAAAAGAATACATCAAAAATCAGGTCAAAATCATAGGCAAAGACTTTGAAACTCCCGCCCCAAAATCAAGGAATCGAACCAAGAACAGAGTCATCAAGTTGAAAATAGCACCTTCTGACAAAGGGAAACTGATTGGGTCGGGTTGTCATTTTCAAGATCTCAAGGGAAGAAGTGAGCTAAGAAGTATTTGAGACTCGAGCTAAGAAAACCTCTATGTATGTAGTTATTGTAATACTAATGTAAGATTTGTCGATTTGGCTCTGAATAACCGTGCTCATGTGTTGAAATGCAAGAGGAAGAAACGATTTGATTGTTTGTTCAATTGATTCTTACTGGGTGGATAGTGCAACTTCTGCTTCTTACCAGTGGAAGTGGACTGTTCCGAGGGTGAGGCAGTAGGAGGGTACACGGACCACTCCAAACCCCCGTCAGCTGAAGAGCGTTCAAATTTCGCGCCCAAATTCATGAGATCGGAAGAGGGAAGAACGGAGAAGAAGGACAAGAGGAACAAGAAAGAGTGGGTGAATAAGTGAGAGATACCAGAGAGAGAGAGAGCAGTGTGTTCGTGAAATATGGATGAATGGATGGAGGCAAAGATGAATGATTAATAGTGCCACAACTTTCATGAATTACACTGGAATACCGTGGCAACAATCAGGTATCCTGGAGAATGCTGGTTGCTAAGAATCAGCTTGCCACGGACTGTCCTTCACATCGGTAAGTATAAGAAGGTGCTGGGTCACTTCTTACCTTTGGTTTGAGCTTCGATAATTTCACTGTACATCCCATCTCCATATTCATTGGTGCCGATCACTTGGAACTCGTATTTGGTATTGGAGTTCAGGTTGTGGATGCGAATCTTCCTCGCATCAGGGGGATTGACGGCCAGTTCAATCCAGTTCGGGAACTTGGAGTCCTTCTCCCGATACCTAGAAATTAAGTATTTTCAAGATTTCATTATTGGCTTACGTTAATGACATTACGAATTACTGACTCTTGGACATACCTGATTTTGTAGGTCTGCTGGCACGCGGCACACCCGCTATATCCGGGCATCCATTCAATGGTGACAGCAAAGGTCTGAGAATTGGCCACAGTCAAATTGGTGGGAGCATGAGGTGTGGTTCGCTCAATTTTTAGCTCAGTTCGAGCCACAATCGTGGCTACCTCATTCTCGACCACGCACTCGTACACACCGTGATCACTTTTGTGGAGAGCGTCCAGGGTGAGCTCTCCATTGTACAATTTATGGCGTTTTCGAGGCAAATGATGACCATCCACCTTGAAAAGTACAAATCCAGGAACGTGTTGATCATTCCATGAACAATCCATTACTTTTTCTTTTTACGTTATGTGATCTACTTACTACCTTCAAAGAAAATTTGGGTGTCAAAAAATCTTACCCTTCTCCATGAGATCTTTGGTTTCGGTGTACCAATAGCACGACAAGGCATGGTAATTTTATCGCCCACCGATCGATGATACTCCTGCTCAGGCCGTCGAAGCATTGTTGGAGGATCCTTGATAATCACTTGCATGACTTTTGAGGACCGCCCAGTTCCATGGATGTTGTAGGGAGTACAAACGTAATCACCCGCGTGTTCTTGGGTCACCTGAAGAACAAGGACAAAGTTTATGGACGTTTATGGGGGTCATAAATATTGCTTTTCATTCCAAATCTTTTTGGCGCCATTTTATTATCAAGCTTCACATACCCGATCAATGAGAATGGAACCGTTTTCCATGGCCATCACTCCAGGCAGACCGAATGGATCATAAATTCTTTTATCTTTGGTCCATGTGACAAACTGAATGGGAGGATTCGAATCGATGTAACACCGAATGATCCCTTGCAGTCCGCGAGGTATATATTGGACATCAGGATGGTACGTCACCCGGGCCGGATCTATTTTAAGGAACAATCAAATTTATTGGATCTGATGGTGGGGCATTGGTAATTTGAGAGGTAAAAAGGACATTGAGCCTACATTCAATGGCAAGGTATGCTGTAGCCTCGATAGGCCGTCCGATTCCGTTGCTGACTTTGCACGTGTAACGACCTTGCGCCTCGGATTTTGCTTTTTTGATCATCAACGTCCCGTCCGATGTTACGGAAGCCTCGAAATTGGGACTCGTCACCGACTGAATGGGCAAGCCGTCCTTGAACCATGCAACGGAAATGTTCCCAGGGTTGGCTTCACCTTTGCATTCAAAGCTGACTCCGTGACCCTCGGCCGCAGTTTGGTTCTTGGGCGGATCCGTTATTACGGCGGCGCCTAAAATCATTCAAAGATTATGTGGGTTAGAAAGAGACCTAAATGTGAAACCTAATTTTTGTCTCTGGGCACAAGAATCTCGGGCAATAGGGATGTGGTAGTTTAGGGTCTCTGGCGAAGGCATTAGTTTAGGATTTATAGTCCAATCAGTGTGTTCTGTGCACCTCGTACGCCCTCAACCTCTTACTTGGAACCTAGAGGCTCCAAATGGGCCCCTTTCCACCAAATGCTCACTAATATCTCCGACAAGTTTAGAACAACGTCTTTTGAAACAAAGTCAATGGGCCTTAAGAATCAAGAGCCTCTTGCAGCTCCTTGGAAAGCATTTCCAGGGTCAAACCCAAGACAAGGAATGTCTGAGCCTAACAAATGAGTCAAAACATCGCTCCTAATTCATCCTTAATTTCACTGATGCATTAAGTGCAGGCTCTTGTATGGTCTTATTACATTCTGACCTATTATACCAGGAAATCAGGGCAATTTGGTCTTAACAAGCCTTAGCTTCCATTACCAGAAATCATTGTACAGAATCCAAGTTATTTTCCAAGCAATGATGTGCAAATTCCAAAATGTGTTACAATGCCTTCTTGGGATTGACATTTTGAATAACTTGGAACGGTTGTATTCTCTTTAGAAGACGGTGCTTTTAAGGCCATGGTTAACTTTGTGAGCTGGCCTTCAGATCTTGTCAACGAGGTCGACGCTCAAGAAAGAAAGGCATGGGGTAAAAACAGAGTAAGAGAGGAAAAGCCGTCAAGGATGGAGCTGAAGATCATTTTAGGGTCTTATCTCTATTGCAATGACCTCCAAAGAGGCATCTTCCCTGCAATTCAACGGATGCAAAAGGGTAAGAAAAAGTTGGTGAGAACACTTGCTCGTCATTTTTGGTGTCCAATTTTGAGAGTAGAACTGATACAACGAGGCGAGAAAAACAGCCAGGTCCATGGAGAAAAAGACAAAGTTTAACTGTTACTGGCTTGGGACTGGTTGGGCTAAGCAAGGAAGTCTCCAAGATCCAGTGACAGATGGTCGAAGTAAGACCCACTTGGTGCTCTTCGTTCTTCTTCTTCCTCCTTCTATGTCCACCATCCTTGCCAATGCACTGGCTTGGAACGAAACTTCACAAAGAGGTGTCGAGGAACGAGGGGAGAATATCAAAAAATGTCCTTCCAGACCATTCCAAACTTTAGTGTCCCTCTTTTATTGTATTTGTTCAAGGTCGAGTCTGAGCAGGGACCTGGAGCCCTCTCAATTCCAACGATGTTATGATGGGTTTAAATGTTTCTCAAGACTCCAAAGCTCTCAAAAGATGGATCCAAATCTCTCATCCATTATCCTAACAGATCCACAGCGTCTTCTTTCCTTCCTTCCTTTCAGAGACACGTTATTTCTAGAAACTCTCGGTAGAGAAGAACAATGAAGCGATTCTCGATGAGCGAGTGCTCAAATGCTCATGATGCTTTCGGAAGAAAATGCCATTAGATTCGAGCTTCTCAAATCTAAAGTGTGCCCTGACCTTCTAACCAACAAAACTGATGGCTCAAATACTGAAAGGCGACGAGAGGAAGAACGAAGTTGGTTTGAAAGAGAGAAAAAGTTTTATCTTGTTCTCGCTTCTTCGTTCGTTTTCGTTGTCGACTTTTAACCGTAGTTACCTGCCATCACAAGTTTGGTGGTGAAGTGAATACTTCCATTGTAGACGCCATTCCGTGCTATACACGTGTAATCCCCAAGATCCCGCTCCAAAATGTTAGAAATCCTCAGTTCCGTCCCATCATTGAAGACGCCGATCCGATGGGAGATCTGAATGGCCTTGTCTCCTTTGAACCAAAGGATCTCAGGCGCTGGAGTGCCCCCCGCCTAGATCGTGGGACACAAAAGAAGAATGGGAAAAATAGGATTCATTGCTAAAAACTTGGGCCAGCCAACCTCTTTGTGTTCGTACTCACCTCGCAACTTAGAATCGTCGAGTCATGAGTGTTGACGTACATGATCTCGTCCGGAGTGTCCATAAAGTAGGGTGGTGCATGAACATCCAGGTGGTACCAAGTTCCATTCTAGAAAAAGACAGTAGGTTACGCCGAACGTCCTTCATATACGGTATATCTGGTTTTAGTGACTTACATTGGTGGCATCCGGTCCTCGGTTGAGAAAGAGAACCTCGCAATTGTACCATCCACGGTCTTTCTCGTTGACGTTTGTGATGTTGAGACTGGCCAAGCCATAGATGGAGTCCATGGAATCGATCTTGCTGACTCTTCCGGCATACTCCTTGTCCACATGGGACGGATAATTGGCATACCAAATATAGATGGGAAGGTCCTTGCCCTAGAACAAAAATAAGGTTGCAATTTCTTCAATTGGGAATGTGTCGGAGAGAATGGACGAGGCCATTGAAATGCAAATGCTGACATAGAGCTGGTCTAATCCATTTCAGACAGACTCAACAATGGACCATTAGGAATGGCACCGAAAAAAACGAGTTTGGGGAAAACTGACTGGCTCTCACGCAGAGATGAAACGACTTGTCATTATTCCGTGTTATCTGCCCTTCAAATTACTTCACAAAATGAGACTGGGATAAAAGATAGGGAACATGTTCCATGTCGTTGTACATTTGCGCACGGCAATCTTGTTGATGATGATGAGGTCCCCCGACCATTTGCAATTCCAGCTAATTGAAGCTAGAGCAAGATAAAGAGAACTTGGGAGGAACTATCCTCTCCCTAACATCAGGGTTTTTGGATGTACAAAGTCATTCCAAATGAGACTATCTGACCTAGAATGACTGAGGACCACAGCCAGATCGATTTACCCCATGATCCATCCAACGGAAAACCGAGTGGAAAAATTTATTTCCTCAAAGGGAGTTTTCCTTTAAGAGAAAAACTCGCAGAAGATATTTTCCAATTAGTTGAATGTTTGCCTAGATCACACACAATTAGTAAAACTATGTTTGGTGATGACTTTGAAATTACTGACAATACTTTTCACTTGCTAGTTAGCAGAAATGAGAAAATAATTTGAATTATTATCTGGACGTGCTTTCTCTAACTTTCTTGTGAATTGCTCCATTTTCGTCAGTCAGCAAGAAGTGATGTCTTCGCCACTTGACTGAATAATTTCAACGTCAGCATTGCTTAACGAGGGCCCGTTTCATTCGCTTCTCGGAAATCCACCTTCCCTAAATGGATGATGGGATTCTGTAGTGTGTCCATGTCGAAAACACTGATCCTAGAATGCCTTTTCCATGGGACCTCGCTTGCTCCTCGAGAGCCGAGATAGATAAGCTACACTGAGTCTGTGCTTGTTTCTCTGGCTCATTTGCTTTGATGCTCAAAATTGACATGGGATTTGGCCGGAGCCTGCCCTACCCAACGAGCATGGCCAATACACGCCCCTCTCTCTCGCCTGGAGGAACCAACCAAATGGCTTGGCCTACATTGAAGGGGCTCATAAAGTGGAACGCAAGACTGGATCACGGAAATTTATGGCCGGAAAGCCAAATTCGAGCTTAGCAATGGACGGCCAGCCTTGACGCTTTAATCCTTAAAGAAGGCACGCAGCATGAGTTGGGAAAACTCAGCCGCGGCCTTCATTTTCAAAACGAGAGTTGTTGATGCAGGTGGCTTGGCGGTATTGAGGCTCGTTTGACACCACCTAGAACCGAGTTCATCATAATTAAGGAACTCACCTTTTTCCTGTATTGAACGACATAGGGCACGGCCTTTCCTTCTGGGAAGTGGACGTCACAATTGAAGACCACAGAGTCTCCAGCATTGGCAGTGATGTGATCCGCTTCCGAGGGAGCAGATGGGAATCCCGGTACTGAAACAGAGAGGAATAGAGAGTATGTTAAAAGCCGTTATGGGTTCTTGTTAGCTAAATGTGTCGAAAATGAAACGAGGTTACGCCGACTAAAGCGCGCTTTGACTTTCCATTCCCAATCCTGACACGTGTCAGAAGTCACACCAAAAGATTGAGATCTTTCGGGGTGAGCCGTGAGTTTGCGAGAGATGAAGAGGAGCTATTCCATTTTTCAAAAATGAGGGAAAAAGAGTATGCCAACCAAGTTCAGCGTTTTCGTCCCCGAGAACCCGTCGTCCCTCCCCATGGAACAAAATCCATTTTCGCTAATGTGAAATGATCCCTCTGGCGAGTTCAAGAACATTTGGTCCCATTGGCATTGGACCTTCTCGTTGACGCTTAGCCTTGAGTGCCCTTCAAAGTCAGTTGAATTACCTTGGTTGCAAGAAGTTCCTAAAATGAATTACTTTGAATGCTTTGACTTTATAAAAACACCGCAGTGTATGAGGAAAACAAAAGTACGGCCATGCCTGTACACAGCAAATGAAGAGAAGAAGAAAAAGAAGAAGAAGAAGCGTTTTTTTGTTTGTTTTTGATCCCCAAGGTCCTTAAAATTTGGTTTTTGAATGAAGCTTAACGGCGCTTGACAGAGCCTGAAGCAAAACAAACCCCATTTTCCATGCAATCTAAAGAATTCAAAGGACTTTTTTTACAGAATATACCCGGCCTTTCTGCAAACAAAGTAAACTTGAGATCCATGCCAATTGTTGCTTGTTAGACACTTGAAGTTGAGAAGCAAATCACATCAAAGGCCGACCTCATCTACGCCCAATTGACGTGTTTACCCGTGCAAACAAGGACCTCGGAGTTTTGGGTTGTGATAGGCAAAATAATGTCTTAGCTAGTTGGAGGCTTCAATCTGGGGGATCGTCCAGGAGAATCTTCTTCAAGTCCCCTCGCCCTAAAAACTTCATCAAAAAACTTGGGTACAACTTTCAATGGTGTGTGCGTGTAACGGGGCCTTTTCAGGTCCCAAGACAAGAAAGAGAGGCTTGAAAGACCACGAAGGCCAAGAACTAGCGTTTTCCAACTCCTTTTCCATCACCACCACTGCCACTTCCACCTTTCTTTCTTACTTTCTTTCTTTCCTTCCTTCCTTCCTTCATAGCCATTTCTGAGCTCCCAACTTTTAGATTAAAGCCATTCTTTCGACCTCTCATCTTTGGTAAAAATTCTTTGGGCCAATGTATCATTTTAATGAACCAAGCCCAAGTTATACAAAAAGTGTCCCCAACAATTTTGTGAGTCGATATTGAACAAACTTCGACAAAGATGTGACTTAGTTATTCAATCTGATGCAATGTAAAATCCAACATTTTCAAAAAAAACTCATCCCAGTCCTTGAAAATTATCCATGAAGGAATAAGGACGGATCTCGTCTGAAAGCAAACATTAAATTCAATGTTGTTAGATGGCATCTCTGATCCCACACCATCAAATGGGATGGGCGGAATAAAAGAGTTATCTCGTCGGGCGAGATGCCCAAAAATAATTATGAGCGCTTTCTCTTTTTACGCCCTTTTTTCCTGCCACCGTGAGAACAAAATAATTCTCCCAACTTCTCGAGAAAATTCTTATGGGAATTAAACCAGACGAACTGAACTTACTCATAGACGTGAGAGTGAAAGTCCAAAAAATTATGATGGCTCATGGGGATCATCTTGGATTATGCCCAAAGTTCAGGTGAGTCGTGGATCTTTCTTCCACTGAAAGTTTGCCTTTCCGGCAAAGATTTTACCCTTTGCTCCTTGATTCTGGCCTAGTTCGTTGCTTCATCAAAGTTTCATGAAGAATTCTTTAGTAGGAACGACGAGAAACACCTGGGAAGCTTCTTCAAGGCTTGCTACTACTTCTGTTCGATCCTTGGACGCTCGCAGCATACTCTACAACGTATACGCCTGAAAGATTGGCATCTCGAGATTACCAAGTCTCCCACAGAGCCACCAACGGTAATCAAAACACTAAGCCGTCCTTTTGGCCCCAGGTTCTTTCCCAGGATATGCTTTTAACCGAACCGGGTTGGTTCCTAAATATCACAAAAGGTCTGGACAATCCTGGCGTCATTTTGGAAACTGTCCAATAGTATTCGTTCCATTACCAAGAAGTCGTTCTTTGGTGAGCAAACGACTAGAAGTGGAACGCTAAGGTTCCCTTTTTTACCCAAGTCTTGAGACACGGTCATGCTACTCAGGAGCCTTTAAGTCCCAGTTTGGCGGTGAGAGATGTGGAATTATTTGTCCTCAGAGGGTGATTTCCCACTTTTTTACTCTCTTGGACGGTTTCTAAGAAAACAGATTCCCTTGGGACCGAAGAAAGATCTGACGTTTCATGGTTGCATTCGTAACCTTTCCGTACTACTCCGAACTCCACTCGACCTTCCGCTTAATTGAACACTGATTGTAATTCCGAGATCTATTTTGCGATTCCCTTTCATTCGGGTCTGTCATTACATGTGTGTATGTACTAAAGGTGCGATAGAGAAATGAAGCGATTGGGGGTCTTCCAAGCTGAAATGCATTTTCGCTTCATGTCATTAATTTTGCTTGTCTTTTAATTCGGGATTTCAGTTTGTGCAACACCATCTTACCTGGGCATCTTAATGAGTTCAATTTGTTTTGCACAATTAGGGCCGTTAATAGTTTTTTTTCAATCTCACTTGTTCAATTTATGCATTACATGCCGTATTGCAGAGGATTTGTTCAGACTACATTGATTATGAAACTCGAACAACCCAAAGCTTTTTAAAAGAGGGATAATGAGCTGGACGTGGAATTCAACATGAGTTTCGACCCACTTTATAGCGTTGGATGGATGAGAAATGATATCGAGAAATGGGAGCTCAGGAAATCTTTTCAAAAGTATGGCATATAAAAACCGTGGAAAGTGGGCGTTTTGTGTTTAAACTCGGCCAGGATTGGCACATCTCGAGTACATACATAAAGCGGACCACTTTGAAGATTCGCAACTTTTCCTCCATTCTTCGTACTTCTCCACTCTCTATCTCTCTTGGTGAGGACCGCAAGTTGAGTTCTTGGAGCGCAAAATGGGTCAGAATGGCAAAAGCCAGTGGCAAATCCTTATCCAATTGGCGGGGCAAATGTTGGGGAAAGTTTCCGAAAATCTGTGTCACTTTCTGGCAAGCTCGCTCAAAACGACGAACATGGGACATGGAGGAACACACATACACTGGGACGTCTTAAAGTATCGCCTTTTGGCGAGCATATCTTCATGTTATCCTTGGACGGTCGCCAACTTTTCCTCTGAGTCATTAAAATAAATCAAATGGAACATCCAGTTGCTCCAAGAAACAACCATCTATTCGCTTTCTTTCTGTCACATGCCTACACTCCCAGACACCATAAAAATGTAAACAATTTGGGCCATGTTATAACAATGCACGACCACCACCACTCTTGTGCCACTTTTGTTCCCTCAATTTTGGACCAAAAAGAGGGACGAGAGACAATCTTGATTCCATTCATTTATAACGAAGAACTCAAAATTCTACGCAAGACACAATGAAAGAACCATGTTGTATGAAGGGAACAAGAGAATCATCTCATCTCCCATCAAGTTGGTTGAAGGCATCAAGCTTCCATATTGGGCATAATGATCACGATCAAGGATAATGTTCTGATCGGACGCGCTTGTCCTTCAAGTACTTTGGAGGCTGATGGGGAAGAAATCTTTGTGACCAATGAGAGAGAGAAAAAGAAAAAAAAGAGGGATAGTCGCCGTGGAAGTTGGTCTATGTACTTGTTGTTGTCCAATTATGAGGCCGAGTCCATTCCAGTACCATTAAGGACACTCTCACCATAATATTCGAGAGCTGGGAAAATGATCTCGCTCCGCTCTGTGCGAGCCAGCAATGTACTATTAAGGATGGGCCCAGCAATGGACCAGGGGAGGACACCACGGTAATGACTAATGGTTGTCGATTCATTGGAGGGAAAAGAAGAAGAAGAAGGAAAAAACCAACTATCAAGCCAGGAAGTATGTTAACCAATGTCCCGCTTTCCCGAGAAATAATCCCACAGATCATCAAAGGCAAGACTCGAGCAAGCTCAGAATTGGAAAACAATAATGGATAATGTCGCCTCTGAGGTTGGAACCCTGAAGAGTTGGCCTGGCTACCAACAGGGTTGCAAACACATGGAAAGCTTATTAGAAAAAGAGGGCCAATTTGGTCCACGCAATATGTCCTCGGCTTTGAAATTGGACATTTCTGAACTCCACCGAGTCCACCCTAGGGATTAATGCTTTCAAAACCTTCGCAAAACACGGGCTTTAAATTGCCCCCCCCCCTCCGGCCACTCATCCGTCAAAATGACCTCTTTCATTACCTACTTGATACGTACATGGACATACGGTTCCAAAGAAGGGAACCCATGAATATGACTTGCCATCGATCTCTACTTACCAGTGTGAAAACATAGGGCAAGAATCACAAATAAGACGAGAGGGATTGAGCTTATCATGTCCGACACACCCATAGCCCTGAACCTCTGTTGCCGATGTTGTTGATGTTGTCGTCGACCAGACGAGCTAGGAGACATTCTTCTGGCCTTTGTCGGTGATGTTGGACCTGCTGTTGGCGGCAACTCTGACAAGAAAGTGATGAGAGCAGTTGTTGACCAACGCAGCAGCAGGCCATCCCTCAGAAGAGTGGGCGTTGTGTGTGCTTTGGGGCTCAAGGCGCGATTGTGCTGGGCAATGTGGGCGGGGTTGGGCCCTGAGAAGAACGAGATGATGGCCTGCTGCTGGTGGCCCCCGTTGGAGGCCGCCGGACTTGGCCAATTATTCTCGGGACATCAAGGAACACGTGGCTCGGGTCATCGGGTTAGTGTGGCGAAACTTTGCTTTTGGCTCGACATGTAGGACGATTTGGCAATCCTGGAAGAGAAGAAAGGCAAAAAATACTGGTTAGGGCACTTTCGGAGGATTTTGCTTAAGTACCAAGGAAATGAGAGCGTTGAAGGAGTTGTGGAAAAAATACCCCTACTTTGTCGGGAGGGAGTCGTCATGTTTCCCAGGCACTGTCGAGTGTTCATTTCCTGGGAAATCTCCCAATGATCCTACTTGGCCTTGTCATCATGGGTCCAAATTGCAAATACACTTCGCAAGAAATGAAGCCAACCCAAGTCAAAGCGTAGTACCGTACGTGCATTGGTCGGAAGTTGATTTTCTTTGTCGGCACTGACAAAGATTTTGATCAAATATTTCGATTTCTTTCGAAAAGATGAGAGGAACCCACCGAACGTGAGCTTAACCCGATTAGATTTCGTTCCAATGCCAAGCATGGGCGAGTCCACAAGTGCAAGAGGCTTTGGTCGTTTTTTCCCCCGGAGTTTTGCTCCTTCTAGATATAGAATCAGCTTGGCCCAGATCAATTGAGCCGTGAATGGAGCTCAAAATTGAAGTGAATTGAGTTTCCAACATTTTCCAAAAGCCTCTTCTGTATCGTCGAGCGCAAAAATATGATTTTCTTTCTAGTTCGTAAGTCAAGTATTAGCTCGACCTCGAAAAAACTTCAAATCAATATCCATTACTAAGAATCTTGTTCGCCAGACTCGTAAGGACATACGGACTCCTTTGAGCCTTTCTCGGTTGCCTCATCCTTTGTGAGATCTTGGTTGGCTCGCTTTATCCTGGTCCAGATTTCGATGGCAAGTGCTTTGGGGTCTTAAACTTGGCCATGGGATTGCTGAGAAGTGACACAAAGAAAGGCGAATGAAACTAGTCAACCAATCCACCGAGAAGAACCAACCAACCCAAAGACCAAGGTCACTGACGAGATCTCCCTCTAGCAATGGTGAACGAGAACGAAAGAGATGACCACTAATCCCAATTTCAGATCCAAGAGATTGCAACCAGAGAGAGTTGAAAACTCACTCCATCCCCGTAAAAAGAGAGAAAGAGAGAAGAGAAGAGGAGACGAGATCCCTTGACGCTGCAAAATCAAAGCTCTTTGAGTTCATTCGACCATGGTCGAAGAAGAAGGATCCATTTCCCCGAGAGAACTGGACGCTATGTTGTAAAGTGTCAAGCTGCCATCTGGCTCACACGACAACGATGACCGTTGTCATCCAACTTGGCTATTACAGGGCCAATTAACGTCTGAAACCCGTCTTAAGTTCATGCGCCATCTCTCGAGACTTCTTGGTCAAGAACCAACAACCAACAAAATATCAGTTTGCTCCAGAAAATATTCAATGTCATGTGTTCTTTCATACCCTGCAGTTTTGAATAAAAATCTTTTCAATCATGCCAAAGACTGACACCTTATCATTTGGAGCCCCCGTTTTCAAATGGGCGAGAGAAGTTTTGAACAGATTTTGGAGGAAGCGTTTGCATAATCATTAATGGTCCCTTGGAGGCTCGTCATGAATCTTTTTTCCCCCGTCGTTGTTTCATATTTGAACTAAACCAATCCAAGGGAGGGAAAAGCTAGCGTGTGGAGAGGTCTTTAAGCTTTTAATTGACTCGAATGAGCATTAGCTGGACCAAGTACATGGTAAATAGGAGGGAGAAGAAGTCGCAAACAGCTCCCAAAAGGTTGTTGCTTCAATCCAATTGCGATCATGACCCATTTTGTTCACTTCTCCTTTGTGGCGTTTGTTTGGAACAATAAAACTTCATTCAACTCACGCACTCACTCACTCGTTGGCTACTTTTTTTGTGCCTAACCGGACGTTTAAATCCCGCCAAGACGGGCTCGTCGGTCGTCCATTGTGAAGAAACTGAGAAACTCCTCGCAGCCGTTCTTTCTAGCGGTCGGTCTCCTATTTGGTATTTTAAAGAAGCGCCATGTTTTTGATGAAGTGTCGACAGCTCGAGATGGATCGTTTTGCACACTTTGTACCTAGTAGCTGCATTATGTGCTGAAGGGCAATAATGACGGCAGAAGCAGCACTACCACCACCACCACCGCAACCCTGAATGGCTTCAGCTTGAATTCAATGCCTGCAAAGGCTTATTTTCAAAGGATTTGAGTAAACGAATCCCTACCACAAAGCAAAGCAAATCATACAGTAAGTACGTACATTCACACGTAGAGCTTCGAGTTCGTGCCAAGACTTTTAGATGACAAGCGCACAAAAGTGGGAAAGGATGTTTTAGTTTGATTTTATTCGGTAAGTGTTCTTCTTCGTCCAATTTGGACTTGAATGTGAACCACTGTTCAATGCTATGCTGATATCGCAAATGCCATTGAAAAGTCAAAACTGAAAAAGAGTGAAGCAGGGAAATTGGAGGGGAGTTATTACAGGAACATGTAATTTTAGTGGCATTTAGATTCGTTCGCAACATTTTCAGAACCATCTTGATTCAATTGATCAACGGTTAAGAAATGACCAAAACCACACGCCTGGACAATAGCCTCGCTGGCGCTAAAGGATGTCGTTAAATAAAACCTAAATTTTTCAGCATTTTTCGGCGAAGCCCCTCTTGCTGTGCTCCAATTTGATAAATGCGAGCTTCATCCATAAAATGTGCGTTTGACTTTGTGAAGTGAATTAAATGCCCATAAATCTTTTGTGGACATACAAATCTTTGGCATGTCCATTTCACTCTCTACTCAAAACATTTCTAGGGGAATGCGAGTGAAAGATTTACTGCGTCAAAAAATATGCGGTGGACTTCTCTTCCCATCTTTTACATTTTCTCTCCAGTGGCATGAATGATTTGTATTTGGCCTTCGAGCCATTCATGGCATCCCTGACCATAAATATGTATAGCCATTTGTCAAGCCAATTTTGAATCGGTGCCCAAGTGTGCAAGAACCAAAGAATGGTCTGTCTCCTCTCTTTTCCTCTCGATATATTCAGAAATCGGAATATTCGAATGCGGACCGAGCCCCAAAAGTTCGAGATTTGATTCTGACAACTTGGTCAGCAAAGAACGCCAGTCAGTCCAACGTTTGGCCGAGGATTTAAAGACTGGCCATGGTTGCCTGTGAATGGTTGGATTTGGGACATAACTTGGAATTATGGCAGTGCTCAGGGCTTTGTCCGTGCCTGGCAAGGCCGTTTCCAGCATCTGTTGGCACACTATCCAGAAATATGGAACGAACGGTGGGTGTCGTAAATCCGGAAATAAGCCTAGCTACGTTTTCTCTCGTTTTCTTTCTTACTCTCCTTGTACGGAGGCCGAAGAGAATGGCATTTACCTTGGGTAAAAATGAGCTCATTTGCTTACGTATTGGTGCTTATACTCACATATGAGAACGCCATCAACAGTGGAATCACCACATTAGGTTCATGTTCTTTTGAGATCAATGTCTATCGGTAGTATTTGAATCTCAATTTCTTTACATGTGAGGTTTATTCGTGCCTATGGAGCTGATAGATCTTTTTGATCATTGCATCTTTAATTTGATTAGTCACTTTAAAACGGCAGTGCCGAAACTCTTTTGTTTTTGGCAACTCCATGTCAAATTGCACACATCTTTAAAAATTGGTGGAAAGTGTTAAAATGCAACTTAACGGAATGAAGACGCTCCAAAAGTGATCCCTATAGAGCAAATCAATTTGTGACTCTTCCGGAATTGTCCTCTTATCACGTTCCTCCATTTCAAGCAAGAATGAATCGAGGAGCAAACATGGACCCAAGTTGTTCTACAAGATCCCGGAATGTGCATGTAAATGAACCCAGGCCAACCTGTCAAAGTTAAGTAGTGGCCTCAGTCTCATCAAGGATCCAGGGTTGCCAATGGGTGCCAACGGCCACACTCTACGACTTCTTTGTTCGCGACAAACCGAACGGAATCACCTGATCGGAAATCCTTGGGAGGTGATAAATGGGAACGTCATGAGAGTTGGCACCCAATTCGAATCCCCTCCTCCCTGGCGTTCCTCAAGAGGGCCAGTCAGCCAGGGGAGCATGGCTCAAGTTTGGCAACCCTGACATTCCCACGAGATGATCGATCTCGCAAGTTCTCCCTCCTTGACACCAACAGAGTGGCCAACACGGTCTCAACCTCGACTCATCTTGACAGGCTCTTGGAAGCTTGCTCAAGGCGTGTTTGTTCCACTCTCTGGACCTGACATGGCAGAAAATTATTATCATTCACCCAGTATTGACTAGAAATGTTGATTCCCGACTGTCTTCTTCCTTTTTCTATCTTGCCATTTCGGTGTTGGTCATCCCTTGGGTTTCAAGCAAGTTTCAAAGACGAGCAATTGTTAGGAGGCCCCAAAAAAACGGGCCTCTGTGGAATTTGGATCATAAAAGAAGTTCTCGTTTTTTGTGTGTGGTTGTGTCTGATGGTGCTCACTGTCATACAAAGGAGTAGATTGCTAGGAAAAAGATGAAAAAGGTGTGAAGTGTAGATTGGAGACTTGGAGTCTTTCTCTCTGCGGGTTTCGGTGACCTTTGTTGTTATCTGAGCAAGGACGGATGAATCAAGTATTTGGCACTTGGTTCTGTTTCCAGCCTTTTCCTGGCCCAATCTAAAGACTCTTTCTTCGCCCGGAAAAGTCTCAAAGATACGTGAAAAGATATGGACTCATAATGCTGACTAAATTGAACTTGAGTAAAGGAGGTGTATAGCACGTCTTAAAGGTTATTTAAAAGCAAAATTGAGTGGCCTAGGACTAAAAAAATCGCACGAAAATGAAAAGTCTATTGTTTGGGCATAAAAGAATTCTGGTTGCGTCTTCCCTTATTCGGCCAGCCTGCCTTCGACTCGGAGATGAAAGGTTAATTAGAAAGGCTTTTGAGGGAGTTCCAATGGAACATTTCAGACACATGTTCCGGGGCGCATTCTCCCAAGAGATTCGTCAAGCTGCCATTGTGGCCGATCTTTCATCTTTTTCCATGGTCACTTCCATTCAATATCAAAATGGCTTTAAGACTGTTTCCTATCCAAAATCAATCGTGTTGGGTCGTATTCCATTCTGAACTCTTGGAATTTATGCACGCCTCTTTAATTTCTTTTGGTTCACTCTGTGTACATTTATTTCAAACACTTTGAAGTCAAAGGTTTGGACATCAAGTGGCTTTTTGTGCTTGTCTCTAATTCTCGTGAGAATTTTGTTACAAAGAATCAAACTGAGACCATGAGAACCCGGAAGCGTCCCTTACAATTATCCGTTTTTCGTCGTGAGATATTTAGTCACTTATGAAGACAAGCGACCGCATCGAGCGAGCTCTGCTACTTGATCTGAAACATGTTTTTGAGCTCAATCTCCAACCGAGAGTTCAGGAATTTCATGCCAATCAGAAACGTCCAGACAAAGATTGTAATTTAGATCATCTTCTGACGAATCGCCAAGATCAACAACCATTGGCCTCGAACTGCCGAAAAAACGTCACATCACAACTTTCAACGAACCTTCTTCATTCTTTTACACTCTGGTTGGGAAACAAGGTCGTGATAGAATCGAATCTGTCGAAGCAAACTCGTCGGAAATTGGGAATATTCATGGAAAGAAAGCCAATGATGGGCCAATTTTGAAGCTTCTAGCGCGTCTATTGCCATGGTTCATTTTTCTTTGTCACCCTAGAATGGTCGAAGAGCAGAAAAAAAGATGTCGAGTAACCAGGCGACGAGCAGAATTAGAATCCAACCCAATTGGGAAGGAGATTGGAACATTTGTCTCCGGAAACAAAATACAGGATGTCGAAATCAACATTTTGCAAGGTCTCGACGGTTTTTTATCGCTGAGATCTCTCTCCGTTTGGTTTAAGCTTGATGGTAATTCGAAACAGGTCCGATAGTTTGATTGGTTGTGGGATGTGGGAGGGTTGGCTTGATTGGAAGCCATCAGAAATTTGATCGATTTTCTATGATAAAATGCGCTGAAATTAATGACGGAATCGAATGAGGGGTCATTAGCTCGAAAGAGTTCAGAAGAAGATCGAAATCTCTAGTGCTCCAGTAATTTGGCAGTCAAAAACATCCATCAGAAAACTGAAAACTCGCCTCTTCCAATCGATAACAACAAGATGGTCTCTAAAAATGGAATTGAATTGAATTCCACGGGAAGAGCGAAGGATTTCTTTTCTCCATTATCCCATCTCCCTTCAGACTTTAGTCTCTTTTTGAAGATTTCAGTTTCTTTTATCATCAGTGATCAAAGGTTAACAGCCTGACGAGGCTTAAGAAAAGAGACCTAAATCCGAGAAAGACCTCCATGAACCACTTACCACTTCCCGAGAAGTTCAAAGACACAACAGACGAAAGAACTAACCAATAAGAGTCAGCGAGGGTCGAATGAAAAGAAGAACACAATCCCCTCAATGTTCGAGCTCATAACGAAGAAGCATTCTCGCATTTTTACAACCCAGGAGAACTCATCATCCTAGTGTCAGATTTCCGTCTTCCACCGAGATTCTGTTTCCTTGTTTCCATCCAGGTTGTCCCGAGGCTGGCAGGTGATTTTTGAGCCCCCATTTCATTTCGTTTCACTTGGGCTCGCTTTGTGTTCGTTCTTCTTGGTTTCGATTCCCCACTTCATCTCCGGGATGAATCTGCATATTGGCCTACTCACAACCGACCCCGCCAATGTGTGTGTCTCTCATTCTATGTACGCTCCCCAAGATCAGGAATCGGACTAACGAATGAATCCCAATTACTGAGCGAGAGTTTATCTCGATAATCCCAAGTTCTTATTGATCCTTAAATCTCCAGGGAATTGACCTGTCCGCTATCAAGTTTTGACGGCCATGGTGGCCTCTCTCTCCGACCCTTGGAGAGATGGCTATTGCTTATAATCAATGAACAATAGACGCTCTTGACTGGCTTTGGGCATTCAACTAATTTGTGATTCGCCCCAACTTCGATCGAGCAAGACCATAGCGGGATAGCGGCATGTCGACTTCCCTCTTGAAATACAGATGAGGAACATGACTACAGTACCATGGGTTGATCGAGCAAGCAAGCACAAGCGTGGCTTTTTATTGAAGGAATTTCTTCGCTCAAAGCCAGTATCAGGCCGAGTTGAATGGGCAGTGCTTCGGCGATGCATTAATTAAGTCTGTTTGTCTTTGATATCGGTTTTAATGAGGGCAGAGAAGGGTGGAAACCCCGTATTTGAGGACGCTCCTTGTGGGACGCCATTCGAACTAAATAACACGATCGAATGGAATCACGATTTGGGGTTCGACAAACAAGGTAGCTATTAAGACCGAAAGATGATTGGGGCTGGATGAATGGTTGGAATAGTGAAACTCGATACTTCTGGCACGAAATAGACAACAATCCATGGAATTACTGTACACTGCATCCTGGGGCCTATCAATCGCTAGAGTCATTTGTCGTCGGATAGGCAACGAAGAATAGACATTGAAAAAGGCCACTCAACCTTTTTAATGAGCAAAGAGCCCCATTTCGACATTTCAACTTGGGTCCGGAAGATCATTTAAAGCTTGTTCGAGTGTCTGTTTTCCTTTCGCACGTTTCTCTCCCATGTTCGCTCTTCTTGGCATAGGTGCTTGGTTGGTTATTTGGTTGATGTGTTGGTAGGTTGGTTGGTAGACTAGCTGGCTGGTTGGCTGGCTGGTTGGTTGGTTGGTTGGCTGGCAATGACCTGCTTTTGTGCGAGTGAATGAGCCTCATTCCTTCCTCCCCCACTGCATCATCATCCATGAACTGCCACTACCAAACACCTCCAACATACCTCATTCAAGTGCGTAAGAACCACAGAGACCAACGAGTACATTGGTACGTACGTACTACGTTCTTCATCCACATGTTGTACCGAGTAGTAGCTTTCGTTCGTGTTTACTTGGCATTGAAGTACTCGCACTTCGAAGACGAGGATGATGATGACGATGATGATGCCGAGAGCGCCGAAATTCGACTACAGTTCGAAAAGACTCTCTTCGCGAGTGTATGAATAGACTTTGGCAATGGTGTCGGTACGTGGAGAAAATGATCAACAACAACTCCTATTATAGATCAGTTTCGCTAGCAGCTTGAGACTCGAAGCTTTTTTTTATAATCTGCATCCAGAAAAACTCCTGCACGATGACGAGAAATGGATGGCATCTTCTCAGATGGATAAAGGATTAACAAGCAGCCCTTAAGTGGTTTCTTTGAAGCTCTGATTTGAATTCAACAAGCTCGTCGGGGTTTATCCGACATCAGTGGTGTTATTATGGCATATCTGATAAAGGAAATGATGTTCTTCTATCATCCGTTATCTCCCTTCTTTTTCAAGCTCTAAACACTCCCCGCTAAACGCCAATAGAACAAGGAGTAGTACGAAATGACCGCTCGAGTGGTTTTTACCAACTACTGTTGTCGATTGCCGATTGGGCGTTCCCAAGTTGGTTCGGTCTGGTCTCAAAATGGCGACAGACAGACACTGACAAAGCAGCCCGGTGGAACTGCTTTGAAATTAGGCCATTGACTACCACTAATCATTGTCACAACCACCTGCTCTAATGAAAACACCGCATATTGGCAATCGTGAATGAAATGGATGCGATTGGAGCCGGA
>CM021319.1:5922548-5935831 GCA_010645155.1 Tigriopus japonicus
GTTGGTTCGGTCTGGTCTCAAAATGGCGACAGACAGACACTGACAAAGAAGCCCTGTGGAACTGTTTTGAAATTAGGCCATTGACTACCACTAATCATTGTCACAACCACCTGCTCACCTGCTCTAATGAAAACACCGCATATTGGCAATCGAGAATGAAATGGATGCGATTGGAGCCGGAGATACACCATTCAGTGGATCACATTGAGTCAACATGTCTCTGCTCTTTCATTAAAGGCAAAAAACGGGTTGTAATAACCACACAGATGGCTAGACATCTGTAAAGATCAAAATATCTGAACATTTAATTGTTTATCTGGTTCATGAAAATGTGCTCTTATGGTCTATTTGAATCTTGATCGAAAAGCAGGTTTGATAATCCTTGCCAAACTCTGGTAGAAGATAAGGTCACAACAAGACTGAGCGGAAACTTTTTGTGCCATGCATTCATGACTTGAATAATGGCATATTCAAGATTCCATCCCTTTCTTTAGAGATGACTGTTCCCGGTTTACTTTTGGCATTAATGACATCTATCACAAGGATGACATTTCTGAACCAAGCGAGAAGAAATCCCAGAGGACAGCGAGACAAAAGCCGGCGAGTCTCATCAATCCCTCCATTTCCTCAGGCTCTGAAGACACGATGAGAAAGAAAAGCAGGAGGAGCAGAGAGTATCTCTATATACGTAAATGCACTTCATCCCCAAGGAGGATGGATCCCTGGGATTAGTTTTCCCTCTGAGATCCTTCGCGATCCCATTTTATTTGCATAACTGAAATGTTCCTCGTGGAAGGATCATGAATTAGAGGCCTAGAATGAGTAGTCCCATGGTGGCATATTCTCGCGAAAAGAGTTGAAAATGCGAATCTATCTTTCCAACATTTGTTCACAAAACAGACCAATTTAAGCCAGTCGACATCGTTCCAAAAACGGCTGCATCCGACTCACAAGTCTCCTGATTGACGGCAAATAAGAGGGAGAAATCCAACTTTCCCAACAAAAGACTCATCTATTTTGTGGTTTCCACTTGATCCTGGTCTTTCCGCACCATGCTCTGATATTCGTGTTGTCTTATCCTATTAGAAGTTACCAGGAAAAAAGCCGTTCGCTCTACTTTAAGACCCTTGTTCGACTCCTCTAGAAAAGGACCAAAGAACCAGTTATGTACTATAGGAATAGTAGGGTTGGTCTTCTGTTCGTTCTGCAGTGTGACATGCAAGTTTGGGCCCAAAGAAAAGATCATTTTTTTACATGCATCATGGATCCCTGATTAATTAAACCAAATGATTTAATCATGCAACCTTCTTTCCCTCATTTTTCCTCCAGGGGTAGTGGAACAGACGAAATTTAGTTGATAAACTTTAAAGGAAAACTAGATAGTTCACTTGCTTGTTTACTTTCGAGTGTGCTTGTCTGGTTTTGTTGATAGATCTGTCGTTTTTCGAATGTGACAGACCGTTTCGATCTTGAAATTCCCGAACACCTTTGATTGTTGCTCGCCCGCTTGATTTTCGTAATCCCACAGCTCTCCTTTGTTCTCTTGCTGATACCCTTTTCCTCCCTGCACCCACTAATAGGCCATCAGGGATGCCATTTTTGACGTCTAATTCGAAGAAACACTGAAACAAAGTTTGCTTGGAGTTCGTTTGATCTAGAGACTCTAGTTTATTGGGATGGTTCAACAACGCCGGAGGATTTCCCTCTTTGTAGGTATGCTTCCCGTTTTGTTTCTCACCTATCAAACCTCATGTTAGGGCCAAATAGCGAGATGGCTTACTTGAAGTTGACTTGAAGTGAATGCAATTAGCACAACTTGGCGCACGCTTAGCATATCACCTTTCTTTTCATCTACTTGAATACACGCATTCAAAAGGTAGAAATAATTGAGGCCAAAATTTTCCTGGCACACTGCATCATCGCTTCTGTGGTGAAAACCAGGTGACAAAAACACGTCCCTCCATTAAAAGTTTGCCAAGAAGAAAAACAGTTCCCAAAGATAAGTCCAACTCTCTGCCGTGGTTCGGCCGGCACTCGGTTCTTTCTTATTGGCTCCATTTCCAAGGGTCCCCTTGTCATCGACTTGACGGCTCCAAGTTTCTCGATTGACATTCATATTCATGCGTGTCCACATTGGTTGGCATTCATTGACGAGGCCACGATAAAGGGTTTGTCACTCGATTCAACAACCAACCTCGTTCAGCATGTTCAAGGGGGGAAAGCACCCTTTTTCAAATGAGAAGTGCTAAAGAGCAGGACTGGCGAAATCCTGTTCCATCATTTCAAAGGAAGAGAAGTGAGTGTGCTCTTGAAAATGCGATAAAAGGTAACATTTCTCTTGTCATCTGAGAAAGCAAACATACAGAAGAATATGGCTTTCAGGAGATAAATTTCCACCAGAGCCGCTCAAGTTCATCTCACATGTTTCGCGAAAATGTGGAAACAGCTTGGATCGTCAAAAAAAAAGAGTTCGAAAGTCTGCCTTGGATTGGAGCCAGTGGCGAGGTTTAAAATTCGGGATTTGAAGTTCCTTCTTTTGGGCCATGAGCATTTTCAAGAAACCTCTTTTTCCTGAGCCCTAAAGTCTCGTTCGGCCTAACTGAGAGCCATGAAGGTACAGAGAAGGCCATTTCCAGGGGTCCCATGAGAACCATTCGAATGAATGGGTAAGCAACGAGACCATCGCAAAATTACACAACAACCGTAATGCGCCTTCGTCATTATTTCATTCCTGCAAAAGTACCGCGGCAAAAGGCAAATAAGGTTTTTGAGTCTACATAGGAGTGCAAGAAAATAATGCTTTCTCGCCTATATTTCACTATGTGTCATTCTTCTTCCAGAGCTTTTTCGCATCAACAACAATAGAAACTGCATTTCGCATTTACTCACTGTACTACATTAAAGTCGGGCCCGATGTTGATGTCTGTCCACGTGCGCTTCTCTCACAAATCGTGACAAAAGCATCCTTTAGGGTGCATCATTGGTAAACAGTACACTCTGCACTCTCAAGCCAACCACAAGAAGGGATCCTGGCACCAATGCAATCTTCAATATGCACGAACCCGAAAACAAAAAGCTGCAGGATGTTACCGGAAACAACGTGTGTTTTATCACTCTCATCCTCATTTTAGAAGCAGGTCCAAATTTTAATGCGGGCTTTTTTGTTTGAGGATGCATCGCGAAAGTAATGTCGAGGCCTTATTTTGAGTTGAGTTTTCACTTTCGTCATCGTGGTCGTGTTTTGTCTCATTCTATTTTTCTATCTGCCTCCATTTGGATGATGGTTCGTTCCAAGTTAACCGAGTGATGAGTGACGAAAACTTTGTTAATCCCATTGGAAAGCAAGCGCATTTATAAATCTCAAGATCTTGGGAAAGAAGACATTGGTTCGTGGAAATTGTGAGGAAAAAAGCCACATAACCACCACGTTGCATCCTCGGTCGAGGACAGATCCTGAGGCCGTGAAGCTGCTGCCTGCCGTCCTTTCTCAGAGGCTCTCATTAGAGCTCTAAGGCAGAGAACCAACCATTCCAGAACCGAAGGAAAACGCTGAATTTCTGGTTAAGCTTCTCTTGGAATATTGTGTCCATGGTTTTCTATGGCAAACTTAACAGGGAAGCTGTTTCTGTTGGCCCTATTTGGTTGGTGCTTGCAAAGACAGCTCGTCTCCGCGGCCTCTCAGCTGTTTGTGGTCTTGAGATGAAACCGATTTCATTAGCATAAGTTTCCCATTGGAAATGGGAAGAGAGGACGGGAAGTAGGATGAGTAACCATAAAGAGAAGGAAGAGGAGAAAAAAAGGTAGAAGAGAAAGAGTGGGACCAAGCCATGCATCTTCAAGATTCAAGTGACCTTTTCATTTGGGGACATGGCGAACAATGCTCAATAATAATGGCCTTCTTTAGAAGCAAATGGCTCCCAATTCGGTGATATCGATGCCAAAGCCAAAAAGAGAGTCACAAGGACGCCCGTCCTCGCTTACATTGGACGTACTTACAATCCATACTTAATGCCAGACCGTCAGACTGACTTGGATGGATGGCCGGCCGTTTGGGAAGACTCGATTGGCCTTTAGGCCCTCACAGTCAAGTCAGGCAGGCCCTGAAAGAAGTAACCCTCCTGATCCCTCCATTCACGAGAAGTTCGAAAGGGCAAAGGCAATCTTTTAATGGCCATACACGAAAGGAAGGAAGCATATGGACAGATACACATTTACTCACACACTCACTCACTCACTCACAAGGAGAAACCCATGAATTGTTGAGAGAAACAAGGGATCTTGGCCTAGATCAGAAACCCTTTTCTTCCCTCCATGAGCCAAGGTGCTTCCATATGATATCTAGTCTTTTTACAGGGAGAACCGTACCAAATTACACCTGGGAATTTCCCGCCTATTTCTTGTCCTCATTTCAGAGTGAAAAATTGAAAATTCTTTGCACATGAAAGCCACTCCTTAAAATAACACCATACATACACGGCACCTACTTCCATATAAAACATTCTTCACATGAGCATCTAATATCCTTACCTACATACCTACTTTACATCCTTATATAAATTTTTAGTTAGATGGAAGTGCAATTCTAATTGGCCTGTCTGTAGCTTTACGGAGAAGGGAATTGGGATTTTAAATTCTGTTGAGTGCTTGTGCAAAGTAATAATTTGAAAGGATGCAATGGAACTGAAAATAAAATATAAAATGGAAGCTGGGCTAGGTATTTGGAAACTCTTTCTTAATGGTGTAATTCTCCGTGGTTTTGTTTGTTTGTTAAGGAGTTAACATAGGAATGATAATGGATATTCCATGACAGAATATTCCCACTCCATGCAACTTTTGGGACGCCAATCTTTGATTCTAAAGAGTTCATTTTTAAAGATTGCACTTGGCGGGAATTTGCTTGAGAAACAAGGCGCAGCATTACACCAGGCTTTCCACCCTTAGTGGATAATTGCCTTACTTTTTGGGGGGGATCATACTTTACCTAATTATGTCTGTAATTAATGAGTCCTAATTAATGGGCCGATCGCGAGCCCTAGAATCCCCAACCTTTCATCCCATCAATTTCCATTTCCTAGCACGTATTCACGTCAGCCACAAGGCAAATACAAATTTGAGGTCGTCCTAAAGCCAAAAATACCCTCTTCCCGGAAATCTACGGTCGGAATCACAGATAACTATTCTCTTATGCATGAGCAATGTAGAGAGGCTCTCCTTCGCCAATTTGTAAATCTTGGCTTTTAATTAAGTTGCTGAAGCGCATGAGGGCCAGCGAAATGGAAAACTTTTGAACATGACTTCAAGGCGGCTATTTTCTACTTTTTTGATAAATAGGCGCAAACGAGGAGCAACGTTAAGACTTGAAACATCTCCAAAATTTACGCTCCCTTTGATTTCAACTTCTTTCTTTCGTGAATATCACGCGTGCTTTCCAAGCAATTTGAACGCAATGAATGATGAGAGGACTCTCTTTCTTTCTCACTCTCTCTCTCTCTCGTTTGATGCAGATTACCTCGCTTGCTTCTTGAAAATGAATTGGATCGAGAGCCCTGAATGTAAATCAGGGGTTAGTAGATCGCGTATTACCACCTTTGATTGTCATTTATTAACAGTCCGCTCGTGTGGTCCATCTATCTTAATGCCAAGGATGGAGAATTTTTCTCAAGCTTCATTCCATTTTTCAGTGTCGGCCTTGTTATTTGAGTTAACATTATGGACTCGCACCTAAGATAAGAATTTTTTAAAAAAATGTCTGCATACCTAGAGCTCGTATGCTTGAGCGCTTTGTATTTGGCAAGCAAAGTACAGGAAACCCACCAAAACTGTATTTAGGGAGTCTTAAAAGGTCATTAACTAAAGTCAAACAAAAACTTGATGCAAATTTGACCATTAGGAAAAATGTTATCGCGAAGAAGCGTGCTTGAATACGACTTTACGGGTTTGCCTATGATAAGTACTACGTGTAAGTACATTTGCGCCTAGTAAATCTCTCCAAAATGGTTGACCACCTGGCATTTCTTAGCCATCATTCATCGTGCTTGGATCGTCTTACCTGGAAAGAAAAGATCATTTAGATGAGAATAATGATTGGACGTGAAAATGATCATTAAAAGAGTCTCTGTGCTAGATTTTGGGGGCTGGTGGTGCGCACTTCACGCCATATTTATGAGTCGAAGAATGATCCACTGTTATCCGCCACTATCAAACATGAAAAGAGCCAACGAGTAAAAGCTTCTTTGTTCAGATCGTGAACAGAAAACTTCATGCAGATCATCAGCATCTCTCTCGCAGGGCAAAAACCGCGCTTGCGCATGAATAATTTAAGGGGGGGCTCCTCGTCAAAATTCCAAAACTAAACACTTCCACCCCTATTTACGAGTTCCTCGACCTTCGAGAAAAAGTGGTAAAAACGTCAACAATGAAGTTGGTGGGTGATTGTGGTTTGTCAATAAGTTCAAACGGAGCGTCATCATGTCAAAGACATGAAAGGATACTTGCTTCCTCAAAGTGATCAAAGGGACGGAAACGGAACTAATCGAATTTGAAAGCGAACCTAAGCTCGAATGAACCTCAGGACAAGACAGACTTCAGAAAAGAAGGTGACCTCCTTTTTTTGACCACATTGAAACGCTTTTTGATTGATGTGTCCCAAATCCTGGGCAATTTCAGCACTGCTTCTGGAATCGTGTGGGTCCATGTCGCTGATCGTGTTGGCCACTGAGATGAAAGGATGGTCTAATGAGCCTTGAAACGTGGACACATACGACAGTGCATTTGTGGCCCTACCTTGGGAGTCACTCCCTCATTCAGGTCATCTTTCTCATAAATCAAGTTAAAAAAAAACATTGCTCAATCACCTAAAATCACCACACCCGCTTGCTCGCTTACTCGCTTGTTCACTACTTCTCAATCGCTCGATAGGCGGTTCTAGTTGGATCTGGTTGAAGGAGAAAGACAATTCCAAACTTCTGTCCAATAATCGAGGATTGTCATGTCAAGGGGGAAGAGAAACCAGATCACATCATTGTTTACAATCTCAATCATGCTGTGGCAGTTCCCAATAGTATTTTTCTCGCAGATTTTCACGTTGTTTGAGCGAGAACGAAATGTATGCTCGACAGAAGGTTTCTTTCAACAGCAATTGTCCCCCCAAATCATGATAAGAGCTATGCATTTTCAATAGTGGCAATCCACCCTTTATGGTGATTGTTGAAACTGAAAGCATGTTCTACTCTACGAAGGACTCCATACCTGAAATCAGTCGTGCTGAGTTGTGCATTATATTTGACATTTGTTTATTGTACTGTACGTACGTTTGTGTGTCACTTCCGGCAATTTCGCAAGCGCAAAAAATGCCAACCACAACCCTAGTATTCTACGTTACGCTTGAACTTCGTCACTTTCTCAATGATTTCCTTGATTTCCCTGTCAGATAATGTTACACCTGAAAACGAGTGAGATTTACAGACTTGACACTTTTGGCAAACCCGGCAGAAACTGGATATGAATATTCAAAAAACCGACCCTAGAATGTTTGAATGTCATGGGCGCAAATCAATTATTTATTGGGCTCTTTTTTATCTTTTTTTGTGCTAGATTGACATGATATTGTTTCGGTAAGCTTTGATATTGAATTCGTCAATACAGCGATATGTGAAACCTTCATTACCTTGCTCGGAAACGAAGCCGAAAAGAGACCGGGTGAAATATTGAGTGTGGTACGTTTCCACGGCGTTTCACTACAATTTTCTTCGTAAACCGTAATCTAGCAATTTTCGCCACTTTTCCGGCTGCTCTATTGGCCGTTCCGACAGAAAGGCAGACTGACTGAAAAGCAGGCAATTGTACTCTCTTTTCATGGAAACCCACCACTTGACGATGATGCGAACCAAACCAGACCCAATCAAGGGGATGACATCACGTTCTGGACTACAATAATCATAATGATAATAGCAGGAAGAGCTAGAAGTTGGAAGAGTCGAGACAAGAAGACTCTCTTTTCGTTGCCAATGACTTGCTTGCTTCCTTCTCCGATTGCCATTCAACCAAAGGAGAAGAAGATGAACTGAACTTCACCGCACTGATTTTGGCGCCAATTCGTTTGACCGCCAGAAACAGATCTTGGGCTTCCTTGAAAACCAACTTTAACGCTCACTTCACTAACACAAGCAAACGTTGTATTCCTGGGGTTTACATAGAGATCCAAGTATGCACCTAAAAAGAAGAGCCTGCTGGTCTGCTATCGATATTCAATTATCTCTTTCTCATTTGGTGTTTTCTTTCATTCTTGGACTATTCCAATCCACACCACTTGTCGATCTACAACACTCTGGAAGAGAGGTGAGCTCACTGCGAACTCTTCCAAGCAACTGACAGCAGACAAGACCAACTTACACTCACACACAGGCACAGGCACACATACATGCACGCTCACTCACTCACTCCCTCTTTCTGTCTAGGAGAGAAACACAGAGCGACAGAGAGAGAGAGGAAAACCTTTTTTACTCCAACAAACTCCAACGGTGTGTTCAAGGCGCTTTTGAAGCCCAGGCTTAAGCCTACTGCTTTAGACGCTTTAGACACTCACGTTCGTACACATTGGAGAAGTTCTACGGTACCATTAGAGCTCTGGATTCATTATTGTTGGGTGTCAAGAGGGGAAAAAGTGGAGAAGCTAATGTGTTCAAGACAGGATTATCTACTTCGAGTCGAGTTGAAATTTGAGTCTTTGTCGGGCCTAAAATGGTGAGCCTCCTCGTGTTCGAATTGAACATGAGAATTCATCAACATTGCTGTCCATGCACTTTCCACAACGCATTTTTGCTGCGAGGGGGAAGTGGATTGGGCAGAACGGATTTTGGGTTGGCCTACCCTATCCACATGAGCTCTTCCTCGGTTCTTCGTGAGCGCCTCAGGTCTTTGTGTCTCCACCTGTGTCGGGGATGGCTGTGAAGGCACCACCAATTTCCAACCTGCTTGGTTGCACTCTCTGCACTCTCCATAAAAAGATTGAAAGAACCCATGCCAGCTACCATTGAGAGCGTCGTCTCGCTCGTCGTCGGCATCATCTTCATCATCTTCACGTTTTGGGGGATTGAAGCTCTGAAGTTTCAGAGCTCTGGCAAAGGGGGTTCACAGAGAGCATGGCAGAGTAAAATAGAGAGAGAGAAAGAGAGAGAGAGAGTGAGTGAGTAACTGGTGGGGGGTCTTCCCGGGTCTCTTCCCGGTCTTCACTCGTTGTCGAACTAGAGCATGGACAACACTCCTACCTCCAGCACATTCTTCTCCAGTCGATCATCTCTGCTATTACAACTAATAAGCTACTTTCATCCCCTGATAAATTGACCAGCTCAGACAGATTTCTATATGCAGAAGTTGCCTTGGGAGTTTCTGGCTTTTGATTCGAAAAAAAACCATTATGACATTCCTCTCTATACTTCTCTAATCCTAATGCTTTTACAGTAGGTCAATTGAAAGACGCACAGAGATTTATGTACAAGTTTTACATTGACATGTACAAATATCACTCGGCATATGTCTTTGAGTCCTGTCTTATTATTATCAAGCACGACCCTCGCGAAGTTCCTTTACTCGTTCCTCTCAATCTTTGGGCTTGCTTGGCCATGGTTTATCCCCGTGGGGGCCAGTTCATTCAAGGCAGCCTAAACCAGCCCCCCATGTGCTTCTCGGATTCCTTCTTCTGAACTTTTGGGTCATCCCAAACACCCGAACATCCCTCAGTCAGGGAATACTCTCTCTCTCTTTCTCTCTCTCTCTCTTATCCGCTCCCAACCCCGAAATCGTGATGTGATGGTCGCCGCTAAAGTACTTGGAAGATGACGATGGTGAATTTCCATTCAACTAGACCTTCTACTCGTTTGAGACGTTGAATTTGAGCTTCCAGACAATATGACTCAGGATAGTTGGAGTATCGTACCTAAAACGGTATCTTGGAGGTGCTTTTCCCGGCTTCCAAGAAACTGTGAAAGGCCTGACCAAGAGTCTGGTTTGCTCGTTGTTGGCATATCCTTTCGAGGGAAATTGCTCTTTCCCTCTTTTTTGCCGGATGCAAAACGATCCTCAGCAATTCTTGAAGCTTTTTGTGGATCCATATCTTCTGGTGGAGCCATTTGGCAGCGGACAACCTTGTTTAAATTCAGGCTATCTGTATGAATTGTATTGCACAGAGAAAAGTGCCTCTTCCATTCGGAATATCAAGATGATCTCTCGTCTTGAAGAAAACAATCTAACTTTCAAAGATTCTCCAAATGCATGACAATCGGTCCATTTCTCTTAAGTGCCATCCAAGTTAGACATATGTATTGCAATCTATCGTCGTTTAAGAGGGCTTTTTTTACTCTCATCTCATCTGATGCTTTACTTTTGTTTTTGTTCAGCATGTGTTAATCCACCAACTGACAACTGAAACGAAAATGGCGTAATTGCTCCGTAATACTCCTGTCAACCTGTGAGCTCAAGCTCGATTTATTACCCATGGTTTCAGAAATATTTTATCCAGAACAACAACCGTTCTAATTCTTGAGTAAGAAAGTTATGAAATTAAGAAAGATTAGACGTTTTTTCGAGTCAAGTTCGAATTTCAATGGTTTCAAACACAATGAACTTGGTACATTTGGCTCCTATCGAAAGTAAATCCACCATGTCATGCTGCATTGCAAACCTTGATTTCGATCTATCGTACCTCAACTTCGACAAGAGAGAAAATTGTCAGAGCACTCCGATGATTTTGGATTCAAATGCCCAACGACAAAGAATCAAAGCCAAGGTTGGTTGTCAAATTTCAATGGTCAAATTCTCGAAAGGGATCCCAAATTGTCCTCGGAGTCTCATTTTCATCCTCGTTGAAGGGATGCACGTCCAGAAACGGAGAGCTGACTCGAAACTGCTATTAAGTTTTCAAGTGCACTCAGCCTTCAAAAGGGGGAATTAGACCCAAAGAAGCCAGGAAGGACAGAGAAAGAGCAGGAGGGTGGCTTTTGAAATGGCTGCATTGAAGAGCTCTGTTGTGTCGAATCGAAACCTTGAGTGCCGTCGACTTTCGTCGTGCTTCCAATGTACTTGTACTAATGGAACTCTCCCCAACCATCAAGTTGCCGATTCTGGGCCGAGTGAGAAAGGCCAAAGCCGAGCAACTTTCAGATTCAGCTACCAATATTCTGATGGTTTAAATTCATAAATAGGCCGCGGAACCCGACTGTTGGGCTAAAGGATATTCGCTCCGTCAAGCTGAAGCTCGAATTTTTGGCCCTTCTTCCCGATATATCGGAAATTGTCTTCCCAAAATATTGTCGTGAAGCAGCTGGGCCTTGACTGACTTGTGGCTTGAATGTCAAATCAATCAGTTGCCTTTCGTCTTGCTTTTCTATCAAAATTCGTTCAAAGTCGACATGGGTGTCGCCGATATTGTGCGATCTCAAGGGTGGGAGAAAAGACCTCGATTCATCCAATCCCAGTGTCCATTTGAATAATGACCACCGGACGCATTTCATTCAACCTGATGCACCATGAGATGTCGGCAAATTGACAAAGGGGAAAGAAAAGGAGCGCATCTCCGAATCTCCGATGAGAAACTGAACACCTTCGCTCTAGCCTCAACGTTCCTCTTGTCAGACTCTCTCTCACTCGACTCGCACATTCCAGCTGGATTAATCTGAGAGACAGGAATTTAATTTGCCATTCCTACCTCAAAGAGGTTTGTTTGTTCCTTCATCCACATTCATTGCTGCCATGCCAGAGTACGGCACACGGACCTGATCTTCAAAGTGTTTGTTCGTGCATTGGTCGTAAGGGAAGATGTCAGAAGAACGAACGGAGGGACACAACAAGGTGGAATGTAGCCGACTTGATTCTCTGCCAACCACGTCTCCAAAATGGCATCTATGTCCCCAATCTTCACCTTCTCTCTATCCCACTTATTCTTGACATTCTTGCCTCCATTTGTTCCATTGCGAGATCTCCAGGAATTCCATCCGATCTTTGGCCATCAAAAGTGAGATCGTCGATTCTAAATGAAGATCGACTCGGGTCCACAACCAGTCGGGATTGGATTTCAATTGCTCAAGTTTTGTTTTCCGGCCCTCACACGAGGCGGAAACAAAAGACAAAAGAACTCGACGTAGAGTGGATATGTAGGCAAGCTCGCTTGTTCGATGGTGGTATGGAAATTCTTGAAATGCTCATTGAATATTTCTTTGGCAAGGCAGCATTCCTCGGTGTGTTCGTAATGGATGATGGGTGTCTGCTTCCAACAAGAAAGAACGAAAGAACGAACGAAAGAGAATAGCGATCCAATACACAAGCCAACCTAACATGGGGGAGACAATCAAGATGAACCTGCCTCTCTCTCTGGGTTCGTCATCTACCACTTGAGCCATGCCAATTCCAAGAACTGGCCCATTATTTCCAAGAAACAACGTCTTGGATGTCCACTACGTACTGCAGAACTCACAGTCTTACCTAGCTTTAGCAGAAGGAAGGAGGGTGGTTTGCCTTACCCATCATCCCTGACTTGATGGTTTACTCGTTTGGGAATTGTAGAGAACCCATAACCACCGCAATGTCTGGTTGGGGTGGATGTTTATGGGCAGTTGAGTGACTCGAGTGACGGAGCACACCGTTTGGACTATTCATTCAACTTCAAGAAAATATGCACGAGGGTGGTTGTGATGGTTGGACACTGGCAAAGGAAAGAGGGTGGAGAAAGAACAAGGTACTCACTCATAGAGGATGAAGGAGCTACACCAACCAACAACATTATCATGGCTCGTCACCCTCCTGGAATGAGCGAGAAAAATGTGGTTCCCATACTCAAGGCTCTCACCAGATAGCGATAGTGGTGGTAACCAGTGATTATCAATAAGATAAATGGGGTGTGTCTACCAGGTTTCGAGGTTCATATCTATACCCACTCCACAACAAAAGGGCTCGATGATACCTAGGCTAATGAGTTTCTTCACACGATCGTGTCCAACATCCTCTGACAACCAAGGGGAAATCCGAGTGGGCCACGTTTCGATTGTTCCTTGTCTGTACTTATCCCAATTCCGATTTGTTTTCGATCACAAAAGTTTTTCTCGATATCTCTCAATAACTGCTTGAAAAAGGGATACAAGGCCGCAGGGACCTGTCCCAGTCATGTTTGTACTACGTACACGGTACACTACGTACAAACCCTGGATGGAATAGAGATACGATTGAGATCTGTCTGGCCTTCCGTACACCCGCCTTCCAGTCTCTTTACTCAGGAGGAGGTGAAGGCCCCTTCC
>CM021319.1:5936951-5948938 GCA_010645155.1 Tigriopus japonicus
AGCGCATCCCAAGCGGCGGTAATAAAAGAAACAACGAGTTTGCTAATAATACGAATTTCCTTGTTGAAGTGGAGGATGCTTGAAAAGAATGAAATTCCGTGACGTCGTCTTTGAAGGAATGTTCGTTTGGTTGGTTTGAGCAGGTGGGTTTAACCCGGGGAGCTCTACATTTTATACGTCAACATCTTAAAGAGATGACATTGATGTTGTCGGAGCGACAAAGTGAGAAATGAGGAATGAAATATGCCCTCTTTTCTCAAAGAGAAGAATGGCTTCAGGGGAATTTCTTGAACCAACAAGGAAAGGAAGAGGTCTGTTAGTTTGTGCCAAGGCGAGTTAACTTTTTTGTACTAAGACGAGTCTCAGTTTTTATTAACCTGAAGTGT
Source organism: Tigriopus japonicus (assembly GCA_010645155.1). Lineage (NCBI taxonomy): Eukaryota > Metazoa > Arthropoda > Copepoda > Harpacticoida > Harpacticidae > Tigriopus > Tigriopus japonicus. Next base: position 5,937,338 of record CM021319.1, read on the forward strand.
AACAACAGAAATGCAGAAAAGGAGCATCTTGTTATACTAGAGATATTTCTGGAATGAAGACGAATTTATCAGAGAACAATTTCAACTTTTTGGGCATCAACCCCTAGATTAGGGGTTCTCAAACTTTTTTTGAGCCAGGGCCCCTTTAGCGCTTCTAGAAAGTTAAGGTTATCTTTAGGTTCCAGATAATTGGAAGTGGTCACAATTCAAAAGTTAACAACAAAAATTGCAGCTGGCCTGACCGCAATAACAACTCAAATCAATAAAATTCATTGTGGAATAACCAGGACTGTGTTGAAATTCCCCTTTAAAGATACCGAACCAAGCAATTGAATTTAAAGCCATTAGGTGAGTGCACACTAAAAAATGACCTAGTCAGACTTGGAAATTGAGACACTGCCATGCAAATCCATGTTTTTTTTCAACATTAAATTCAAAAATTCGAGCATGTTGGCTCCAGTAATGCTATAATTGTAACGGCTCAAAAACCCAAAAGTACTCGTTACTCGTTCCTTTTCTCACCGCAATAATTTTGATTATTTTTCTTATTGTGGACTTTCACGAGCAACTTTTATATATAAAAAATATAAAGTATGTTTCTTCAAAGATAAACATAAAGTATGTAAATCTAGTGATGGACCGAAAGGGCACTTAACCGAAACCGAAAGTTTCGGCCGAAAGAGGGCTTAACCGAAACCGAAACCGAAAGCAATGTTCACTGTTAACAAAATTGTTCAAATGCAAAATCCGCCTTAAAAATTAGAATGTGTTCGATGTTGGGTAGTCGCAAATTTTGAAAAATCTTAAAACTTAAATTTCAGAGGTTTTTGGACCAATTTTAATTCAATTTTGTTGTCAAACTCCATTTTATATGGTGCTTGTCTGCTTTCGGTTTCGGTAGGCATAACCGAAACCGAAACCGAAATTTCGGCCGTAATTTCGGCCGAAAGCGCTTTCGGTCCATCACTATGTAAATCTTTGAAGTGATGTCTGTCTAATGCAGGGGTCAGCAACCACTTTTGGGTCAAGGCCCACGAAATTAGATTCGTTTTGTCAGAGGCCCACCAAACAGACGTTGGCAGGTTCAGGGGCCCACAAATTAGCAATCAAAGAGCGTTGGGGCCATAAGTACGGTACTATAGAGTCCTTTGAGCGCAACCAATGAAATGGAAAACACGTGCAACCTTTTAGCTTTAATACTCAAATTTTTTTTCTTACGTGTCCAATATACATTGAGAAGTTCGAAGATAGGTCAAACGTTTGAGTCAGGGTGCAATATTTGGAGCTGTATTACTAAGGTGACCTCCCAGTCTTATGTACTGTGACCTCCCAGTCAGCTGCTCGTTAAATGACCCAATAGATAGCGCGTGGGCCCATTATTATGAACTTTCCCCATAGCTCCTGGGTCCACCAAAGACCACCATTGGGCCCACATGTGGGCCGCGGCCCGCAGGTTGCCGACCCATGGTCTAATGCCTCGACAAAAGTCTAGGTGCTCAAGTCAGTCCACCTTTTATCTTTGGCTCATTCTTCAAATCGAAAAAGTACTCTTTTTGCAATCCCACGTAATTGTTCCTACACGTTACTGGCCACCTCAAAAATCCATACTTTTGCCTTAAACATTTGAGTTTTCATAAACAAGGGGTGTTAAAACGGGCCAGTTTTGTCGGAGGCTAACAGTGAGAATTATGATTTTGAGATGGATTAATTCAATTGCGTTCTTCTGAAAACGAGACCTGGCTTGTATTCAGTAGACGACTTATTTCAATTTTCAGCTCAATCGAATGACGAAATGAAAAGTTATGCCTTCTCAAACTTATGTACTGACGAGAGCATAGAATGAATGAATTCGCCCTTTTGTGGTAAAACAATTATCAAAGTCGTTAGCCTCCCAGTCCAGTGAAATTCAGCGGTACTTGTTCTAAATATGCTTCTACTCTACTTCCAAAATACCTCAACGGCTGACCCTATTTCTCCTTCCCTTCCAATAACCATTTTTTTAGGGGGGGGGGCGGATTTTTAAAACCGCTACAAGGAATGGGATTTCCTGTAAAGAGATTTAATGATTTATTTAGTTTATAAGATTACCGTTTATATGAAATTTGATCTACCAATGAGTTACCGTTGGCAGATCTGTACAACCCTTGAATAGTGGGTTGGTCAGGAGGTCAGGAATAGTATTTAAAAATTTGTCCAATCCTGCCTTAAATGTTGTTAGAGGATCAGCTCCTACATATTCCCGACGAAGACTAATAGGCAACAAATTGAACAATGAAGGAGCCCGATGAAGAAGAGAGGAAGACTTCATTGATCGAACTAGCCTCGATTCCCATGGATTTGGAGGCGCTCTCAGAGCGCACGTCAAACCTCTACGATCGCTACAACTGATCTCAAATCCTGGGTTAGGACAGAGCCCATGAATGCTCTTGAAAGCATACAGTATCAGATACCTTTCATACCTTCTCTGAGCTCTGTACAGCCCTAACTTCTGGAGCCTCTCCCAATACGAGAGCTCTCTCATTCCTGTGATGTTCCTAGTGAAGCATTTTTGGACCTGCTCGACCTTTTGCAAACCTGCCGAACTCATTGGAGCGCAGAGCGCATTTGATTTCTTTGACATCCTCCAATTCAAACAATGTACACGATATCCCCTGAATTCATACTTTCCGACTAGAACCTTCATTCCTCCACAACCTAAAGGCGAAATGTAGAATTGATGTGGCAAAATCTTGATCTAAACCTGATAGATTTTTCACACAATACGGATGTACAATGTAATATGTGTGCAATGCTCAGCTTTCAATGACGAAAGAGAAGAGAAACTTCAACGCATCAGTGAAAAATGATAAAAAGGCACTTTGTGCAATCCCTTTCTATTCAATCAATTCATCAGTGACCCAATAACAACCCGTCCTACATGTTTATGTCTCAATTGGGACTCGATAGTTAGCTCGCAGCTGCAAAAACGTCAAAATGTAGCTTATTCAAATGCAGTGAACATGAGAAAAATGTAAACCAAGCACTCCAGTTTAAATTGTTGGTTCATATGTTGGCAGAGAATGTCTTCCAAAAAATAAGGGAAACGAAGCCTCTGACCGCTCTGCAGGAGGGTCGGTTTTAACTCAAGTTGGTCCTAACTAACTCTCAGAGGCTGGAGAATATGGTAGGATTGGACTGGAAATTGACGAAAAAATTCTCCTCACGTTTGCTTCCAAAATGTCTTGGAAGCTTTTTGAAAATGAGGCCAAACGAGTTGAAAGCCCTCCACTACCAACCAACCAACCAACCACTGAACCACATACACACCCACTCTAGGTTCTCCTCTTCTAACAAGTTCTCGTGCCACACCAAAGCTCCAAACGGAAACTTGCCTTCAACCTGAACTTGGAGCAAGCATTCATTTCATAGGCTGTGAATTAGTGCTTCAGTTGGAGACGCCAATACGTATTATGAGAGCCTTCTATGATGATGATGTCAGCACTAACATGGTCAGAAAAGGGAAAGGATGCTAGTAAACGTGGAAACACATTGTGCATGACCTATTGCTCACTTTGGAGGCTCGGATCGCTCTTTATTTGATTAATTTGAGCGATTTAAAATGTTCGAAATTGGGTTGAAACACTGGCGATGTACTCTGCTTGGGAGGCATCAAGGCTAAAAAAGGGTTCAATCTTTTTTTTGCCTCCCCTTCCTACTCCTTCAGAACGGAGAAGAGGGTTTGTCAAAGCAAATTTATGGATTGCTGAAAGGAAGGCCATTTCTCATGATCAGGAGTCTGAAGGCCACGATGGAAGCAGTGAGTGAGCCAAGTGGGCCAGAAGGCCAAGGAACCAACCAGGTTCCTGCCAACCCAACTGAGGAATGCCCACTCTGCATACCTACATACGAACAACGCAGTCACATGGGTTTGGGTGGTTCAAAAGTCTGAAGGTGGAATGGAGAAGATCAGAATAAATGTGCCTTTGAAACCATGTCGTTTCCCTGTGGACTTTGTGAGCTTGCGAGCTGTTTTTGTTCCACTTTTTACTATCAGTCTTCTGTGTCAGACTTGCTGTTCAAGAATGCCCTTTGAAGTCAGTGTAAACTTCAATAATATTTAAGTACTCGCTCGTTTCTTCTTGAGTAGAATTTGAATCAGTCATTCAAGGGGCTAGTTTGACCTTCAAGGCTTCTCGTTTCCACTACTTTCCTTTCTTATCCATCCTAAGAAGAAGAAGAAACGCGGCCAAGAATTATCACTTCATAAAATGAGCCCATGAAATTGGGCCACACCACATGAGGTGGTAGGAGTAGGTGCATGAAAGAAAGAAAAGCCTTTGTCCCCTCAAAAAGACCAAGAGGGAACGAACCAAGCCAGGCTCCAAGTCCAGGCGTCCCAAGGTGACACCGTGTGTCATCAACGATGAAAAATGGATGTCTAAATGCACCCTTCCAAGCCCCGTTTCTACAAGATCTTTCTTTCTCTCTCTTTCTCTCTCCCTTAACACGGGTGGGTGTCTCTCGTGACCCTTTTGTGAGAGGATCAACCGAATAGAGAGAAGACCGCGATCCATTTACGCAAGGAACACAGTCATTCGCATGAAAAAAGAGAAAGACTGAGAGAAAACCTCCAATCTCGCTTGCCAGAATGTTCCGGATCAAGGATGCCACATTTCATGAGACTTCAAGGCCGAAACTCCTAACACAACAACTACGTACTGTGGGAACATTGCACTAAAAGCACATGAATAGAGAACCCATCTAGCTTGACTTGAAAGTTTTGGATCCATGCCAAAACAAGCCTCCCACCCACATGAACAACTCTGTTCCAAAATGAACCAACAAGGACGGTGATGCACAAGTTTCATGCCTTTGAAGGCCAACCAATAGAACGCTTTCTTTTGTCAGGTGTCGCTCCATAAAGATTGTTGTTCCCTAGCTGTTCTTTCCATTGAGAGCGTGGCCTAATTTTAAAACTCTCATGCATATATATCAGCTCTTCTTGGCACATTTGCAAGGGTTTTGCCGTCCCTGAGGTTTATTTGGAATACCCAATGCTCACGGCTCAGAAAAATGCATCCCACCAAAGTAACGGCAAAAGGATTTGGGTTCCATCGAAAAGGCAATAGGAAGTAAATGTCAAGACAACATAGACAGTGGTAGACTACATTGTGGTAGACCTTGCTTGATCTTTGACAAATTGAGCCCGGCCTTTTTTCCTCCTTTGCTATCGAGCCAAGAAGGCCAACTCAGATCAAGTCCCATGTCTGACATAAATCTAGTGCATTTTAAAAGAGACACAAAAAATCTTGGCGGCAGCATGTGCTAAAGACGTCAAATGATCCTCAAACGTTGGTACTTTCATCTAATAATCAAGTAAGAACTCGTCGTACTAAGTTGAAGCACAATTACAAAAGTGTAAAAGTTTGTCCGCGTCGGCTTTCAAAATAACGAAAAAGTGCAAAAAAGAAGAGAAAGAAACCCGACAGGGAGAGAGGAGAAACGGGGTCTTTGCAGATAGTTTATTTCTAGGATTACCCGCCATTGTCTTTATGAGACAAGTGAATTGGACATCGGCCACCCGAGCTCTACTAAGAACCAACCGGACTAGACCAGCCACCTCCAGAAGATTATTTGGACGACGAGCGAGCAGTTCTAATACAACGTCCACTCGCGCCATATCTTCCAATCCCAAGGCACTGAATGAATGGCAACGAACGAACGGAGAAGGAAGAAAGCAGCAAACAAATAGGAAAACGAAAGTTGTTATGGCAAGGAGGTCGGTCCACAAATGCCATTGTGGTTTTATCCATCGCACTTTTGTGGTAGAGTATTACAATCCAAGTCACAGCAACAAAAGGCCCAGAAGAGAATAACGCAACTGTCCAAATACATTTTACGAGCGCCAAACTAAAGACGTCCCTTCTGTCCATTAAAATGGACCAACAACCATGAATCTTAGACTAATGCCGATAAAGATGTCCAGAGACATCACCGACCTGGACACAAGACCTTTATATGGAACTCAATTCAGCCTCAAAGAGGCACAAATCTGGCCATCTGGCGCCTTATTTCAACGTCCCAAGTACGTAATCGGACCAAAGTACACTACAAACGACCCAATTGGCCAACTTGGACAGACCTGTTTGTTTCAATTCAGCATGAAATTAGGTAGATTTCTGAATTCTACCCATCCCAAGAGGAACTCAGACGACAGGCCAATTAATCTTCTTGTTCTCGGAATTGAAGACCACCACGTGGCCTCATTTCTTCGCCGCCAACTCATTCACTTGTTCCACTCTGATCCTGACATTTCCATTTGTTGAACTCCAAAAAATGTTGCGGAGCAAATAATAGAATTTCCTCAGGCAGGCCAATTCTCTCTTCAAAAGCAGAGGCGCAAATAAGAAGTCCAACCATCGCTCTTAGTGTTGTGTATTTGGACCACGTGGTTAAAACATTGAATATCGGAAAGTTCTTGTATCCATAGTACTATAGGTAGGTGTAGGCGGTTTTTTTCAAAGATTTCCCATATGCCCTGTTTGTGGAATTGGATTTCTGACTGGCATCATTTTTCTCCCGCCAAAGCAGCAAGCCTTCAACCGCGGTGTATAACATCCCAATTGATGAACAACTTCCCCCTCACCAAAAACGGAAGACATACCATACTCCACAGTAGTCGGTGTTTTTGCTTCTTTCCAATTTTCTATTACTCTCTCTCTCCGAGATTGAGTTCTAGCTGGACCGACATCAAAAAAATCTAGCAGTAATGATTATAAAAAGAACAAGAAAGCGACAACAATGGGAGTGGAAGTAACAATCGTAACATTTATGATAATAGTAATGACACCGTGGTTGTTTTATGAATCTGGAATGGTACAATTCTATTCTAGCTTGTCTGGTTCATTCTTTCCATTCATCTGGGAACAGGCGTAGAAAGTCAGAAAGGAAAGGCCCAACAAGCAATGCAATAAATCTTAGGAATAGCTTGGGATCATTGTAATCGTGATTTGCAACTTTCTGACATTTACAGCACAAAAACCATCCATATTTTCAAGGAGGATCCCATGCCGTGAAGAAGAAAAGACGATCGCCAAAAGCAATGGCAACGGGGAGAAGAAAAAGTTTTCCAATTTTCAAGTCCCCAGAATTCTTTTCCTTTCCGCCCTCCCTTCGCCCCTCCCCTTTTTTCTTCCTCTTGTTCATTTCTTTGAAACCGATTCTTTTGGGGCCTCCTACTTTAGTTGGCCTCCTTTCAACGGCTCATCCAACATTAATGTGCGCGTTATTTTTTTATTATTGAAACCATGAAGGGGCTCATAAGATTCATGACTCTCCATAAAACCAGGCCAAATAAGCTAAGCTGTCAGTTGCTTCTTTAACGGGAGCAAAACTACGTAGAATCCAAATGAACTTTCTCCAAGCAGTCTCAAGCTTGTGGGAAAAAAAGGCTGAATGGAGACGGGTTCATAGTGAACTGGTTGGCCTTTGGATACAGGACACTAGAACTTTCGGGAAGGAAATCAGTCTCATTTCCAGACCAATGGCAAATAAAAAAGTCGCGATCGAGGCCAAATGAGAGCCATTAAAATGATTATTTTTTCATGAAAGCCAAACAAAATCCTCTCTTTCCCTCTCGGTTTTTGTTCGGAAAGACTCAAAGTTTGAAACTCAAAGGCAGCTTCAATTTGTCCGTATGAATAGTGGCATTACCTTGGGAGTCACCCTTTCCCTTGTCCATTCAGTCGTAGATCAGACCTTAGTGAAGACACCGCGGGTGGTTGGGTTTGCCATTCCGTCCAAAGGCCGGTTTGTAGCCATCGATCCATTTCGCCTTGAAGACCAAGCAGGAAGGAGAAGAAGGAGACCAAGACTCGGGATTCATTTGAATAGAACACGTTTCGACTTTCAAAGCTGAAAGGGGAACCAAAAGCAGAAAGAGGAAGAAGCCAAGTCATCCCAAGGAGCTTCCATGGAGTCAGAAGTTGTGTAGTTGGTTGGTCGGTTGGTGGTTGGTTGGAGCTTGGATCTCGACAGCCCATTTGGTTCGTCTCTCGCCTTTTCACAGCCGTGATTGTGGCCAACGAAAGCGAGTAAGGCAAAATGAGAGGGGAAGTTGAGAGAGATAGAGTGGCTAAGGCAAGCAAGGAACGAGAGAGGATTCATTCAACTGGCGGATTCAAGGCTACACTTTCCCAAAGAGAACCGAATGGGAACACTGTCCATGACGCCATCAGGTCCAAAACACAATGAAACATCAGCGCTAATGTTAGCATATACAAATAAATGCCCAGTCCTAAATTTTGGTTTTAAATCATATTCAAATAGGACGTACCTAATTCTCTTGGAAAGGAACACAGATGGTCCTTTTCTTTTGGCATCGTCAACGAACCTGTTTCAAGATAAAGTTCCAAGGAGTGCTCGCTTCTCATATCGTTATCAACATCACCACTTCCACTTCCACCCTCATGAGTTTACTTTTCATTGAAACTTTGTCAATTTGCATTTAGGACCGAGTTTAGGCGGTTGAGCCAAGTTCGTCCCAGTCCCACTTCCCCATCAGCCAAGTCAGCCATACTACGTAAGGATTGGGTGGGCACTTTCTCAAGATGCAACTGTGACATGCTCCTTCACTCGCAAACCAAATGTTACACTTGGGAAATTAACTTGTTAAACACATGCCACTTGCCTTTGTCTAGAAATGTGGAACAACGACACGTCCCTTCTCTTGTCTCCGTTTCAACGGCAGACCTTTCACGAGAAAGAGGTATCATGTATCCGGTACAATAGCCCAGGAAATGTGGCGGTTCGTCACGTTCAATTCATCCAAATACGGAACGAGATCCAAACCATGGAACTAAACCTTTCCTAGCTATGACAACATTCCCGTTGTTCCCATTGTTATTATGTGTCAGGTCAAGGGAATCGTTTGGACTCTCTAAGGAACTGGACTGTACGTAGTTTGGCCTCCATTTCAAGTTCCAACAAGAGTTTGTGTTCGTCGTTGGAACTTGTTCGATATCTCTGTCAGTGTTTTGATGGAGAAACAAAGGAGTCTGTGTGTAATGCCTTGAAGGACTGAGACAAAAGAAGTTGGAAAGTTTTCACGTTCCATCATCAAGGGATACAACACCTCTGAGTTCATCTTTATCATGGCTTCAATGATGGGCTCTCGGCTGATCCTTACCTGCAAAAACATGGGGAACAAAAACGTGTTATTTCAAGGGGCCATGTCACTTGTCATGTTTTTGTTCCATTAAAATGCTAGCTAGCATGTACAGAGCGCATGCAAAGTGAGAGAAAGAAGGGCCATTTGTGATGGATGAATGTCTGATGTAAGGGAAAAGTTTTGGAACAGGAGCGTCCTTACTCAAACACATTTCCATCATGGAACTAAGAACTAATATGGTAATAAGATGATAAAAATAGAGAACGTGTTTCTCCAGAAATTCGCCTTTTCCGTGTGTTTTTTTCGCTAGCGGATGAGCAAAATTGCAAACTTCTCAGCTATCAATCATATCTTGAATGGGGATTGTAAAATCTAAAATCCCTTTGCTTGGTCCCGGATTACCATTTCCATTTCAGTGTTCTCCTCTTCCATACTCTCTTTTTTATGTCCCACCACTTTCCACGTTTGAATGGATGAATTCGAGGAAGTATGAAATATAAAACTGGAACTTGTCTCAATGGGAGAAAGAGCCCTGAAGGCAAACCAAAGGGTATTGTAATCCATGAATTCAGAGAGGGCCTTATATTTGTTGGGTCGAAATTGGAGCGCGAATGAAACAAAGGCAGCTCAAACGCTTAAAGAGAAAACGGAAACGAGCCCATTTATTTTTAACGACCTTTTTGTTGCACAAATATTCGCGCTTTGATTTGGGATCCATGGTACAAAAACATTGTCAACTTTGTGAACTGAGCGTCTGTAATGGTGTTGTCCACCTTTTCCACCCTAGTTCACAACTTTGCTCTAAACTTAGGATTCGATAAGGAACTTGAACTTTTGGCCTTTTTGAGCAAGAAAATAACTATTCGAAGATTGCATTGCGCAAAAGCTCATAGAAACAAAGCAATTGAGGAAAATGCAACCTTCATTTGAAATTTGCGCTCCAGATGGAAACGAGGACAACATGAAATATATGGATGAATGTGCCAATCCAATAACTCTTGATTGGCAGCAAGGACCTTATTGGCTCATCTTGAGTCTGAAGGACTCTTTTCACGTGAAGTCATGTTTGCATAGAGTATTTGTATCGCTAGCTCCCTTTCTTGGGGTCTTTTTTAGTTACTTGCAAAAAATATAGCTTCCTCTGGAATAGTTGGATAGTGGACTTCGGTATTCGAACAAAACATCAAGGAGTTAATGAGGAAAATAACGTATGCAAAGCTCGATCCTTCAAGTTCTAATTTAATTTTCAAAATTCTATAATATTTTTTATTTAAGTTCAATCAACCCTGAAAAAAAAAAATCCAACATTGTCAGTTTACATCCATAAAATAGAACCAGTTAAAGCCACTTGATTCCAAGTGTTTGAGCATCCGTAATTAAATTTTGATATATATTATTTATAAGAACCTATTAAACCATCCATGAACTGTTTCGTACCTTATTGGCCTCTTTAGTATTCTAGTAAGTTCTCTGTTAGTTTTGGAGTACGTGTTTTTTCCAATCAATCCTTTTTTTCTCTTGTAATATCACCTTGCGTTCCTGGCGTAAGTACTGCATTTACAATCATATTTACATTTACACTTACTAAAGTGACGATGCAAGGAAAACATTGTAAATGACGTCAATCCAAAGTTGGGTCGTCTTTAATGTTCCATCTGGGTGTATTTACATGTATGTACTTTCATGTCGCACAGGAATATCTTTTTTTGTTGATATTGGTATTATTGTATTGCAGAGGCTCATACTGATGATCATGTTGATGCAATTGATAGCCAAAAGAATCGTTCGCTTTCCCGTCATTTTCATTGGCTTCTCCACTCAATCAACATTGGAACACACTACTAGCTTCAAAGACAACTCGCATTATGGACGAACGTTTCCATTGTGATTCATGTCCCAGGCTTTGCCTGCGATTGGCCGGGATGTCTATCCATCCATTGGTTCAGATCTCCATGGGGCCTGGCACCACCAGAACGATGAAAAAGATCATTCCCTATCATATCGATAACGATGTTGGAAGCTTACTGACAGCCAACCAAACTTCCCCCGGTTCTTGACTTGGTTCCTTCCGTTCAGAGTTTCCTCACCAATGTTTGCTTTCCATGGAAATGACGCAATGAGCCACTGAACCCAACACTCGGCTTACAATCCTTCGTTTGAAAAGGACCAAGTGAGACATATTTGACAAGCAATGATTCACCAGTCAACTCAAACGACCTCAATTTGTCAAGTTGGAACCGGCACGTAGGATGCTGATCCATTTAGGGCATTCACTGCGCCAGATTTTAGTTAATGAATGAGCTCAACTCTGCTCTTGGGTGCAGAGTTGTTCCACTTTTGGGATCAGTAACAGTGTTTCTAGATCATCTTGATCAAAATCGTTTCCAATTCTTCAAACGTTTTTTTTTGTTTTTGAAGGTCCCAGTTCTTTATGTAAAAAATCCCCATAAAAA
>CM021319.1:5953329-5990061 GCA_010645155.1 Tigriopus japonicus
GATTGGCCCAATCCCAAAAGTCTTGGAAACCTACTTTCGAGCTTCTAAATCCATCTAAATCGAAAATTCTTCTCTAAAGTATGAAATCATGTTGCATTTGAAAATCAATCGAGGGCAAATAATATGAGACTTGATATTGATAGTTCATATTGCTACTCTGGCAATATTTTTGGTGGCCTTTTACTGTAGATCGCAGCACAATTTGACACCCTGCCTCAACAAACCCAATTAGTTACATATGTGCAAGAAACTATTACAATGGTTGAAAAGTATGAAGCAATAGTAAGAGTATTTTGCACAAAAACGTATGGCAAAGAGCCAAGGAAAGAGGTTGGTACCAAGATCCAAGAACCAGATTGAGAAAACGAACAAAAAAAATGGGAATGGCGAAAGCATGCACCATGTGTAGCTACTGCATGAGAGCCTACTTGTACTACATACAGCAAAAAGTGAAAGAAACGATCTAAGCACCATCTGATTGTGCTCTGGAACTTGTAGGAATTCCTGCTGAAAGAAGTTTCTAATTTGGGACTGTTAGTTGTTCAAGACCTTAACTTGCTCATGCACATACCAGTACGAATACACGCCCACTTTCTCATCCAGTTTCCTGTTCACAAACCGAGTTAAAAACTGAGCGAACCTCGCATTTTCAAACCAAAATGGAACAAAAATGCACTTCCTTCCATCCCCTTTTCATTTCTTCTTTTTGTTACTTTTTTCCCCACTGCTCAGTGTAGTAAATCTTCAGCAATGTGGCTTACTTAGAGGTCTCTAATGAAACGATTATTCAGTAATTTAAAAGACGACCACTATACAATAAATAACTAGTGACGGGAATAGAGACTTCAAAGATGTTACTTAAAATCAAGGTAACTTTTGAGGAGAGCACATTTTGCATGAGAAAGTGCTTTGACAGACTTTGTACTGTAGATCCCTATTGCATCATACCACCCCCATGTGCATCTCCATTGAAGAGATTGGATGGACCCCGTGACGTTTTAACGTTAGTGAAAGTGTTTTCTAATTAAAATTCCTTAGAAAGAAAGACGGGAATAGGATCGATTTAAAAAAAAAAAACAATATTTTCACAGTTATTGTAAACCCGTTAATTGTGAACAGAAATCAAACCTTCACCCTCGAAAGTGTTTCCAAAAAGCCTGGATATGTGACGTCACACAAACTTTGGCTGCCATATTGGGATCCTTCGAGAAGAGGAACCCTGCTTTAGTGCAGTAATAATCAAAGGACATTAGCCATTCTGGCCTCGTTCGCAAAGACTGCAGTTCTTGGAAAAGCCTTCTTTTAGTCATCAAGGGAACAGAAGCTTGGATAGGCATCGCCAGTTTTAGGGCAACCTTTTGGCCCTCTTGGGCCAGTTTGTGTACAAGACGGTCTTTCATGTCTTCTTCTACAATGAGACGTGAACCTTCAAGGCTCTGCGTCCGGACAAACCTGGCCTGAATATTGGATTAATGTTCAATATCACAAGGCAATAATTGCATCCTGCAGTCGGCACTCGCCTCCTCCATAATCGAATCGCAAGAAACAAGACGATGTCGCAAGGTAAACACTAGAATGAAGCTTGGGCTGACTTTTATTCTTGTCCAAAAGGGACACGTATTTTAAGTATGGCTCAAAAACTTTGTTTGAACGAGGATTAAAGTTACAAAAAGATGGGCCTTAACCAAATGTTCTTCAAGCCAACAAGATTTTGCGAAAAAAATATCAAATACGATAAGAGTAAATTTTTTTCATGAACATGAAGGTTTAGCTTTGATAATCCTCCAAAGGATGATAACCTCATTATTAAGACAAAATGACAACTCTTCACCTTGACTTCCGACTACAATTTTTAAGCCACCAACACGCTTAGTAAAGATATAAGCATGAATGTCATGAGCTTCCGTTGTATTATCTCAGGCCAAAAGTAGACCATTTAAAAGATGAGGAAAAAAACGTAATCACCTCATTGCCCGATTGAGCGTCATCCAATTGAAATTGGACTAACATATCCGGCCAAAGCTAAAATTTAAAACATAATTAAAGAAGACCCTTAGGAATTTGCCTTATTTTCAGTTGCAATCGGAACAAGAAAAACTCAAATTCTGCCCAAGAAATCATTGTTTGCAATGCTAAGAACCAAAACATTTGTGCGTTCAAGGGCAGATCGAATATCTGAGATTTGTTCTAACATTTTTTCCCATGTCATCTCAGTGATGAGACCAATGTCACTCCCAAGGCAAAGAAAACAACGAAAATCGGAAAGAAAATGACAAATGTCTAGTTCTTTACGAGACATTCTCCCTTCATCTCTGGATGCATTAAGTGAGCCTTAATGAATACCCCTTGAAAATAATGAAAGCCTTTTACCGGAACAACTATCAAATTCAATTCAAATTTTAATCCACTCTTTCCAGGGTTGGTTTAATCCCGTTATGTCGAATAAAATCTCGTCCCTGGGATCCCGGGGAAGGAATAAATCGGGATAAACCGGGATGCACGGAATTTTCGATTTTTTAATAGGGCACAAATATCGTGATTTTGATTTATGTCCTGAAAGGTCGCGTGATTGGAAACAGATGTTTTGGTGAAGGTACAAAATCATTACCAGATATTTCTTTCATTTTTGCCATTTTAACTTCTTCAAAGCTTTCAAACTTTATAAAAAAACCGTTTACCTGTGATCCCGTAAAAATCTTTATATTTTCGAAAAGTATAGAAAATCCCGTTTATCCTGTTTCTGAGTTCGAAAAATCTCGTCCCGGGATCCTGCAAATTCCGGCATAATCCCTTGACCAACCCTGACTCTTTCCCCTGCTTTTGGTCTGCTTTCAAAAAATTTGACATCACCGTGCGTTCTCGTTTCCGGAAGAGTATTTGGAATCCTCTGATGGATGCAAGAGACCAATAGGCAATGTGCGAGCTCTGAGGGCATGCAAATATTGCCCCTTCTTGTACAAATTGTCATAATCATACGCCAACACTACTGTACCATCTGAACCTCCATAGCTCTTCATCCCTCAAGGAAAGAAACCCAACGGTGTGGCAGCATATTTCATTTGTAAATACATACGGTAGATACATCCAAAAAGGGTCTGTCAAGTGGGGATCAAGTTCTAGACTCGGGATGAGAGAGGAAGATGAAGCCAAAAGAGAGTAAATGAATCTCGTGGAAAGTACAGTCATGCTTGTGAAAGGAACAAATACGCTCCATAGTGTCTAAGATATGTCAAAACATTGGCAAGATTTCTCCCGAGGATTACTGATCAGATTAGAAGCGAACCTGTCCAAACGAACAGATCGAATTATGTTTCCTCGCACGAAGAGTGATTAAGTGATGATCAAAAGTAGCCCCCATTAGGGAAACGTTTGTTCCAACTTGTTCACAAATGGCACAACTAAAAGGAAATTAGACACTGCCAATAGACCATTATTACCACTGGATAAATCATACAGTAAGTCAGAACAAGTGCTGGGCTGTTTTTTCTACTTCCAACATGACAACTATTCAGATCATAGTCTGAGTTACCCAACCTTTTGGGAAGAATGAGGGCCTTGAAGAAAACAAACCAATCTCTGTAATCACAGAGGGCCCCATGAGTCAATTAGGGAATTGAGTGAGGAGGAGGAGGAGGGTGATCAACAGCTCGGCGGTCGTCGTCGTCATCATCGTCGTCATCCTCCTCTTCCCTAGCGATCCCATAATTGGTCCAAATCCACAACGCACAAAACGACTGCAAGCTCCAAGCCAAGTGACTTAAGTTCTAGTTCTACGACACTCCGACATTAAGGCACACATAATAAATGAGCACTAATAGATATCACAGTCAAGCTCCAAGTGATAAACGATGTGAGTAATGAGTAATGACTAACGACCTTCAAAGACCTTTCGCGGTTGTGGGAGCAATGCGAACAGAAACCGTCAAAAAGACCAAAAGAAACCGGTGAGGTAGTTAAAGAACGGCATATTGTTTCTTTTTTCTTTACCTTTGAAGCTCCTTTGAAAGTACAACGATCGAATTGGAAACCTTAGTTGGAAGCTTAGTCTACCATAAAAGAGGTGGCTCTGCATATTGTTCACATAAGTTCTACTATTTCAATGGCCTGAAACTCAAGAACTGTTACTTTGAAATTGGGAGCACTGGATTCACTGTACAGAGTGATTCAAAAGGTAGGTACGAAGCGGAGACCCTTGAAAATAAAGCAGGGCTACTAAAATGAAAAAGACTTGATCTCAATGGAATTGGTAAGGTGATTCAAAAGTGTTGTTTGCATGAAATATCTCGTAATCGAAGGACATTTCTTTAACTTGGATCCGTTAATCATTACAATTACATCTACAGAAGCGCTATTTTTTGTTATGAATAAACAAAACTCGCCCCCCCCCCAGTGTTTCAAGCCATGTCTTCCCCCTCTGAAAATATGGTCTCCATTCAGAATCAGAGGTGCCGAAAATTGTACTCTTTGACCTCCTTTTTTTATTAAAAGATATTTGCTCCACTCTACATCACAAGGGGTTATCAATTGAAAAATTTCCTAAAGTATTATTCTTGAGAAAGTTTAAAACTTGAAATTTTAAGATATTCCTTTTTGGTAACCCTGGTGAATAATCGACAAAGATGTGACTGGTCCAAGGGTGAAAGTGAGTGTCATTAGAAGGAAGAAAAGTTTCCACGTCCAACGCCCCTACGTACAAGTTCTTCTTTTCGACTAGTATTTCAAAGGCTCTCGTTTCTTCGCTCAGCCTTCGTTGTTCGTACAATTTTGCGAATACTACACCCACATTCATAGATGGAACAATTGAAGTGGAACTGTTCCATCCAGATCCCATCTCGAGTTCCCCTTTCAAGGCTAACCCAAAGCCAAAAGAGGGGCGCAACTTTCCCGTTCAAGAGCTTTGTGGTTTTTTTTCTTACTTTCCCTCTATCCAAATGGAGAATGACCTCGATAGGGGGAAGTCCATGTTTTTGGAATAATAATGAGCTCTTAATGTGATAAGTCCCTCTCTCCTTCTACATATTACCTCTTCAGCCCTTTAGATCGTGTCTGCCTCATTCATATTACCACCACGACGACTGCTGCTACTGGTATTCAAAGAACAAGAAGGAAATTCTCTTCATCAGTGGAACACTCTCAGAGAGCACAGCACTAAATGGCAATGAGATCCCCATGTGATGTCGCTTCTTCTCTTTGCGGCCTTGGGTGATGATCCGGCCAAAGATGATCCAGTAGTGTGGCCTTTCAAAGCCAGTGATGCATATCTGATCCTGTAGGGACCACCCAAGAGCGAGCCCACCGCAGCCAGTAATAGATTGGCTCCATTGCAACATGCAGATGGTTCAAGGAAACGGATTGCCTGCTGCCTGAGAAGACGGTGGGATCAAAGAGAACCGGGTTAGTGAAAGAGCATCCTACTACCAGGATTGTGTTACTGCACGTTATTCAAGATGAGAGTGTCATTTTGACGTGACGCTGTCAAAATGTTGAAATACCCGGATTAGATGTTCGAATGAACAATTTCTTGAATCAAGGTCTAATCGGACTGGGATTTTTGGGTGGATCCCTTTGGGAACAAGGAAGACCATGGTGAGCTCATTTAAAACTCATCAGATTGGATGAATGAGGAAGATCCTCTTGTGAATCAGAATCCAAGATCAAGAACGAGTCTGTGGTTGGAGAACTAGCAGTCGAAATGAGAACCCTACGAACATGAGGGTTCGCCAAGTTTCGCCTGAGGATATCCAAACGGATTTCCAGGATAAGGGTGACAAATATTTGCTTTGAAAGAGTGAGTTCAAATCTGTGGAATTTGTTTGCCTTGGAAAAGAGAATGAATTATGCGGCAACAACTCGTTCCAAACACAACCTGCTTCCCATCAACGATTGAAGCCAAGCTCGACAAACGAATGAACGAACGAACAAACAAACAAACAAACAAACAAACAAAACGACTAAAAAACCAGAGTGCCACAAAGTAAGTAAGTGAAGGAAGAGATTCTTTTGATTCCTTGGTTTGCCATTCCAAAGCTCCTTCTCTGGATATCTGCACAAAGGCCGTCCGTTTGACGCACTAAATGGGCCAAGAGAGTCAGCCCATCTGCTCGTGTTTCACCCGTTCGTTGGTGGGAGTGTACTACCATGGGCTAATGAAATTGCCTTCCGTTTGAGCCTCGTGTTTGTTTGTTGACTTTGGTGGAGTGTCCGGAGAGTCTAGATTCCTTTTTTTGTGTCTGCTCCTCCTTTTCCTGTTCTTCCGTCCAACGAGGATGTATTCGGTTCCAGCTCCCAATTTTGGAACCAAAGAAGAAGAAAAAAGGTTCTTAAGAAACCTCCTCAATTCAGAGTGGGCGATCTCTTGTTCGTTGGCAGTTGCGGGTTTGGACCCAACCACTTCGATGGTCTGAGCCAATGAATAGTTGGGTGGAAATTGGGGAGACCCCGCTTCCTAACTACCAACTTATCTCCTCTTTGCTTCGATGGCTCTTAGCACACACTCGATGTACAATTTAGGACATCCCTCTTGAAAAGAAAACAATCAAGTCCCTCTGAGTTTGCAAATACACCCGACGCAAGAAAAGACAGAAAGAAGAACCTTAACTTTGGCTCTCCATCACCTTCTTCCTCCTCTCGATTTTTTCCCTCCATCGAACTTTAAGGAACAAATTAGTTGCAAATGCGGGAGGGATGTTCCACGCTCTAATTCCATTGCTTCCGTTAAAGCACTCCTTCTGGTCTTAGCTCCTTTTTTTTGCTTTTATCTTCACTGTTTGTGTACCACATTGGTACATACTTCTAATGGTAAGGCGAGAGGGGGAGGAGCCCATAGCCACCAACCACTCTTTGGTATCTGCAACAGTCCAAACTATGGAAGCACAGTGCTCCATCTAAATACGATGGTGCCACTTTGATCTATAGAGTTTTTTTTCGGAACAACGATGCAGAGTCAGTTTCGGGTAAGGGCAAACAGATAGACCCAAATAGACGAGGTGGAAGAAGAAGGCCAAACCAGTACTCCGAATCCGAGAGCGATCCAACTCCTCCCTTCTTCTTCCCTGCTTGACGTAGTGCTCCATTGACTTGTCTTTCTCTCTCTCTCTCTCTCTCTCTCTCTCTTTCTTTCTCCCGACCTTGATTGTTCCAACTGAACGGAGGAAATTGGCCTTTTCTCATCTCAGTCAGATCCGTGAATCTCAAGCTCAAGAGAGGAAGGCCAACAATCGACTTGAAGTAAAAATCAATGCTCATTTCCAAGCCCTTGAGAAACCTCAATTTGCTTCTGATTATTGAATTGACTTGCTACTTCTGAGGAAACCATTAGGTTGGAGATTTCAAAAGCTGTCATTTCCATGAGCCATTTCCCCGCTGCTTGAGAGTGTTCTCAGAATATGAATCGGCTGCATTGACGGCCGTTTCTATCTTTAACGATCACATCTTGGAACCCACTTCATCTCATCTCTTGACCTCTGAGAAAGGAAATCTCGCCAAAGTGACCCACTCACGAGCAAAAAAGGCGATTAAGATTGCTAAATCTGATTGGTGCGCATTGAATGGAACAATAACTTTTCTTTTTGACTGGATCAATTACTGTCTTTTAACTAACGACTTTATTTTTCAAATCTTGGTCTTTTGTGAACGTGACGAGTGAGCACACCCATAAAAGTAAACAGTTGCCTGAGATGAATGTGTTCTCCCAAGATACTCCCCCATGAAAAGAAGCAAACCCATTTCTCACCTCAAGTTATACATTGCTGTGAGGCCCAACCAAGAAGTTGCGATCGATAGAGGATGACATTGCTAGCCAGATTGTTCCATACCGGAAATTATCTCCACTCTTATCCCTTCCCGAATGGTGGAACAGATCGAGTCTCCTCGTGGCCTGCCAGTGGACCATGTGCCTCTGGCCAAAACCCAGAATGAGAACTAAGAGACGACAAGAGAAGGCCAGATGGTCCAATACCAGCCAACCATCCTACTCACGTACGTAGTACGTACTTACGTAGTACGTACGTACGTATGTGTGTGTTCTTACATAAGGCGTTGCACACACCCTGGTGGCCCACATCCCATAGTCACTCCATATAAAAGACGCCATCCAGAGCACCCAAAACGTGCAATGCATGAAAATATGTCTGGCAAGGAACTCGCTCCAAATTTCCAGCTTGGCAGAGGTTTTAGTTACAGTCAGAATCGAAATCATAGAGCCTCGGAAACGAGAAGATAAATGACTATGAATACATTCGGGTTCAATCCTAGCGTAGGTTGAAAGAGCACGATAATAATAGGTCGGTTGTTGAGGTAGTTTGGAAGTATAGTAGAAGCATACTTAGAAACACAAAAGAAGCACATGACACGGAGTAAAAATAATCGTGATGATCAAGTTTCGCTCACATTTTTGTGTTTTTCAATCGCAGCTTTTGTAACGAAACTTGGTCGAGCATGGTTACTTCTACTTCGCCTCATATGCTTCTGTTATGGTTCTAAATATGCTTCTACTATACTTCAAAACTACCTCAACAACCGACCTATTAGCCCGGATGTTAGATGCACTAATTCAAATGGCGCAAGTATACCAAAGCATAGTATAAATAACGCTGTTTCAGTGTTATGTCTCTGTACATCAGCTGATTTTCAAGCGCAGGTTATGTACAGAGACGATACTCGAGCAGAGTTATTTAAACTTTACTTCGGTATGCTTGAGCCATTTGAATTAGTGCATCTAACATTCGGGCTATAGTTTCTCGTCCTACAAGATTTGAAAATTGCCACCTATGTCAGCTATGAAGTCCGATTGTTCTCACATCTATGAAAGGTCCAGCCCAGAGAAAGAATAGGACATCCACCCTCACAAAAGTTGGACTGTGTACGTATGTACTGTACGGCCACGTACGTTCTTATGCGTACGATTTGTCAATGAGATTACAGGATTAGAGCGGATTGACACTGGGATTACCTTTTTATCAGGATTGCCCATACCTTCAGTACGGACGTCAGCCAGTGTTCCCCGTTGTATGGAAATGATCCATACTATCGACATATCCTCTAGCCTCATTGGGCTCCGGTCAGAATTGATGTTCTAAATGTAAATGACCATTCAGTAAGTCTTTTCTCCGTAAAGGACTTGACCAGCTATAAAAAGCAGCCTAATAAGGGTACGGAGGCTTACTTAGTTTTAGACCCATAATGGTCCAAAGCTGGGTAATTGAAGACAAAAGGCTACCCACAATGTCACATTCAGGGATCAAAACATTGTGAGGGAAAGTCGCCGTTGCACTTGACAACTTGATTGAAAATCCTTCACAGGCCTTTGGATAGTTGATTGAAGGCAACATTACTGAGATAGTGAGTGCCTCTACTAAGGATCAATCAAGAATTGTGAACGTTTAAGGTTCTCATCTAGTCAGAAACAATAGCTGAATCGTAAAATTTGCCTTTGTTGGCTCTTACTGACGAAATGGAACAATCAATGAATGCTCAAATCCCTTCAATAGACGAACCTCCATTATGATTGAGGATTACGAAGGTCAAGCCAATATTCACGGCCGTCATCTTGAAAGAATACAAATAACTAGGCCTCCTCTATGAGCAATGGCTATTTTTGGTTCCAGATTGGACATCGTTTCGATGTGATCCGAACAAGAAAAACAACTGGGCCGTGCTAAGTTAAGCGCAATCTCAAATCTAGACTTGGAGCAGCATGAAAATGGAAATGAAGAACCATTTATCTTTTGCGAGGAAAGGTTCCCATTTGTTAGCCAAACTTTGGGACGTTTGTGCAAAAGTTACCTTTGGAGACGTTTTCTCAATTCAGACAGACAATCATTGCGCATTTCAGTCGCGATTGAACGGGTTGTCACAGTAATCACATACCTGAAAATGAAGTGAACGAACATGAAACGACTGGAAGCAATATTTTTGACCGGTTTCCTCAAATAACTCTTGGTCAATATCTTCATCCTTGGCCAGGGATTGTGGTCAAACATCTCAGATTTTCTCTCTTCGCTCAAAGTTTTGCTCACCCCTTTTTTCCCTACAAGGTCATTCGAGTACAAAATGCACTCTCCAAATTTGGACCGTCTTTTGGCACACTCACAGAACATGAAATGGAACAACGAGAGCGTGGAAATATGTCTCCAAAATGTGCCCTTTTTGCTCAGTGGATGTCGAGTTTGTTGGATGGACAAAGGATTTGGTGGACCGACTTTTTCGATCCTCAGCGCTCATCTTGAAAACTTCAATCAGAACTCGTCTGACTTGGACTATGACGAAATACGTAAGAAAAACACGAGGACCAGGGGCGAAGACGAGGACTTTTTTTCCGATATTGCCCTCGGCTGGATGGATCATGGATCTTCCTGGTCCCGTCAACCTCGTTCCACCCATGTGAGGTATCCAGTGCTCTGAGGATTCGTTTATTCTACTGTCCACTTCGTACTGGGTGGATGACAATCTCATTAGAGAGGACCAAGAGACTTTCCTGAAGCTGGATCGCCTTTATCTGAGATCCAAACCACTCGTGGTGTTCGGTCCAAGAACGTCTTTGGAGTGGGATGAAATTATATCAAGGCTAAAGTATGTGATGGCTTGAGAAAAGACAGCATTGTTTTTTTTTGTGATTGTATGGAAACTGCTGCAAGTCTCAAGGGGAGATCATTCTTTTATCGCTATATTGCTACTGTTTGATATTCCAACTTTCCAAAGCTTGAGAATAGAAAATGTTTGTTTGGAGAGATCAAATATTCTCCTGATTGATTAGATGAATTTGCATAAAGCTGGCTTTCGAGAGACTTGTTTATGAACTCTTCAAACCTCGTTAATTAAAGGTTAGTGGGAAGAGGTAATAGCGTGAAAGGTCGTTATTATTTCTTCAGTTTCAATAAAATGTCAAGCAGATGTGTTGAGTGATATTGATTTTAGAGCTGCTTGAGTCTTTTAAAACCTTTCATTAAGTGCATTCGTTTGAAAAAGGGCATCGCCACAAAAAGATTCACCTCGCATTGGAACACGAACATTTAAAGGTCTTGAAATTAATGGCATTGTCTTTTCCTGTAAACAATCAAAATTGCACTAATTCAGCGCTTTGAAGAAACAATTCGTATCTTTTTATCCTAAAACCTAATGGAAAATTCGATCCCACAACCATCGCTGTTGCTAAGCACTTCTAAGCAAGTTAGTATCTATTAGGGTTGTACCCAATTTGGGATTGGTTTTCTCGAAATCAATTGGCTTCCGTCCCCTTCTTTCCCCATGAGGTCTCCTCTTTAAGCCGTTATCATATTCATCTAGGTTGTGAATCCGAGCTTCCCATGTGGGCGTAGTTGTATCACGACAACCGTTGCTATTTCATGCTAAGGATTGTACGCATACGTACAACCACAATAACGCTTCATGAAGGAGTCACAGCTCGAAGTGATTTAGGTCCTTTAATGGTTTTGGCCCGAAAAGCCATCATTGCCGTCGACGTCTTTGGTCGCTATCAAAAGCAATTGTCAGACTCTTTTCCCCTTGAGTCACTCGACATATTAATTTGCCCCCTCTATGCAGGGCAACTCACGCAGAAGTTCGAAAGCGTTTCTTTCCCCCCTTGATTATTGACAAGTGGCAAATGAGAAGCGATAAGTAGTCTATAATCACAGAACTCAGCTCGAATTGATGGCCACAAGACTACCCAAGAGAGTGCGTGAGTGAGTCAGTGGGTCATAATCCCCACCTTGTGTTCTCAAGTCAAAGGAAGAACCCAAAGTTATGCCTCGACAGCTGGCGTCAACCTTTGGATGGACGGAGAAATGGGTTCGTAATGGAGGAGCCTTTCCAAGGAAGGATAGACAAAGTCTGGAAGCTGTCGTAAATCATCCTCATAGTCTTTCGTGAGTTGGAACAGTCTTCTCAACGGGAACTTAGTGTCAGCTGATGGTGCGGAGTTTCAGCCTAGGGGTCGAATTGGAGAAAAACACGAACCCTCCGAGCACATCACGTTGGAACCAAGTCGTTGCCAAAGTTTGATTTTGCTTGGTTTTCGAGGAAAATTGAATACTGGGACTCTGTACTGTTTTTCGTTTAGTGAATACAGAGACACTTACGAACTGATCAATCAACACTCGACACGTGAAACGTGATCAAAGCCTAGACACGTTTTGGTCTCTCTCCTTTACCTTCAGATATCTCAATTGAAGGAACTGAAGCAACCAAAAGAGAGTGTCTTGGTTGATATTGAGTGATATCACTTCTCCGCAGAGCCTTTTTCAATGTTGGTTTGCACCTTTGAAAGTAGAAGTGAGACACTCTTAAAGTCTTTCTCGTTCAATGTGCCCTTGGGTCATAAAGGCCGGAGAAAGCGACGACGGCCCTTCAAGAACCGACCTTTTTACAGGCCTACGAAACGAGTCCTCGGACAATATTGAGAAGAAAGACCCATCAACGATGTAGCTGAAGATAATCATCATTTAGCGATGTCGCCTTGTTGGCCTTGGCAAGACCACCCAATCATCATTATCGTCATCGTGGGTGTCCATTGGGGAGTTCTTGAAGCTCCATCTTCTCTCTGTGTACTCTACTACATCACAAGCACAAAGTCTTGAAATGATGTCAATGAAAGGGCTTTTCCTCGAAGGTTTCCTTTTAGCCCTAAAAGTTGGTATCGCATTTACATGGTAGAGTCTTGCGGAAAACAGCTCTGGCATTTCACATTTACGTTCCATTTTTTTCATAACCTAAGTTTTTCAGACAAGGCTCTTTTTCGCCCCCAAATAGTTTGAGGAAAAAAGTCGTTACGGCAACATCAAGACTCAAGCGATTAGATAGGTCATAACCGCATATCTCGGTGAAGGTAACTTATGACGTCGTCGACGCAATCATCGGTTGCCTGACGAAGTAGGTTGAGCCCAAGGCCGGACAACCCGAACAATTTACCAAGTTCTTTCTACCAACATATTAACATGCAACTTTATTTCCCCCTTAACTATTCATTCGCCTTGAGCGGGCAATCGGGACATGAACGGAGAGCACGAAACAAGTGCTTAGGGAAAAACCAACTGGATGGATGCTGCTTGGTTAGGCCAATTCAACAATCAACCGCGTGTAAAGGATGAGGACACCACACATTCTTTTATACCTTGGCACAGTGCCTGGGACGAGTTGATTCGGCTGTATTCGCTTGCATGTTGGCCGCGAGGCTGCTGGCTGACTCAGTGTTTTTTGTCCGTAAATAATGTTGCTCAATGCAGTATTTCCGACCGTTCGCTCTGTCTGCACACTTGGAACAATGTGGTGGAAGAGGATCCACAGAACCACTTGAAACGACTTGAAGGGTGTTTTTGGTCTTGCTTTTGGCTGGTAATGCAAGAATCATGGCCTCTTTTTGTCTTTCCAACACGACCAAGTGCACCTCTCAAGGATAAATTCCAACTCTTACAATTCTGTCGCAAAACGACAAACGTAAGGACTCGATTCGAAAACAATGATTGCGTTCGAAATCCGGAAGACAGAAAGGCAACCACTTCCGGAGACCAAAACTTGGTTTCATTGAGAGCCCTTCGTACCGAAATCTAGCCCGTTTTACTCTTGCACTTTAGTACTGCAGATGATTGATTCAGAACACTCAAGACCTTATTTGTCCAATCTTTGTGTCCTTGTCAACGATAATCTGAAACAACCACGGTTATTGTGTGTCCTAACCTATAAGACCAAGTGATGGCTTCCTGTTCATATCATCTTGGTGACGAGTCCAATTGGTTCCGCTATCGTGGATCTGGGTGACGATACAACAAACAAATCGAACATACTAATCAGCGCTGATAGAGAATGACAATACCAAGCCCTCCCTATTCCAGATGATGGTAACAACCCCTCAACCATTGCCAGAGCAACTTAGGCCAAGAACCATAGTTATCTGCATTATTCATAAATGGTTTCTTTCTTTCTTTCTCGTTGTGTGTTCCAAAGATCGTTCGACAAATTGTAGCTAAGACATAAATGACGCGTCGTCGACAATTCTACATCCAATGATGGTACTTTTGTACAGGGCAAAAAGAGTCTGTATTGAATGAATGCCCTGGATTCAAGCTCAGATCTGGTCAAAGACAAAGCAAAACCAGACTGTTTACGGGCACCTTCCGTGACCAATACCAGGAAATGACCTTGAATGTTCCATGCCAAGATGGCATTTTTCGTTCTTGAGGTCTCTGATATATTTACAGTCGAGTGACAATGTGAATGTTGAAATATTGATTCTATTGAAAGGGCTATCATTACTACTAGTCCATGTAACGTACCAAATATTGATGCAAGAATGCGCTTAAGTTTCAATGACCTTTTCTTTGTTCCTTATAGTTGAAGGATATTCAATAATGTATGAACATGCGGTTCGACGTCTGTGAAAGAAAAAGAACCAGTGAGATCTAGCTGATAAGCTGCAGAGCTGCTTATTCCATGATGATCTAATTTAATGCGTTCCAGATGGTGATCCACCACAGAGCCACAAATGCATCACTGGCTTCTCTTGGAAAACGTTTGTACCAACCAAGCCATGGGATCATAATTCATGAGCTCGCCTTCAATCGCCAAGTGTTTTCCTCTTATCAAATTAACCTCACACACAAACAGACAAAATGAACAAACGATTTCGTCCTCAGTGAAACGAAACAGGGACTATTTAGATCCAAAATTTAAGGGAGCTTATTCCACTCTCATTAGAGACTCAACATTAGAATTACAAACTTTTAGTCTCAGATATCACCGTTCGAAAATTAGACACTGATTTATA
Source organism: Tigriopus japonicus (assembly GCA_010645155.1). Taxonomy (NCBI): domain Eukaryota; kingdom Metazoa; phylum Arthropoda; class Copepoda; order Harpacticoida; family Harpacticidae; genus Tigriopus; species Tigriopus japonicus. The sequence continues at coordinate 5,968,088 of CM021319.1, forward strand.
AAGAGCTCTTAGCTATCCCAAAATGACGATATGAGCTCAGATCACGCACTAATTCCAAAAGTCGAGGATAGGCTGTTCAATCATGTGAAATAAACCTGCCTGAGAGCTGTTCCCCAAAACTTTTCTATATCCTTCAGAGCACACACTCCCACATTCATACCCTCCGTTGTCGTTCTCCACTGTCGACTGTCTTGTCAGGAAATGTTCCATTTGTGTTCTATCTTTCTTGTCCACACTAGACACATTTATGAATGGACCCACGAATCAAGTACCATTAGTTTGGATTAGTGTAGTGTTTTGAACAAGGTCATTGCAGAGAGCTCTCCAATTTGGTCTTTTCTATGGCAGGCAAAGATAGTCGAGCAAACACATACAACAAACCCAGGAAAAGAAATGGAAAGAGCAAATGATGGTCAAACCCTTCGTGCAGTCGAATGTGATCCCTAGTCATAACGAGCGGACGATCTCTCTGTCCATTCATCCATCCTTAGGTTCATTATCGAGATATATGTGTCTGGCATGCACGTGGAACCTCGACCTTTGGTCATGAGTTGATGGCTGTGGCCTACCTTGAAATCCGTTTGGGCATTCCTTGAAAGCACGGTGGTCTCACTTTGTTCCACTGATTTCACAACATGCAAGGGATCACGGAATGCCGGTAATGTGATTGAATGGCGTTGGAGAGCGGGAATAAGCTCCAAACACTAGTCCGTCGTTCCGTGCAATGAATTACTCAACAAATTTAAGGGATTCAGTCCGTGTTCCTTTGATTAGTTCCCTTGATAATGAAAAGTGGGAGCAATGGATGGCCAATGGCAGAGAGCGAATTTCCTGGGTTCCGTTTCACCTCCTTCTCACACTTGCAATGCAATCCAAAAAACTTTGGGATCCCAAAGATGCCAGAAGAAGAGCCGCTCCAAAAGGACTGGTACGAGTGGGAGAAGAGAAGGAGTGGACTCACCACTACAAGTTTCCTAGCGGGGGTGATGGTCCTTCGTAGTGGAGGTGGCTGTGGTGGAACAAGAAGCGGACGAGGAGGGCCATTGGGAAGAGGAACAATGAACGCCGCCGCCGACGACGACGACATGTGCAGCCATTTATTTTCCCTCTCCCTTTACACTTACTCACTCTCTCTCTCTCTTTCTCTCCCTCTCTTTCCCCGTTCCTGTGTGTGCCTCTCCCTCTGCCGTGATGGTGTTCCACTCACAGACTGTGGTTCCACTGTTCCAGTCTTGGGCTCAGCTGTTAGCTGCCAAGAACTGATTATGGAGCGTGGAAGAGCCGGCCGGTTCCATAAGCCATGGGGACCACAAGTACGTACACGTAGACTATGAAGTTGGAGCGTCCACCAACCGGCAAAAGAAAACGAAAAGAGTTTTCTCATGTACCGAGGAACGCCCTCCCTCGTCTACTGTACTTGAGGGCATCATCCCTATAGCAGTAGTAGGAGAGAACGAGGCCTCTTTGCAAACGACGGTGTCCGTAGGGACTCTGAGACTCGAAGTTGTCGATCCACCGTGCTCGTTGAGGAAAATGGTTCGTTCGGCAAACCACCGGGGAAACTCTAGCTTTTACTTCTCTTTCCCTCTTTCGACGACTCTTAATTCAAAGAAGAAGGCTAGAACATGAGAATGGAGCCAGAGAGCTCTTTTTCAGGCGCTGTTTTTCCAGGACTCCACCAGATATGGTTGTAATCGTTGACAATGGGACGTCTAGATACTCTGGACAGGAAATGTATTTGATAAAAAATGAAGAAGCTAAAAGATTTTGTACCTTCCAGTCGTCAAATTTAAGTCTTACTCAAGCAAAATGAAACCATTGCATTGTAATAGGTCCTAACGATCGTGACTTTTCCTTACCATGATGATGATAACGCACATACTATTGCATTATAACAATACAAGTAATTGTTAGTATTCTTGCTCTTATTCTATGCCCTTTTCCAAATGGGCGGAGTTTTGGATGGGAAGAGCCCCAAAAACGATTATTCAGGCAAAACAATCAGACCAAAAAGTAGTGAAACAGTTTACCGACGAAAATGTTTGTTTCCACCCAGTGACGTTTCTCTCTAACATCGTCATTGTGTAAAATAAACCGGATATATTTCCTACCAAATTTCGTAAAAATGTTTATTGCATAAATTATAATTATGATTTATTTATTTATAGGGAATCGCATTCCTTCTAGCCTGCAACCAACCCCCCAAAAATAGACTACTAGATTGACGCAATAGAAGAAAAAACCGTCCCTCTGAGGACCACATAAAACGTAAAAGACTGAAGCAAGAAAACGACAATCTCTGAAAAAATCCCATTTTATATGTAGTAATTAGGGTTTGACATTTCCAACTTCTATGTTATATTAAATTTTCATCACTAAAATGTTGTAATGCATTTTTTTGTCGCAAATGTCTTCTCCTTCCTCCTGCAAGTTGGTACAAGCACGTTTTGGACCTTCTTCCTACAGCAATACTATTTTCGGGTTTTTCATTTCTGGGGTTTTCATGTTTCTCATTAATTTATATTTTTGGTTTCTCCGATACAATTATTCATATCATCAAGTCTTCATTATATATTCTTCATATTGGAACACAACAGCATATCACAACTACGTTTTTGACGATATACATGTATGACACATTTGTGACTAAATTTCTTGATGACAAAAAGCATTTTTTGACATTTTTAGTCTGGATCACATAAGTCCTGCGGGAAATTATGTGAATAATATATTTTACACTCACTTTCACAGGACTTTCTCTAAAAAATAATAGCTTTTTAAATTGTGGAATAATTTGCGTAAAGCAAAACTATATTCTTATGAAAGCTACATGTTAAAAAAAATAGTGAAACTTACTTTTACTTTACGGTTTGCTCAGAATTGAGCCATCTATTTGGCCAAATTTGACATTCTTATATCAATAAGTGACATGTTAATGGCAGGAAATAGCAACTTTTGTTGCATAAAGCACAACTTTTTGCTAAAAAACAACAAATTTATGCGTACCTTACTTATAACTGGGGACGGGCACGAAGTGGAAATAAACTTACCCTTTTAGTTACCAAAAGATGCAGAAAAAAGTACCCAAAAGTGCAACATAAAGTGCAGGAAAAGGTTGAAAGTGCAAACAAAAATGTCGAAAAAATAGCAAATAACTTGCATTTGGACCTAAAAAGTCATTCATAGTCAGAGTACCCACGGCGCTTAATTGAGCTGGAGAAGTCATTTATAATTCTAAAGACATTTGAGACTAGTTTTGAAATGAAGAGACAATGCCACACAAGTAATTGAGTTCTATTGATCAGGTCACGACCCAAAAAAGGGTATAAAGTCATTTAATTTACACTAGAAAGCAATGTTCTGAATTTTCTGAATTTTCCATTCCTAAAGTGGTCTCATGGTTGTCTGTACCTAAAATATTGTCGAAATCTATTGAGCAGTTGTTTTATATGGCTTAACATCAGTCCGTTTTTGCCCTTCGCGAATGTAATCAAATTTTGCACCCTGGGCTAATCCCAAAAGATTCAATGCAGCGGGCCATGGAAAAGATGAACCAACAACTGTACCCCAAAAACCAAAGAATTTTGCTAGAGAATGCAGAAGATATCTTCATGATGCCAATTTCAATACTTGGTAATCAACAATCAATTATGGTCATCCTGCATATGCCTGTAGGGAATCAGCAGGATACCCTAGAGCTCTACATGATCCACACCTTGCCATTGAGCATTGGAGCACAAGGTACCGTCACCCAATTGCAATTGTCTCGATATTTTGTGGTCAACACAGAGCTTTAACACTTTTTGCGAGCCTCACAGAGGAGGAATTTCAAAAGTGTATCCATTTCCGCAACCGGTGGTTGTGTGGTATCAACATCCTCCAAAAACAATCTGCAGATAATTGCGTAGCAAGCTTATTGGCAGGAAAGTCAGTAAGTCGAGGAGTTTGTGGAGTACAAATTGTGGGGAGATACCCGGCAGCATTGAGGATCAATCCAGAGACGTTTCTTCTACTGCACTGAAAAATAGAGTTCACCAATACTTAAGACAACTTTCGACCCACGTGTGCCTAACAAATGCGTGAAAGAAAATATAAATGTGTTTCAAACATTACGGGAACTCAATTTCAAATGTGGCTTAGTCTCTTCACCTCAAAACTGGTCTCAAATAACTTTAGAACTTAAAGATGATGTCTCCAAGTCAGTTAAACACGGACGGTGTACTGCTATCCTGATGTATCCTTATCTTGATGTTTTCAAGTTTATATGGCCCTTTTTTAGTAATAGCATTCTTAGTAGGCAATCCAACCTAAGCCTACAATCTAGATTATTTGTCAGATCCTTCCATTACCATAACTACTTGAGTTGCTTTAGGTTTGATGTTTGTTAGTTGCATTCAATGAGATTCTTTAGTCAGGGGAAGGGATGCTATTGTTAAAGCCAAGATGGAGAATAAACTGTGAGCTTTGTGTCTGTGCACATATTTATTCAAGTTGCTGAGAATGTTTGATTGCAAATGGAAGCTTTTTTGACAAATTCAAAATTTGATCTTGAAACTAAAAAATCTTTCAATAGTTACTAGATTCTCAAAACCTAAAATTTTCTTTACCATTTGTCAATTTTGTCCAAAATCGTAAATAAAAAGTGCAAATAAAGGTGAAAAGTGCAAAAAGGCAGAAAAACGGGTTTATGCTACCAAAAATATTTTTAAACTTTTTGCCCGTCCCTACCTACAACATATCCCCATCATTCATATCTTCTTTAAGGGTTTTAGGAAACACAATATGCACGAGAATGGGCCATGCACAAAGGTTGCTCATTTGAGCGTTATAAATCATATGATAAATCCAAAAATGTGTAATTTGTTGCTCTCTAATTTCTTTTTTTTTCAAAAAGTAATGACGTTATTCTTTACAATGGTACTTTGCCAAATAGGTCAGTTTTTAGGAGCTTTGTCGCTTTTTTGTTGGTGTTTCATGAAATTGCTCAGAGATAGCTTAATCTTATAGAATAAATTAATTTCTTTAGTCGCTTTTCTCAGTAAAATCAAGGGCATTTGAAGTAAATGGAGTTTTCATAAGAGGCACTAACTTTACTCTATTTAAAAGTTTGGCCTGATCTTACAAAAGCAAAAATTGGGATTTTCCTCATTTTGTTAATCTTTTTGTCCTTTAGCTGATTTTCTATGCGTACATCCTCACTTGAAGAAGTAAAAAATGTAACAAAGATTGACCAAAGAGCAGGTTATCTTTTTTTCAAAAAATCATACCGTATAGTGCAATCGTGGTTGGTTTCGCCAATGTTACGGACTTTGGTCCAATTTGATTAAAGGTCAACTATCATTTTCATTGAATCTATCATCTAAGCAAAGTCAAAGGTCGGCGCAGAATACTTTAGACAAACCTAGTTTGGACTTGGCTCCAACTTTTACTTTCGCCACAACTGCCCTCCTTAAAATTATTATAGCGCAACGTTACAGTTTTGGCGAAGATTTGGAAAATAGCAACGAATTCCTGCATATTTGTTCAGCCCTGAGAAAAATGTAAAACAAAGCTAAAAAATATATATTAATACATGCTGGCCGCTTTTTGACCAAAGTGTCAGAAACATAAGTTAGACAATATTTTGACCCTTTTACAACATATTTTAGCATATTTTAGGCTTCAAGTTGTCAATCGTTTAGAAATATTCACGTATCTTCAAATAGTCACCAACCCATGAAGTGGACAAAATCAAGCAATCCGAAGGCTTGAGCTATCATCGTACAATTTAGTTCTTCCTAAAAATTAAGTTGTTGGAGAGATACGCCTATGTAATTGAAGAAACAAAAAATGGAAGAAATACTATTGGAAACCGAAAATCCTTTGGACTGGTTTCCATTCCATCTCCCTTTGCTCAAAAAATAAGTCACGAAAGTATCTTCTGAGCTTGTAGGTGGTTGCGTGCAAACAAGAGAGAAATTTGGCACTCAAGGAGCGTGCAATTATTGAGCTCTTTGGGACACTCTCCGTGATGGCTGCTTCACGAAAGCTGAATGGGTTCCCCCACGTCGTTTTTCTCTGTTCTCTTATAAAGGGATTTTTCTTTCATAATTCTTTTCCACGAAGACCTAAGTATTTTTACTCTGTTGTTTATTTTTTCTCAGATTATTTTTTCTGAGTTTTCCAATTAAAATGAAACCAAAAAAATCCGGGTGCAGGGTTAGTTGTCAAATCCAAATTTACATACTCCCTCTTCATGAGCTTTTCTAACGGAAGGTGTCAGCAAATCAAAACGCAACCTCCACAAAGTGCCCGTTTACCGCCTTCATTTTCTGTAAAGAAAGCTTTGTGTGAAGAAAAACGGTAGATGCCCAAACCAGATATTTATTCGTTCACCTTTCCTTGTCATTACAATGTTGAGCAACGTGGACTAGATAGTAAACATATTTCATGCATTCACAACCCACAAACCTCATGTCTTGGCTAAGTAAGGTTCGAACATGGTTAAGATTTTCAGCGAAGCCATTTGATATGTGTTATGTTTTTTGATTCGAATCAAGAATGCATAATTGATCTTCCCAGAAATCAAGGATCCGGACAAACAGAGAAGGAGAGATAGAGAGATGGAAAGAAAGATGAATGGAGAATGGCACACTACGAAACGAAATACTATTTGTGGGCCAATTCTGGCGTCGCACTACCATTGGGTGAAGATGAGGCTGAGACTTTTCGGGCGTTCATCATGCCACAAAACTCCAGATAATTCAGCTTTCCATTGCCGGCCTTGTCAAACTTGGCAAAGGCTGCTTCGACTTGTTCCGTGGTGAGGTTGCGGCAAATCTTCTTGAACTCAGACTTGGTGATGAACCCGTCACCGTCACGGTCCATGGCCTTGAAAGCTTTCTCAATTTTGGTCTCTAAACCGACAAACTCCTCGAAACTCAGGAAACCGTCGTGATCACGATCTTTCTCCGCAAACATGATCTCTAGCTCCTCTCTGAAATATAAATGAGAGGAGATTTGACTCATTTCCAGCGTTTGTTTAGCCCGTATCTATTAAGTGAAAGGCATTCAAAGTTTCAATTTTGAGCGAATCCGGTATTGGGCGGATTTTAAAGTTGGATGGGAATAAATTTGGCTCAATCCTTGGAGATTCAATCCTCGAAGTCAAGTGACTCAGAGCAAATACGTCTTAGCATTTTGTGGCAACCTTTTACAATTCTATTTCTCTTTTGACTTACAGGGATGAAAGTTTAACTCTCACTGATTAACTTTCATTGACCTGATGACTTTTTTTAACGTAACGAATATCTGGGACTTGACAAGAAGACAGTACTTATCTTTCAAAGGAAACCACAGCTTATAGACCTTTTCCTATCAATAATGAAAGTAGCAATTTTTAAGAGAGAATTTTGAATTCATTGAAGGTTTTCTAACAACCTATGGAAGTGTTCTATTGAAAATGGATTGGAACAGTATCAATTATAAAATACGGAAGCAGATCCTTCGTCTAAGGAATTTTGTTGATTTTGACTATCATCCTTTGCTATTTACCTATGTGACGGCACAAAATGAAGTCTCGCCAAGCTTCTAATTTTAGACGCCCTGCCATTAGAGTTGAATGTTGGCTGTTCTTTTACAAAGAGAATTTCGATGTTTGACTTCAGAGATTAAATATGAAATGCTCAAAGAGAATTTCCGAATATACGCTATTCATTCAATGGTGAAACAAAGCCCAACTTTCAACGTCTTTTCCGCTTCCTAGTCAACTTTGGATAAGATTAGCAGAAAATCGCAGAAAATGTATGTCTAGATGAGGTTTCGAAAAAGAATATCCCCTGCAAAAGAAGATGTGCATTAGCAAAAAATGAAAATAAAGCGCAGTTTGCACCTCCAGAGAAGTATAGGTAGGCACAGTTGAGTTGAGTCCTTACTTTTTTGCTATTGGTGCATATAATTTTGCAATACACGGTATCAAGGAACAAATCCTTTAACCCAGGGGTCGGCCACCGTTTTCGTGTCAAGGCCCACCAAATTTGGTTTGGTGAAGTTGGGCCCACCATACAGGTGGTGACGGGTTTATGGGCCCACAATTTAACGATGAAAGAAAGACCTTTGAGCCCACATTTACAGTACTATGGATGTCTCTTGGGCCCACTATTTAGGATTTACCTCATTGCTCGTGGGCCCACATGTGAGCTGCGGCCCTACCTTACCCTGTTTACTCGTCATATGCTAATCTGACTTGATTTTGGTTTACTCTAAAATAAATCTTTTATGCGTTAACATTGAACCCACTGTTCCTGATCAACCCACCTCTTCAGGGTTATCCAAGTCTCCGAACAGTAATTCATTCCAAGACGAAACATCATATACGTACATGTTAAATAGCTTACGTGCTTCCCCAGACGTTGTGGGCTCTGGCCCCATCACTCTGTGGTGACAATTAACTTCAAACCAAAGGCGAGTGTCGAATTATTGAGAAGTGCAAATTAATCGGAAGTGTATTTTATCTTTACCGTGCTTCCTGATCCCAACATTTAACTTAAGTCAATATTGATTTTGCAAAGTAGGTGGATTTTGATTGCAAGTCAGTTCGGACATTTCAAGGAATCTTTCCCTGTATATAGTATATGTTATATGTTTATCCCTGTATATCCAGTAGTGTTCTGCCTTGCACCGTCTAATAAGGCATAATCAAGCCTTGAGTGCATTAATTATTCACGACTTGATCAAGATTTGTGGCTCCAGTAGCCGTTCGTTGTTCTCATGGCATTGAAGTAACAACCGGTTCTGCACCCCTGGATTGGTTAGCACCAAGACAACAAAACAAAACCGAACTAATTTCAACTAAAGAAGCTCATGTGAAAGAAGCGTCAGCTACATCAAGTTGTAGGTCTTTCATGAAGTTTCAAATGTTTGCCGTTATTGTCGCCACCATCAACCCAATAAATTAAAGTGAAAACGAACTTTGAGTATGCGATCAAGTTTAAGTAAATCATGCCAATAACGATAAATTCAATTATATTATTGCAAAATAAGTAGTGTTCATGTAATTGCTTTGATATTTTTTGGGTCAAAGGCTCCTATTGACTAGATTTTTCTCTCTTGGATATCTTGGTTCGCAATGGCCAATTTGACGCTTCGTCCCATGAACTTCTTTAACCTCAGCAACTGATAATCAGAGCCCGCGAAGTTTGTGAGAAAAAATAATGGGAAATAATTTTGACATGTCAGTCTCCGATGAAATGCCCACAGATTCTTGCCCCTGTCTTCTCCCACTTGATGCGTCGTTTCTTGGATCAGGCAAGCTTCCCTCCTCATTGAAAGTAGCTCATGTTGTTCCAATTTTTAAGGGCGGAAATAAGTCACATCGTAGTAATAACAGGCCCATTTCACTGGCCTCCAGTATGGCAAAAGTTTTTGACAAGATCATGCAGTCCAAGCTTGTAGATCATTTGGAAGTCCATGATATACATGTAATTCCTTCTGGACAGAACCCAACTGGTTGACCATATTGAGCAGATTATTGACGGGCTTGAAAGTCACGAGTCAGATGATGTAGTCTATCTTGACTTTGCCAAGGCCTTTGATAAGGTAGATCATGGTCTTTTGCTCAATCAACTCAAAGAGTTTGGGATCCAGGGTAAGGTCCTGAATTGGATTGGTAGTTTCATAAGTGATAGGAAGCAAATAGTTAAAGTTAAAGCATCTTTTCGTCCGTCAGAAAGCTGACACAGAAAATTTCTTTCGCTAAGGACGAAATCGCGAAATTAGTGATCAGGACGAAAATTGCTAAATTTTGCCAAATTAGCAAATTAGGCGATAAATTAGGCGAAATGAGCAAATTTGGCGATAAATTTGGCGAAATGGCAAAAAAGTGGCATGTATGATGTCAAATCAGGTGTTCCACAAGGTTCAATTTTAGGTCCGTTCCTGTTTATTGTTCCTCTCCAGAAGTTTAGAACAAAAGCCAGTATTTCATCATATGATGAAGACACAAAATTATTTTGTGGAAGGAATGGTCAGGATTCAAAAAGTCTGGTTGATGACTTGGAGAAAGTCTACTTTTGGGTTGGAAATTTTGAGAAATATGACATTAAACGGGATGAAATTTCGCACAATGACGTATGGGGCGTCAAAATTAGATGTTCCACTCAAAGACAGTGGAGGTTGTGATATTGAGCAGGTATCGCCCATGAGGGATTTGGGAGTTGTCATCCAAGTTGATGGAACGTTCGATGAGTATATCCAGTTAAAAGTGGGGAATGCATTTCAAACGTGTGGCTGGATCTATCGCACTTTCAAGTCCAGAGGTAGTATTACGATGCTAACTCTGCACAAGTCGATTGTTCAGCCGCATCTTGAATATGCCTCACCCATTTGGGCTCCAATGAGTTCAGCAGGTTTGCCAAAGGTCGAGCAGGTCCAAAGATGTTTTATTAAGAACATCACGGGAATGAGAGAGCTCTCGTATTCGGAGAGGCTCCAGAAGTTAGGGCTGTACAGTACTCAGAGAAGGTATGAAAGGTATCTGATACTGTATGTCTTCAAGAGCTAGGCTTTGAGATCAATTGTAGCGATCGTAGAGGTTTTACGTGCGTTCTGAGAGCACCTCCATATCCTAAGGAATCAAGGCTAGTTCGAACAATGAAGTGCTCCTTTCTTCTTTATCGGGCTCCTTCATTGTTCAATTTGTTTTGCCCTTTAGTCTTCGTCGGGAATATGTAGGAGCTGATCCGCTAACAACCTCTTTAAGGCAGGATTAGACAAATTTTTAAATGCTGTACCTGATCATCCCCATATTCAAGGGTTGTATAGATCTGCCAACAGTAACTCATTGGTAGACCAAATTTCATAAAAATGTTAATTTTATATTTTTATCTTATGAAGTAATGTAAATGATTAATTTTCTTTACAGGGAATCCCATTCCTTGTAGCAGTAATGAAAAATCCGCAATCCACCAAATAAAAAGATAAAGGAGAGAAGAGGTCGGTGTAATTCTAGCTCAAAAGTTAAGCAAAGGGGACTCATTTCTTTTACCTTTTTTTCTGTGAAACACAGAGGAAAGAAAGGTTTCTCATCATAGGAGGCATAATAAAAATCAGAGGCTAGTTTTTTTAGACGCAAAGAACGATCTCAAGATCGTACTTACTGACCAGCTTACCAAGTCCCAGTACGAGCTGAAGATCGTTCTTTGCGTCTAAAAAAACGAGCCTCTAGTTTTTTATGTTAGAATTTCATGGACAGGATTTGATTGCCAAGAAGTCCAAGACAAATCAAACGGCACCTGTCTTTCTTTTATTTGTCTTCAAATCCCATAAATTAAATGAATACAGGAGACTTGATTACTTTTCATGTTCTCTTCCAAGGGCAGTTTCAAGAATGAAAAAATACGTAAAAAGGAAATTCTCCATTGCTTTTTTTTGAGCCGGATTTTCACCTTGTGTTTATGTTTCTCAAGGCGTTTTGCTATAGACTGTCGCAAAAAGCGACCTCAGGTGGCAGAAATTGCGTCATAAGGAGAAACGATGTGAGGAAATTCCTAAGAACTGCTCTTCACTTTGCTAAGTTTGGATGCCTTTCGTACATCTACAATTATTTGAAATTGGTGGCCATGACTGAAGTTGTAAATTAAATTGTGAAAAGTAGCATTAGATTTTTAGGGGCATCATGATTTTTGGCTCATTTTGAAAACTTCAAATTCAGTCACCCTCTACACAGAGGAGTAAAAGGAAAGGGAACAAGAAGAAGGCAAGAGCCTCCATTGACCAATATCGATACGAAATAATCCTGAAATCTTTGGCTATGAATTTGTACTAAGCCGATTAACTTCCGTTTCCATAGTGTCTCCTAACAAATACTCGAAAATCAAAGAGTTTGTCCCCTCTTGGCTTATGCATTTGGGATTCACACATCCATCAATGAACTAGTTTCTGCGTTAACCAGATTTGGAGCAGCAGGTGGAAGCACTGTTTTGGGTGGGTGAACAAAATCAAGCTTGCTCCTACCCCAAAAATCTTTTCAAAGGCTTGATCCATTGAAGAGCTCTCGCAAATCAAAAACCGGCTTTTAAGCAGTTAAGAGAGCTACTTGTCTAGGCTGAGAGTGTAACATTTACAATTTGCATGAGAAAAATGGAGGCACTGTTTGTGTTTTAGATTACGCCCAAAAATGTCAGTGGCACCTCGACTGAGTATTCAGAATGATCAATTTCAAGACTACAAAAAAGAAACAGAGAAGCTCTCAGACTTATGGATTTCTTAACACTGTTGTGACAAAGAAAAGGTTTTTTAAAGAGCACTACTTTTCAAGTTTGAATAAATGGCTCCCCACAATGAAATAAAAAAGAAACGCCAAACATTTGTAAGGTATGCATAAAAGGCAAAAGAACCTACTACGTGCAGAGGGTCACTTAGTCGTAGCAAGCACTCCACGTCTTGAATTGCGAGAGTCTATAATCAAGCGGATTTGCCTTGGGACCGATTGTTGAGTGCATGCAGTTAATAGGACATTTCTCCACTGCTTCTGCTTTTGAGACTTTCAAGCAATGAGAAGGTGTTCACAATTAGAAGTGAATGCCGAAGAAAAGTGCACCTGAGATTGATTGGTCAAGGTTTGGTGCAAAAAATGACCAACCGCAAAGGGAAGTTCGTCTCAACCGTTTGTTCGGGAACCAACCACCCAACCATGAGGATTTGCATGCTTTTAGGAACATATAATGCACTTGACAGACTTGGAAAAGGCATTTCATCAGGTAAAAGAAACTTGATTACATTCGTATCAGGCAAACAACCATCCACAAACCTTTCGTTGGTTCAAATCTAACACTATAGACTTCGTTCACGAAGTTAATTTATTTCTCTGAGGCAGGTTACGTTACAAAAAAAAACAGTTTCATTCCTCCTCATATTTAAAATTGGGGGTCTTTAACAATTCAAATTGCTTGTTATTTTGTTTATGTGAAATCGACACCTGAAAAACATGTGCTCACTCAAAGTCAAAGAGAAATAAATAGAACTCTCAAGTTAGCTTTCAAGAAGCGTGAAATAAATCCAAATCTATCGATTCCTGACCTTGACGGCTCCGTTTTTGTTGAAGTGTGAATATTGCGAAATTGTCCAGAATAGAGTGCCATGGAACGCAAAGTCTCGCTCTCCTGAATAAAGGGAACATTAAACTTTTTGTTGTTGGACACGCCCTGTTACTAGAGACTAACAACAGTAATTCATGACGTAATGGTTCTATGACATCACACAACAAGGAAATTGAGCAACCAAAACCTATGCACAAATCCATTTCAGACCTATTTGTGCGTGCAAACAAAAGGCTTTCGCTACATTTGAGGGACTTCTTTCCCTTCTGTCAGTTTTTAGCATATTCGCTGAAGCATTTTTATTGAGTCTTTTCCCTGTGGACTTTTTAATGAAACGTAAAATACAATAACATACCGCTAGAAAGAGAAAGAAAACTGAAAGTAAGATGAAAGTGGACTCCAAAAGAAACGCATCCTCGATTTTGATTATATTAATGGAATCATTGACAATGACTTATTATTTTTGAGGTGTCATTCACCAAAGTTGTTCATTTGGTTCTTTTTCATAGTTATACCTCTTAATTATTCTGTGAAAGTCGCGATCACCGACAAACTTTATTGCTAGTTTTGTTGCCTGTAAATGCGATTTTGTGTTGATTGGTTTATAATTGCAAAGGACTCCTACTCATAAGCTACCCTCAAGGCTTGTCAATATTCTCGTTGTTGAATTTTAACTCTTTTTCAGAAAAAAGAATCAATTTGGCAATGGAGGGAACGTCCAGAAGTGTAATGAAAAACTTTTTTAACCAAGGGCTTCATAAGTACGAGACCAGAATCAATCGAAGAAGACTGAGTTAGATGGCTTTTTCGCATGTTAATCCCCGTTTCCATGTTCATTAATGCATTTTTCTTTTCCCCAATGTTTAGTAGCAACATGAAAAAGGAGCTTCGCAAACGTAGCTCTTAACCAATTTATGAAGCTACTTCGTATCTATCATTGGTTGGACCACTTCCAAAGGCACTCTCATCCTCGTTTGGCCACAACTTGCTTTTATAAAGAAACGTGAATATCTTTTTGATGGTTAACAAGCAAGTTTATGGAACAGATCTTCCAAGATCTAACTTTCCTAAAAACTCATTAAGTTTTGCAAAAATTCATTTCAATCATGCTGTGTTTGTTTAGTTAAGAACATGCATCTATGGAGACTTCCAAATTTCAATTAATCTGGTGACCTTTTTGGACAAAACTTGACTTGTACAATCTCCAGGGCATACAGGGTGAACCTTCTAAATTCAGAAGGGGCACTGGGGAATGCTTCCTGCTTTTGGTGCACTAGTTTATCTTAAATTTCACTTTTCGTGTACCATCGTGTTTTTTTTTTTTGCTTTTTTCAAGATGTTTCCTTTTCGCCAAATTCTCATAAGACAAATTAGAATTTGCGAAAAATGGCCTTTGAACTTCTCTGCTCTGCCAACAAGATTGTTATATCACATGTCACTTGCTATATCACACGGCTCAAGACGATGTGAACTAAATATTCTGTAGAGCAATTTCCCCCACAAGTGTAGACTAAACAAAAGTGTGGTGAAAACTGAAAATCAGTGAAATATTGTTACCCATTTAGCAATTGTCATCTTAAGTAGGCAAAAGTATATTTTTGAAACCAGCAGATTGGCTTTTAGTAAAGTCACTTAGTGTAACTACCATTAAAGATTTATTTGCGTTAATTTATTGATACCGCCCATCATGCATTGAAATCTACCTCCTTTCCATCATAGGCCAAGACAAGTTTGATGAAACAAGTTTTTCAAGAGTAAAAAACTTGAACCCTTATTTTTTCCAAGCTGCTTGAACAGTTTTTCTCTTTGTTTTGATAATGTCGCTTGATCAGCTAATGCAAAGTCAATCCACGAATTCTCCTCTCCTAACAAGTTAACCACAACAAAACAGTACAAAACCGTAGCAATGTGTCATGCATGAGACAAGAAGGTTCTCAGATAGAGACTTGTTGGGGGGTACGTATATGATTAAGGATCAGGTGGCCCTAATTAGGTTTAAGTTTGGTTAGGTTAGGTTTAAGTAAGGTTAGGTCAGGTTTAAGTAAGGTTAGGTCAGGTTTAAGTTAGGTTAGGCCAGGTTTAAGTTAGGTTAGGTTCGGTTTAAATCAGATTTAAATCACGCTATGGTCAGGTAACTTAATTTGCAGGGCTTTAAGTTCAATTTAAGCCATTTCTATTGGTAAGCTGTCGAATCCCAGCTGTGTAGACAAATTTATTACCTGTAACAACGATATTTCCCTGAATACTTGGTTGTCTTCTCATTGTAGTTACCTACTGTTCCTCTGCACATTGTCCTAGCTGACAGGCACAGATATGAGGATAAAAGGGCTAGTTTTTACCAGATTTCGAATTGGTCTTAACATCTTACTTCTCATTGTGGGTCTTCATCTATTTTCACCTTTAAACCTGTGAACATTTCCATTTAGTCTACTTGGAGAGGCTTTGGGTCAACCTGATTGAAGCGTGTGCCTGTGCTAAGGCTGCAGTTTGAAAATTCAAGGCAGTGGTGAAGATCAAAGATGACCATTTTGAAAATTGAGCTAATGTTTGCCTACGTAAATCATCTGGGATTGTAATAATGTAACAACACATTTGAATGAATAGATAATTATTGAGTTATGATACAAAACCGAGTCTCATTTTTTACAGCACACCCTGTAGATATCTAGACTTCTAGATAATATATCTGATAACCGAATTCGTGGTTGAATGTGATTAACCAGGTTGGGATTTATTCCCAGGAGTTTGTCCTGTCTTGCCCAGATTTTCTTTGCATCAACCTCAAAACTTTCATTTGGCCCCAAAAAGCCTTTTTTCGTTAAGTACCTTGCTTCAACCCCATCAGCAGAGGTTTTTATGGGCTTTAGGAAATCTAAAACAACAGGACGGGTGAATATTCTAGCATATGAGTTCTTAAAGCAACCATTTTACCCGTCTTTTTCTCAACCAAGTTTTGAAACCATGAAGCATGAAAGTGAAAGCAACCATGAAAGTTTGTGTTGTATGTTCTTTTACTTGCAATATATTTCTTTATGCAAGATTTATAAGTGGTTAGTGTTTCTTTTTTATTTCAATTTGTAGCCATTTATTCAAACTTAAAAAGTAGTGTACTTGCAAACTTACACCAAAATTGCTTGGGTTTGTCACAACAGTGATCAAAAATCCTTAGGTCTAAAAGCTTCCCCATCTCCTTTTTGAAGATCTGAAATTGATTACACTGATTTGGTTGACCTTGCCTTCTCCTTTTTCCCTTTTTCTCTTCCCTCATCTGTAGAGGGTGACTAATTTTGAAACTGAAACTGACATTTTAGATCAGTAATATCTTCAAAATGCAGCAAAAATCATGATGTCCCAAAAATTTAAGACTATTTCTTCATACAATAATCAACAACATGCAGTTGACTGCCGGCAATTTCAAATCATTGGGGATGTACGGGAGGCATTCGAACTTAACAAAGTGAAGGGTTGTTTTAGGAATTTCTCTTCATTTGCAGTGCAAAAAATGCGATAAATGCCGCTTGAGGTCGCCTTTTTCGTGCCAACTGTAGAAAGGGGTTCACTTGTGAGTGTGAGTAATTATGCAAAACTGCTTTTTAGCGAAAAATGATTGCTATTTTAGCTCAACGTTTTCTCATATTCCAAGTTTGCAATCTTGAGCTCTTTCCGATCCGAAAAAGATTACGAAAAAAAGAGTCCGAAAAAACTGAACTCCAAACATTGCAGCACTAAACCAACTTAGTACTTGTTCTTGATTTAAAATTTGATATCTTGGGCGAAGTATGTAGTTTCATGTTCATCAAATGCACAAGAGATGTTCGTATTTTTGAAAAATTCTTCCACGTATAAGGTAATTCTCATGTCAAAACCATTCCAACCTAGATCCTAAGGGTAAGCAAGCATCTGCAATTTTGCCTAAATCTGTGGGAAACTGTTTCCACCAAAAACACGACTCAATCTCAAGGGAACACGCGTTTACTTTTCTCACCAACAGTTGTTTGCTCCAATAATCAACTTGGACCTTCTTCAATCCAAACTTGACGCGGTTCGTGTTCGGCTGTCATTATGCCCCTGATCTGCGGCCTCTTCGAATTTTGAGATGAGAATATTACTTTTTTCTTGCTTCGTGCCTTCAAGGTTTGATTACTCACTATCGGACACGAGCTTTCGTTCTTCATCTCTTGCCAGCGTCACTTTGGACAGCACCCCAAGTAAATACACCAACCAAAGTTCAAAGTCCAAAGCGAACCTCGTCCTTCTCGAAGCCAAGACAGGAACTCGACCAACTTGAGAGTCCAAAACCAATAATCAATAGCGGAGTTTTTATTGCTGGACTTTGTCTATTGCTCAATTTGGGCGTGAACTTTTTCACTTACTTACTTTAAGCGTGCTTGGAAGCTTTATTTCATGTTAGAATGAATTCGACAATGGTTTTGTTATGCTTGGTGTAATCATTTTGGATTATGACGTGAACCACGTAGTTTCGATGTCTTTTTTTGAACGTGCGTTTCACAGGGAATAACGCAAAGCAAGGGAAAATGAAAAAAACAAAGGGAAAGAGGATTGTTCACAATCAATACCTACTTTAGAGACTTGGTTATGGCATCATTGATGTCTTTCGTGAAGCTATAACATATTATTTGATTGGTCTCCATCTTTTGCCGAATAAAGTGTTGCATGATAACATTCTTAACAACCTGAGGTCAACCTACTTTTTAACGCAAATTAATACGTGCTCTAACCTGTACATGTTTGAACATTGAATAGAGAATTACAATCTAGTATCATTTTATTAAAGCGAAAAAAGTATGCTAATAATGGAAATATAAAATAGGTGAAAAAGTAAAGCCCGGATTTTTATTTTTTTGAGTGGAGCAAAACCTTGACGAAAAAAGACGTTTCAAGGAGAAAGACCACCTGATGATACCTTACGCTGTGAAACTTCTGGGATTTCTGCTTCGCAACAAAATACAGAAAACCCGGGTTTGAGATCAAGCTACATACATTCATTTTATTTTGCGGGATTGGATGGCCTGGAAGTCCACGAACAATATAAGACTAAGATAAAACTACCTGGCCTTTAAATCTTGGAAATTAAAATGAATCCAAAAAATGTCTTATTAATGTTCTTGCACCGATAAAAAGGAAAAATTATTTGCTAAAAGAAAATTGTCATTAGCTTTTATGACACAATTTTCACCCCATATCCTTCACATGTAAAGAATTGTCTTTGCACTTAAAGAAGGTATATTCCTCTATTTTGGCTAACAAACAACTTCTTCCGGATATTCGGTATTGTTTCGAGATCTTTTACGATCGGTCACTAGTGTTGTCATCTACAAACAATATCAATTGAGTAACGCGTGTTACAGCCAAAGATATACAGATATCTGTTTCTTGGCCTTCATTCAATTGAATTCAGTGTTTTTGTGTGTCCATATTGGACGTCTAACTATCTAAGGGAGCTGAGACCTGAACTATTGTTCGAATTTCTATAACAATTCAACAATTGGTCATTCTTGACTATAAAAAAGAGGAAAAAAGGGACCACATTCTACAAAGGGCCTTTTCTCTTGTGTGTCATCTTTGAGACTGCGTATAATTTGTTTGGGGCCAATTCACTTAGAAAGCACTAAAGTTCTCAGAGAATCGTTCTGAGCCATTTTGGATCTCCTGGGAGCCGTCGTACGTACGTACGAAAAGTCATGAGTTTTCGTCTTTTCTTCATCTCATGAGAAGCCAAACTTTGTGTGGATGGAAAAGAATAAGAGGTAAGAAAGCAAACTAAAGGTTGCTTATCCAAGCAATCAAGCTAGAACTCTATTTACTTTTGGGCCCCGAACGACAGGAGCCTTACACTGTTGACCATTTTGGATTCAACTTAACTATACATTAGCAACGGCATATTTTAACGGAGATTTTCTTTTTTAATTCAAAGTCTTTTCCGGTCCTTACCTGGTTAGCTCATGGCCCGAGTCCTTCATTATTGACTTGAAATCTTCGGGAGTGAGTTGACCATCGCCATCGGCATCATATTTGTGGAACGTGTCTTTCAGGTCTTTGAGACGGCCTTCTCTCTCCTTGTGTTTGGCCTTCAGTGCGAACATGCCACTCATCTTGGCTGATGTGAAGTTTGGTGACGGTCGTTAGATTAACAGTGTTTGCAAGGACAAACTGGAAAGGACCCAATTTCTTGTCTTTCTTCTTAGTTCAACGATACAAATTGAACACCGACTTGTTTAGATACTCCTTCAAGATGACCCTTGAAGTACTCAAAAAACCCTTTGATTCTGATTCGATGAGCGTTCGTCCAAAAGTGCTTTCGAGTGGGATTCAAACCGAAATGCTCCCCTGCCTTGATCCGTGTTTCGTCGCCGTGTATTTCCCATACACTAAATTCCCCTTGCCTTGGTCCAAGCAACTAAGGGACCAAGGAACCAACACGAGTGCAACCAGTTTGGGCCGGTAAACCCACCACCGTTCACTTCTTTTGGTGTGCAGAGAGTCTCGGTTTTACTCATGAACAGAAACAGGGAAGAGAATGCGGTCGTGTCCCTTCAACCTGAGGGGCCTCGTTCCTGTCTCGCTCCTGGAACGAACACAAGGGAACTCGGGACCAGAAAAACAAGCCAGAAAAACAGGCGCTCGCCGAGACCTCGCCACCAAAGGTGATTTTAGGGCTAGGTCGGTTTGGCATTGAGTAGTTCGATTCCACCTTCATTCAACATGCAATTCACTTTTCAAGACATATATAGTAATTCTATTACCTTTGGTTTTCGAAAACAAGACATTTGATGTCAAATTTATACCTCGGTTTCCGTTTCATATTTCTGATTGTCACTTGAACCATATTTATCAAATCGTGCTCTTAACTATTCTGAATGTCTCTGGATGTGATTTTCCTTGGGTTTTCTGCTTAACTATTTTCTGCATTTTATAAGTCCTTCATTTCTTTAACACTCCAGTGTTGAGTGGTGAGGCAGATAAACAACCGATAGAAATCACACTTTTTTGAAATAATAAAGACTAGTTGGAACAATGAAGTCCTCCTCTCTTCATTATCGGGCTCCTTCATAGTTCAATTTGTTACCCATTAGTCTTCGTCGGGAATATGTAAGCAGCTGATCCTCTTACAGTTTTTAAAGCAGGATTGGACAAATTTTTCAATACTATTCCTGATCAACCCACTATTCAAGGGTTGTACAGATCTGCCAACAGTAACTCGTTGGTAGAACAAATTTCGTATAAATACTAATTATTTAAATAATTTTATTTGTGATTTGTTTTTGCAGGGAATTACTTTCTTTGTAGCGGTAGAAAAAAACCGCAACCAACCCCAAAAAATACCCTTTTCCAAAACATTGCCATAAAAACAATAGCTGATGTCACTTACCCCTTTTCACAGATGTTTTCTTATCAATACATATGTATATACAAATTATTATTGATCACTTTTCATGAACCGACAAGAAAAAGCCAAGAGTTGTTGGGTAGTTGTGAATAAGACAAAACGACGATAAGACGAATCTGCGCTAGAAATACTGTTTCAATAACATAAGTTTTTGAAAAGCAGTTAAATTCACTATGCAACCCTATTGACTCTTGTCCGATGAATTGGCTCTATCACTAGTTTATAAAGGCAAAAGAAAGGTAAATCAAGGCTGGAGGTCCCCATGACAAGGCGACAAGGGGCAAAAACCAGAGCCTTTTGATCAAACCTCTTAGAAGAGGAGGAACAAGAAGCAGGAGAAGAACAAGAAGAAGAAGAGGAATGCTTGCTAAAACTCACAATCCCTTGACAGCTCTGAAAACTCAAGCCAACCACGACAACAACGACGACATTTTGTGAGGTCTTGGAGCACTGTCAACCATGAAGAATATCAACAGAAACGGATATGTTGACATTGAACGGTCGGATGTCGTGCCATTTCCCGTTGGCTCAAATTTGACAGCAAGCTCCAAAGAGCTCGAGCGCTTAACCAATTTGAGTAGCTTGACATAACGAAAGAAGGAGGAAGGAATGCAGTTCGAACTAATGGCTTGACCAATTGAACATGCATCAGGTGATGAGGCCTTTGGTTTTGTTTCCGCTTGGAATGTCTACAAAACTGTTTACTCTACAATCAAGAAGCTAGAACTCGTGTTACTTCAAGTACAGGAGAGCGAACGTCTTATATAATAAAAGTTACGCCATTATTTTTAACGCTTAACGTTGCAATCAATCAATAAACTCATTTCCAAAGTCAAAACTACAGAAAACGAACTGAAGGAGTCAAATGAAAAATGAAACGGACCCTTTATGACCAGAGGTTGTGACACTTTCATTGTGACACTCTAGCTTCTAGAAACTCGAGTGGTTGGAGCTCGAAGTCGGATAATTGTTTTAATGACCCTGACTTGGGCCTTAGTCGGAGTGGGAGGTAATCACGACGACCAATCAACAATCTGAAAGTAAGCAAGCTTTGTAAGAGCTACTTCTTGCATGGGGAAAGGCCTCACAATAAAAGCACATAAATTACGACCGCTTTCGAACGTACACTGGCTTCAATCGAGACCAAAACTTAACATTCAGGCAACAGGAAGGACAGGACAGCAGGTCACAAACTTTGAACTCGGCTCTTAATGTACTACGTACGAACTTGAAGGTCAAAAATGACGGCGGGAAAAGTTTGGAGAACACTTTGAATGGAATTGTAATTCTAGTTGAGTTGTGGGATCACACTCAGAATATCTTTTCAAGTCGTTCCGAATTCTTTTTTGTCCAGGGCATTGAGTAAGCGCAGAAGGACACAACAATTATTGTTCTACCTTAAAACTAGTTTAAGAGTATCTATGCGATCCAATAAATGTACGGTTGGTCTTGCGGTTAAAATAAATATCTAGTGATCAAAGAGAACGAGT
>CM021319.1:5990187-6009577 GCA_010645155.1 Tigriopus japonicus
TAAGCCTCATCTTTATTTTGGTCGATTTGATCTCATAAATAAATAATAATCTCATTAAATAAAAAGAACAAAAAGTAACAACATGAATTCCTGACAAAATGCAAAAATATAAAAAGATTCAAATTGATAAAAAAAGTCACTTAAGACCAGAAAATATTTTCCAAAACTTTGATCTCAACATTTTTTTGGAAGGCCGATATGTTATTCCAATTTATGTTGGAAAAAAAATATTTCATGTATTATCAAGAAAGATAAAGGCGTTGTCATGCATAGTAACGAATAAGTTGATGATTTAATCGAACATGGACCCGGCATTTTAAACATGTGGTTAGAACTATTGCACTTTTAAACCCAGAGATGCTAATTCTGTACATATAAGCCGATCCTTCAGCCTCATCTAGAATATGCCTCACGTATTCGGGATCCAATAGGTTCCTTAGGTTTGAAAAGGTTGAGTATGTATCACAAGAATGTGAGAATCCTTGGAACGTGAAAGTCCAGAAATTGAGGGTTAGAGAATCTTACCCTGCTCAAGAGCTCGGTGTACGGGGTGGCAATTTCGAGGGCTTTGGTCCGAGAATACCAAAAATTATCATATTTTGCTCCCCTTTCAAGTAAAAAACCAATATATTGATTCTATATATTTGATTGAAATTATAATTTGTATCTGAAATGTTCATGAATGCATTATTTTTTGTTATGATGAGAATGTTGGAATACATTTTTGTTGATAGAGCCTTGCAGAAAATTGCCATGAAGAAATTGCTTTTCAAGTGTCTTTTCCATCCACTTCTTTCCTCAATTGAACAGATAATTATGTTTCCTCCTTTTTATTTAACTGTAGGTCATGCTGTCAAATGTTTTATCAATGTTGAATTTATTTTGTTCCTTTCAAAGGTCACACTGGTATCGCTGCCATCGTTTGAAAAGAGAGATCTTGAAATGCCAATACACAAATCCTTTCCAAACTAATCAGTATTCACTTAATAATTGCTCTCCAACATTGCCTTATGGTTAATAAATGTCACCAAAGTCAAGTTTAGATAGTGTTTATCCTCACTTTTACATTTAGTTTGTACTTAAATAATGTATTTTAAAAGCACGGGAGTAATCAACAGAAAAGAGGAGATCAGAGGCAACTTGTTGCGAGCACCAGGAAGTACAGGGTTAACCACTTTAAACGGGCAGGGGCAATTGAGGGTTTCGGACAATCAGGGGCTTTGAATCAAAAAAGTTTTTGTTGCAAATGGTTTTAATTGGTCTTTCATCTAAATCTTTTGTTTTTAAACAATTTCTCTAATAGTTCCCTTTTTTAACGGAGTCATGAGTTCAATCAGGAATAAAAGAAGGGATACGCCGGGATAGGAAGGATACGAAGGGAATCTTAAAGAAGGATGACCTTCTGTTGTGGTTTCTTTGCCTGGTTTTAAGTGCAAGGTCAATTCTAGGATCAAGCCTCCTTCTTCTCCAAAACTCGACCCCAAGAACATTTTGATTAAATCTTCAATTGAACCCTTTTATAAGATGAATGTGGAAGGTACTAATAATATAATAGTGACCGTTCTTTAATTTGATGGCAAGAACTTCATAAGGAATAAGTCTAGGCGAATCTCTTCTTTCATTGCTAATTTAATTTAAAGCCCCATCGAAAATGGGGGCCACCAAGAGAAACTGTTGAGAAAACAAAAGTTTTAGATAATAATTTAGTAAGAACTATTTGTAATAGTGATGGACTGAAAGGGCTCATAACCGAAACCGAAAGTTTCGGCCGAAAGAGGGCTTAACCGAAACCGAAACCGAAACCGAAAGCAGTGTTCACTGTTTACAAAATTGTTCAAATGCAAAATCCGCCTTAAAAATTAGAATGTGTTCGATGTTGGGTAGTCGCAAATTTTGAAAAATCTTAAAACTTAAATTTCAGAGGTTTTTGGACCAATTTTTTTCGATTTTGTTGTCAAACTCCATATTATATAGTGCTTGTCTGCTTTTGACCGAAATTTCGGCCGAAAGCGCTTTCGGTCCATTACTAATTTGTAACAATGACTTTTTTTTATTTAGAGCTCTGACTGTCCGAAATTTGCAAATGTGTCGCCTGATTTTTCCTCATGGTGCCCTCATATAGGCTTGAGTCCAGAGAAAACGGTTTGTGCCATCTTATCAACAATTACTTCTATGTTCTACCTGTTAGATAGCCAAGTGGCGCACATATTTCGAAAGTACAAATGGTTGTACAATCAAAAGATACGAGAAAAAGCTCCTAAGAGGCTATAAGAAATCAGCCAATATAAACTTCAAAGCAGTCGAGAAGGCGGTTATTCGGAATCTATTTCGTAAATAAGGGAATGTAACGGCAATTTTTTTTTAAAACAACCACACTCTTGGTTCTGCCCTTATTTCTGCCTTCGATATTTCATGTTTCCAGGTGTTTAAGTCCTCTTTCCTTGCTTTCTGAATTGTCTCTCTAGATCTGTTATGTCGTCGACCATTCAACGAAGCAATGAGAAAACAAGTAGCTTTACAAACGATTACAACGACCAAATCCAAGTGTTGTGAGACAGTGATTGCACTGAAAAGGAGCTTTTAGTCGAAATGCCACTTTTTCCATGTTTGGTTCCTTCACATGGGGTCGAGGCCATTGTGTACAACAACGCTCAAAGGTTCTTTCTTAGCAGTTATGTGTATGGTGAAGTGAACGCAATGTCCCTCGTCAAATGGCTCTTCAATCAGATGAAGATCTGTCCATGAATTTAGAGTTGCCTAGAACTCATTTGATTGGGAAACGATGCAGATACAAAGCCGTCTGTCGAAGTTCAACGTCGATCAGACATCATGGCTTGTGTATTTATTGCTCTCATGGGAATGCGTACAAGTCGGCCAAGAACCTTACTAGGCCTTCAATAGAGTGTGCCGAACGAGCACCTGCTAGAAGATCCCCGGTCATGAGAAGTACGCATAACAATTGATTTCTACCATTGAGGGGCCTCTTCTTTTCAATCTACTGCCACTCGCTCTCGAGAGAAGATATTGAATGTAGTAAATGAAGTATGACGTCATCATTGCATGAAGCTTTCCATTTCACCTGGGCCTATGGACGGACAATCGTCGAGGGACTAATGTTATAAGAATGCGGAAAAAGCCTGACGGAGACTGCACTCTTTTGAAGCGGAGTCTGAAAAGCTTTTTTACATTCAACCTTATCCTTTTAAACTCAGGGTGGGTCTCGCCTCCTAAAGCGGTATGCCATATCCAAAACAGGCATAAAATTTCCCTCGAGAAACGAAGAAAAACAGGAGCGATGACAATCACTTGAGTATATTTTTCTCCAAGGCTTTCTTAGGCCACACCATTTCATATTAAATCGCCAGTTTAGGTTGGTGCAATACCTTACGGTAAATTTCACGATGAAGCCAAATTGTACCTAGTATTTTCGTTCTTTATCGCCAAAAAACATAAAGTATGCGTCCAAAAAAGGGTGTTTCCTAGGAGGCTTGGGATGTTTGAGGGGCATAGACCAAACATGTTGAATGGGTTCGAACTGCCAAAGATCGGGCTGGCCGAGATGGGGACACTCGTTTTGGAAATCCACTTTACTCCATTGGAATGGGGGAAGATCTTCAGCCGTTGGACCACTAATGCTCATGAATCGGAGATCCTTGAACATTGCCGATGATGTGAGCTTCATATCTGTTCCACCATGGGATCGATGTCCTAAAGCTCCAAAAGGATAGGTTCCGTTCTTGGGGTTTAAGTCATTCCGAGCGGATATGGCGTTTTCGGCACTAAACGGCGGATTACATTCTTCGCATCGACTTAGGGGGTCCTTTTGGTAATTGTTGTAGCGCATAACCTTCATCATGGATTTGAGGTCTTTAATGGAGCGATGATCGCGTTTAAAGATCAGGGCTCGAGGGGTTTTGTCGTAGGTGAACCAATTGCCAAATTTCTTTACCAAAGTAGGGTTGCCACTCATGTTAAAAATGTCTGGGAAATAGGGGGAGTTGTAACTAGGCCAATAAGATTGCTTAGTCAACACAGACGTCATATCTGCTGATCTAATATGGCCCGGGAGTTGTTCCAGGACCCAAAGTAAGTCACTTTTTAGACGACTCATACCAGGCTGGAACTTATTGTAATCCACGACCATCCATTGGTTGTTATACGTTCCACTGTTCCGGCGAGCAAAGATCTTTGTCCATTCCTTACCCGAGGTCGCAATTCTATTAGCCACTGTGGCTCGAACCCCTTCCAAAACTTGACCTTCGGGCTTGACGAAATCCCACAAATCAGGGTTGCTGTTTCCAATGGTAGTTTCGAGAACGGCCAATCCCGAGGAGATTAGGGTGAAGTCATCCCCAGAATAGATCACTCCGGGATAAGAACTGAATGTGAGTTCGCGTCCGGGAATCCGTTGCTTGTGGTCCGTATCAGTCATATGATAACCGAAAGAATATCGTTTTAAAATCCGGATCATGGATTGGTAGCTGTTCCACGTGTCGTGAGCAACAAACAGCTCAGAGTTTCCGGGTAAGAGTTTGATCAAAGCTGAACACGATCCTGTTCCCAGAACTTTATCCAAGGTCAGATTGAAACGCGAAGCGAACACTTGTTCCAAGTCTTCCAGGTCGCCAAAGACGTTCATCCAGAAGATATGACCACGCGGGATAGTCTTGTTGGACTTTCGAGCCCAATCGTTGTAACCATGAACCACACCCTCGAATTGATCGTAGAAAAGACCGACTTGATGCCAATAGGGATTCTTGGAGCGATGAACGGCAATCTTGGTTTTGATCCATTTGGTGTTGGACTCCAAGTATTCGATGACCTTCTCGCAAATTCTTTCTTTGCCATTGCAATATCCGTCCACGGTATTCACCCAATATTGATAGATCTGCTCGGCAGTGTAGTATCCTTCTAGATATCCAGCGGCAAAAGCCTGAAATAAATTGTATCATCACATTACTACTCAGTCATTGAAAGCTGACTTGACGGAACCTTGTCCCTTGTCTGCTAATTTCTTTTTGGCATGTCAGAAATACTGCTTCTTTTTCTTGAATTTAACTCCAAGATTTCTTCCAACCACGCTTGAAAACAATTTGTCAATCTCATCGGATTTCAGCAGAATCAACGAGGAAATCTTTCATTTGTTTTGTGCGAAAAAGGCACAAGTTTGTATGTGCAACATGAGTCTTCCGCTTACAATCCCATATCAAAACACCGTGCAATGATTGGTCATCAGACAAAAAGAGGAAAATACTAGCTATTTTCCTCACGTGTGACATCTCTCATGGCTGAAAATGCTAATTTCTGGTTGTTCTTTCGAAAGGGTATTCAAGGCGCTTAGGCCAACGGAAAGTTGCTTTTTTTCTTCTTGAACCTCTCATTTCAAAAGTTCTTGGACATGCGTTAATTTCTTTGCCTGTTCCAAGAAGCACGGAACTCATGGAGTGGGAGGCTAGAAACGAGAATTATGATTTTCAGTAGAAACAAACCATTTGCGTTCTTCTGCAAGTGAGACCTGGCTTGTATTGAGAAGAACACGTATTTCAAATTTCAGCTCAATCGAATGCCGGAGTGAAAAGTTATGCCTTCTCAAACTTATGTACTGATGAGAGCATAGAATGAATGAATTCGCCCTTTTGTGGTAAAACGATTACCACAAAAGGGCTTGTTCATTCAATCTCTGTAAGATTTGCACTGAACTTTGAGTGAGCATAACTTTTGTCTCCGACGTTCGATTGAGCTGAAAATTGAAATACGTAATTTTGTCAACATATGCAAAGTCTCATTTGCAAAAGAACGTAATTGAATTGTTCTTACTGGAAATCATTATTTTCATTGCTAGCCTCCCACTCCATGATTCCAGTGCTTCTTGCCTGTTCCATTTTGTGAATTCAATTATTGTTGCCAAAACAATGTAAAAAATATATTTCCCGGGGCAATTTTTGGCATCAATTTAAAACACTAAAAAAATTGAGTAGGCTATTAGGGGGCCTGATAGAGGGCTAAGTAGTGATCAATAGGAGACAAATGTTTCATTCAATTATTGTTGCCAAAAACTATGTAAAAAATATGTTTCCTGGGGCAATTCTTTGGCATCAATTTAAAACGCAAACGAAGTCCATCACATTTTTCTAATGACTTGATTGGTGAACTTTTTAGATTAGATAAGTAATTATTATTGAAAATTAATATGGACCAACCTTTGAACTAAAACCACCATGGAAAGTGTCCATTGAACGCCTCTTTTATCAAAGGAAAGTCCACCTATTTTGATTTTGATTTACTTTTTTTCCCCAGCCAACATACTGTTTGTTTCTTAAAGTTCAAATTATGATCACATAATTTCAAAAATTATATCGAAACCATCAAGACGTGAAACAACGCCATCTTTCAATACATTCTAATGAACTTTATTGTCAGGTCCAACGGAATCGTTTACCTGCCGTCCCATTTCTGACAGGTATAAAGAGAAAGCTTGGAATTCGCATGGCAAAAGCTGGACCAACATAATGTGAATCCGTACTTGAACAGATATATAACTTCTTTCGTTACTTGATATGTCTCGCCAACCAACTAGAACAAGAACATCCTCCAAAAGTGGAACTCGAGGGGAGGAAAAGTCCAAGCCAAATGGTTTAGCGAATAAATCCAGAGCTGAGAAAGATGACAAACGATCAAAGGTAAAGCCCTCCGAACAAGAGAAAACAACGAAAGAGAAAAGCCGAGATGGTAAAACTAGAGCATCCAACAATAACAAAGAAGAACGGCCTTCAAGGGCGTCAAAAACTCCCACCAGTCGCTCAAAGGTGAAGGATGATAAAGACAGAGACAGCCGATCAAAGGCTCGAGACACCAAAGACTCGAAAAGTAGTTCAAGGCTCCGAGATGACAAGGACTCCCAAAGAAGGGTCAAGGAATCAACATCTCGCAAGAAGGAGGTCAAATCTGAGAGCAAATCAGTCAAAGAGCGCAGTCGTAAGACCAAAGATGAGCCCTCAGTGAAGCCAAGGAACGATGATGCTCCACGTTCTTCGTCAAGAAGTTCAGCCCGGAACGATCGGCTCTCATCGCCTCCTCGTCATAGTCATGACGATGTGGAGGAACCATTGGCTAATGCAGGCAGAAAACAGTGGGACAAGGAACACATTGCCACTGATTTGGCACAGGAATCTGAAGTGCAAGATGTCCAAGACGAAGTTATCGAAGAAGAAGAAGAACCGAACTATGATGACGATTTTGAAGATTACGATGAAGATTTCGAAGACGATGTTGATGACGACGAGGGAGATGTGGAAGAAGATGATGACAATGACGAGAACGACGATGATGATGATGGAGAACAAGACAGAAAGATGGACTCTGGAACTTACGACTCCAGGGGTGGTTCTTCATCATCATATTCGAAAAGAAGGGAAACGGAAGAAATGGAACAAGTTAAGGCTGCAATGATTAGAGAGAATTCGGCTAGATATCCAAGGCGACAAGCTCAACCCATTGAAGAATCGGATGATTCGGGTAAGGGCTCGCCGGGAATTGAAGAACAATCTCCTAAGAAAGAGCCTCGGGCCCAATCTGGGAGAACCCTAATCAATTTCAATGTGGCCAAGAAAAAACAAGAAATCCAGAAAGCAGCAGGAAAGACCAAGAAAAGAGGTGACAATCTCAAAGGAATGATCAGTTTGAACGTGGTTCGATTTGATCTGATGGATTTGCCGCCGATTCGATACGAAGCCTTCATGAAGTCCTTTGGAACTTCCAATGCTAGACAAGAAACTAGCCAAACTGGCGACGATGATATGGAACAAGAAACGCAAACGGAACCGATTGAAACTAACGAAAAGTGGACTCAAAAACCCATAGCCATGACCTCAATCGGAGATCTTGACGATCAAGAGCTTCTCTTGCAAAACATGAAAGGCGTAGGAGGTCCTTCGAAAGAAACAAAGGTCAATGAGGGATTTGTCAGCTTTAATGCTCATTCTCACTCTCTCAGATTATCCCAGTTCCTCGAAGGCGCCAGCCAAGTGATGCTTACCCTCATGGAAGAGCAAGAGGAGCAACTTCGAGGTTTGGAACTTGAAGGGATCGAGCAAAAATCGGTGGATTTTGCTGACAAGGTCACAATTCTTAACACAGACATGGACTTTCTTTTGGATCGACCAGTGACCAGTCTGGCCTTTGCTCCCGATCAATCAGCTATTCTGCTTACCGCTCATGGTAATCTAGATATGGATGGAGAACAAGGAGCGACAACCTTGGCTAATTTCAGCGCTGATACTTATCTTTGCGTTTGGAACGTTAGTCAGCCTTCAGCACCAAATAAAGTGCTCGTGACCCACAATGTGGTATCTAGTTGTTGCTTTTCTCCACACAAAGCATCCATAGCCTTTGCTGGTCTGGTTGATGGTACAGTGGTTGGATGGGATCTGAGAGAATCATTGAACATACACCAAGAGGTTAAACGAGACCTTACTGAAAACGGGGACTTCATTTTCCGATCACCGACCTTCAGTACCAATGCTGGGCCAGATGAGCACAACTCTACCATCAAATCAGTGGCTCCTTTGCCCGAGGCCAAAAGAGAGCAATCAACAGAGGAGTTCAACGATTCTGGAGGAGCTTTTCAACTCATCTCTGTAGAAGAACAGGGTTGTGCCATCATTTGGACCGTTCTAGACAACCAGCACGACTACGATCAACATGTAGGTCAAGCTCATTGGGGATCTGTTCGGTTGGTACAATCACAACGCATCGAATTGGACAGTAACCTGTATGGATTCACCATCAATCCTCATGATGGAAGTCAGCTACTCATGGGGATGGAAGGTGGGACAATCCATCATGCCTCTACGAGGTCCAACCACAAGCCCAATCCCCGACAATTTCTCCCAGAATTTGAAGCCCATTCCAACCCACAATCTCTAGCCTTTTGTCCTTTCGGGCAAGGTTTTTTTCTCGTTGGTTCAGATGATGGAACAGTTCGTCTCCATGCCACTACAAATTTGAAACCCCTTATCACTTGGCCTGGAACCGTAGATGGTGAGCCAGTTGTGGAACTGATCTGGTCACAATCACGTCCTTGTGTTTTTGTTCTCCTTGACAACTTATCTCGGGTTCATTTGTGGGATCTGGGTGCGGGAGACATTTACCCTGCGCACACCGTTCACTTCGAGGATGGAATTGAAGCCATGGCTCTGAATCCTGATCTAAAAGATTCTCGTCAAAAGCAACTTTTGGCGCTGGGCATGGAGAATGGGAAAGTGGAGGTCCACCATCTCAAAGGAGAGTACAAGGCCGACGATTCCGAGAGCTGTCAAAAAGAGCTCAGTCGTTTCCTGCACTATGTTTCAATAATTTAGGTTTTTTTTCTAGCTGAATTCTGCACCTGTGATACATCCAAGATTATCGATCTATTTTCTTTGATAAGATAAATGGTACAGGAAAGCGGAGGGGTACGTTGTGACCAATACATAGATAGAATACAATATACTATTCAACTATCTCACCTGAATTTTATCTTCAAATGCTGGCTCAGTTTCCACTTCCAAGTAACCCCATCCAGTTTGGTTGATATGATTAGTGTAGTTAGCCCAAGCCACCGTATCGTACTGTCGTCTCAAACCTCCATCCATGAGTTTGAAACCTTTGGCGGGTGTCCATATCAACGAGCCTAACCGTGGCTCTTGTGGATTTCCTTGCACAAAACTCGCCAATAAAATGGCGATCAGAGTGGAGAAATTCATCTTCTCCATTTGCCAGCCTAGTGTCAACTGACAACCAAATCAATGAGAAACGCTCGGGCAGAATACCCACAAATTATGAAACAATGGGTCAGGAAGGAGTTTGTGACATTGATCCTCTGTCAACTGACCCAACTGACAATTATCAGTTGTTGTTGTTGTTTGTTGTTGTTGCTAGAGAGATGGGTGGCAAATAGTTTTTGGTGTACACCAAGGTGATTAGAAAAACGTCTGTTCTCCTCTCTCCGTTCTTGTTGGGAGCTGTTTTCTTTGTGTACGAAATTATATGACTGGAGAATTGAGAGATGGGCTGTTTTTGTGCGGAGGGGATGTTACTAGTACAAATTGTTGGTACATAAGAATGTTCTTGTTCTCGCTGAAACAAAGATCTGCCTCTTCAATTGCCAAGAATCATGTTTCATACGATTGCTCTGTTACAAAGAAACTCAAGAACGTTGAATATAGAAAATGTGGTGCATGACAAATGAACAATTCTTCAAAGAGTGTGGCAAATTGTTTTACAATTGGTTTAAAGCTGGTTCATTCAACAAAAACGTATTTGATTTTGAATTGGACAACGAAAGGGAAAGGTGGAAGAGCGGACCATGTTCCATGCATGATGAAGAGGTAAAAGTGTAAGTCTTCCTCCTTGTTCCAAAATAATTTACAGTGCATGTAGGGGAAGCTAATATAGGAATAGGTCGTTATGTCGCTATATTTTTGTTAAACTAAGACAGGTTTGAGTAAATATCTAGTTCACAATTTCCTTCTTTAATATTAAATACAGATTTATGAATCCTTTGAATTGTGATTTTGTTCCATGTTTTCTGGCTTGGCTTTACATTCAATGTTTTGTACCTCCCTGAAACAGCTGCCTGTTCCAAACAATGTTTGGAAAGAGAGGGCGCGCGCTCCGTTCGTGCGTGCTTGCTTGCTCACGCTTGGAACTCCTTGGGTGAGAAAGCCCTATGCTCATTGCTGTACCTCATCATGGAGTGAGGACCACAACATGAGCACGCTCGCCGGGAACAGGCCAAAGAAGAGGGCGAAAGGAGAGCGCTTGACAAGCCAATCCACGATTTCCAGCTGGGGGTTTTGGGTGGTGCAAGCGGTTTCTGCTCAAGCACACCCTGACGGACAGTACGGCATTCGTGGATGGAGCAATAAGCTTGTGGAAGTAAAAGAAGAGGAAGACAGACGAAAAGTGAATTGGTGGTGCTCAAGCCTCTTTTTCTTGGATGTCCTCTTCAGTGCCTCAGAGGAAGGAACGAATGAAAGACCCACCGAGTGTGGAGTGAAGCCAGCAGAGGCTTGATCAAGTGAAAAGCAGGCGACAACATCGACGACGACGACGTCGAGTGCCCAAAAACCTCGAGAATAGTCAGTGCCAGAGAGGGATGATTCACTAGGGCCACCCTAGAATCACAACAATCCTACTGAACCTCGAATTCGAGGTCGTGTTTCCACAGTGAAGTGAAGTGTTTCTCGTTTCCAGAGCTGGGTTCGAAATTGATTGGTTTCTCTTGCGTTATCGAAGGTAAGAAAAGTCCAAAGAGTCCAAGGGATCTGGGATTTTCCACCCTCTCATCTAAGGGTGGAGCAAATTTTAGCAGAGATGAGGATAAAAAATGATGGGGCGGGGCTGACTGAGGTGGGAGAACGTTAGGATTTGTGGAAGATGGTGGTATTGATTGAAAAGCAACCATTGTTTCCTGAACTCGGGTTTCCCAGAGCATGTACACGTTGATTCAGGGAGAGGGTGAATTGAAGATTTCAGGTCATTTTAACGTCTTTAAGTTCTTCTTTATTACTAGAATATTACAAAATGAATACAATTTCTGCTTGCACCATCCACCGGACTTTGAGAGAAAACGGCCGCAGGGCATAAATAAATCGAGTTTGTCAATCTAACGTTGAGACATTTTTATGTCATCTAGCCTTTTATGTGTACTAAAATAAAAGATATCAAATGAATGATAAGTCTTGCCTTCAGCTTATCAAAAGGGCGAGAGTCTGAAAAACGAAATGATTGTGCGTCTGTTTTAATTCAGCGACATTTTTCTGAGAATCAAAGCCCCTGGAAGCCCCAAAAATTATTTGGAAAGTGGGTGGGAGTGTTGTTTTCTTCTACTTCCATTTGAATGTGAATACCGGCCCCTGAAATGGCTAGATTTCAAATTTGAGTAGGCTCCAGATCTCCTTCCAACTCATTACCGGTCTCCCAGAATTTTTCCAAAAGATTGTTGAGCGACAGTCATGCATGCAATGAGGTCCCCCCTCCCATAAAAACTTCTGAATGGGTCATGCAGAGGTCATGGAACTGTACTGCAAAGTTCGGATTTGTTTTTGAATTTGGATTTCTAAGGAAACCACTACCGGCCATCGATCTTGGCATAGTTTCGCAAACTTTCGTCGCTTTGGTCGCAAGTACTCGATATATCAAATAGCGACCCAGAGTCTGATCAATTCATCCGCTTGTGGTTCTAAATGAGATGGTTTGTTTCCGTACTTTCTTTCAAACTGAGGACGATGCACCACGAGCCTCAATTGTATTAAAAACCGGAAATTGGGAGCCATTTTTCTCCGCCCTTGATTGTCATTTTCACTCATTAAAATAACGGTCCAATTCAAACGTATGCCCAAAATGAATGGCGTCTTCTTTCAATCGCAAATGTCCTTAACATCATTTGTCAATTCTCTTTCTCCCCTCTTCTTCCATGTGGTTGGCTGACGTGAGTTTTATTTCCTTCCACAATAGCACCTCCCGATTGAGACCTGGTTTTGAAATTCTCTGACGAAAAGGGAAAATGGAGAATGGGTTAAGGCTCATAAAACAAAAACTGAAAACATTTTCTCCCATCCTAATTCTCATGCTAATTCTATGCACAATGGTTGACAAACATTGCCTTTGTGGGCCAGGAAATGAAGTCCCCCTAAAACGTGTACGTGTGTCAATTGAGACTCTATGAGGGCCTTTGGATCTATAATCCCAATATTTGGCCCTTCAGTCATGCGTGGCTAGCGAGAAAAATGAACTAGAATTCGAGGAAGAGGATTTTTCAAAATGAATGAATGGATTGAACATATCTTATTTCTTTCAGCGTTTGATGTTGGTCTAAACACCTAGAAAGCAAGGCAACTTTAATTCCAGTGGATATAGGATCGTGTCTATAATTACAATGAGAACCCTGGCAGTTCTCTGGACCCCATTCACCATGGGGATCCTCCTCTTGTTTGCCCACCTCCTCCAAGGTAAGTTAATTCAAGGCTAAATGCATGAACACAGTTTTTGATTTTTTTCTTTTGCAATCTGATTGCTTTATCGCTTTTCTCTGAATCTTATTTTCAGTGTCAGCTCAATCTGACACCTCTGGACCCGTGTTCATTCAAGAACCTCCCAACCAAATGGATTTTTCAAACACTACTGGAACTGAAATCATCTGTCAATCTCGTGGAACGCCCATGCCCCAAATTACTTGGGTCAAAACCGATGGATCCATTGTTCAAGATGTCCCAGGATTGAGAAAGGTAAAATGATTCAGAGGGAAGAGGAAAAACTCGTTTCACCTCATTTTGATTGGACCATTCGCTTGACGAAACCATGACTCATTCAAACGAATCCGTAATATTTTGTGCCATCATGCAAAATGAAACCTTTGAATTACGTGTTCGCTTCACTTGTTGCGTTGGATGGGATGTTTTATTCTCAATCTTAATTCTCAAGGTTGAGCCACAGACCAAAATTTAAATTGGCGCGTCCTTGTTATCAGAATTTTCAAATGCACCAAAGCAATGGGTAATTGAAACCTAATGAACCTTTTCCCTAACCTCTTCAATCATGCGTTCATCCTCATAGATCTACTAGAATTTACAATTGTAATAATTACTTTTTAGGTGTTGTCGAATGGTAATTTGGTCCTTCCTCCGTTTCGAGCCGAGGATTACAACCAAGAGGTTCACGCTCAAACTTATCGATGCATCGCGGAAAATTCGTTGGGCAAAATTCAGTCTCGCGACGTTCAAGTTCGAGCAGGTACAGACCGAACTTTATTAGAACACTTTTATGGGAATTTTCTTACTTTACCTCCCGGGAGAAATTGCAACATTGGCAATTGATATGGTCATTTTACGATACTGCTTTTGACTATGTCTTTAATCAAATATCAAAAATGGAACTATATTTGACTTGAAAAAGCAAGACTACACACTCGATGCTGTAAGTTATATTTGTTTTTACCCGGGAAGGTTTGTACTGTAACAAAGGGGGGGGACCTAATTTTTTTTGTTTTTTTGACCACACGCCATGCAATGCAAAATTCAATTCCCCTGCCTCACTCTCCAATTTCTAATGCTCTCTTTGTTGCGGGCAACTCCCAATTGATGAATGGAATAGGTTGAATGCAAACCGTTTTGGTGGCCTATCAAAGGCCAAACATGGTATTGCCATTGCTGTACCACAACCATTAGGCAGCACATGTGGTTTTTAATATCCCATTCATAATCATTGATTTCCGGGGGAGGTTTGCTTTTTGCCGTCTTTTGTGTGATAGCTGAGGAAAATTGCAGGGAGAAAGGATCATTAGCGATTACTCTTCGTAGAATGTATTCGCGGAAGCATATGCCAGAAATATAGAACTCCATCATGACAAACGCTTGATCGGAAAGTTCGTATAAACTCTCATTTGAGAAACTTTTCCAAACGTCTAGAAACAGCTAGCTCTCCTCCATATGATCCAATGGCCTCGTTTGAAATGATGATGGCTGGATTGTCAATGGATGTGTGTGTGACTTTATGAGGAGAGCTCGGATGTGCCTCATGGTGAGTGTATTCATGAAGTTCACTCTCCACATTTTATTGGCCACTCCGCCAACTTCCGGTCATCATCATCATTGTTGTCGGTCTCTGTTCGAAGGCTCAATGAGTTTGTCGTCTGATACGCAATGTCCATGGACAATCAAGTCCTCAAAATCGTTGTTGAATAGTTATTAGTCAGATTTAGAAGGTTCAGGAATCGTCAATACTAGTTTGAAGTCCGTTTACATAGGTAACAGGAATTCATGTGTTTGGAAGTATTTCGTAATGGATCTGCTCATTTTTATGCGAATGACTTCAATATTCCCGAGCGTGAGAACTTTTTACTCTACGATTCGCTAGTTGACGTGCTCTGAAAGACGTTTGTTCAGTCAATGACAAATACCATTCCCTCATCCTGGAATGTCAATGGCAATAGCTCTGTTCACTACTGATTGAACGAGCATCTTCACCTTCTGTGCAAGTGGTTGACATGATACACGTTCCATATTTATCAATTACTCTCGGTAGGTTGTTGCATTGTTTTAGAATAGTAGTACGTATGTAGCTCAGTATGTGGATCAAATGCCACGATTGTTTAGGTCTCCAGCAATTAATCCATTAACAGGGTCCGTCCTTAATGTTGATTACTAGCGATCTGGTTGTAAACTGGCATGAAGATTCAAGGACTACGTAAATGAGTTGCTCAGAGTTTCGTGATATTGTATCATATGAAATGCCTTTTGTTACACCACGTCGACCTTATGTGGCAAGATGAAATGGTGCTCCCAGAGCTGGAGGGTTTTTCGGTTTGGTCAGGATTTCCTGTGATTAGAATGAATCTCATCTGATCTCGAGAATAGTACCATGAGTAGTAAGTATCTCCTTGCCGGTCCCCGCCAAAATGTGCCTACTTGCTTCTCTCAAACGTTGTCCATGATGTTCTGAAGCAGAAAAAAGGTGAACGCATGACACAGGATGTAGTGCTTGAAGAGCTTGTCGTCGTTGTTGTGGTTGTTGTTATTGCTCCTCGTCCAATTGTTACTACTGGGATCGGATCAGAGTTTTGGAGGAGGCAACGCCACGGTTCAACTCAAGTTGGAAGAGGGTAGTTTATGGTCGAATTCAGTTCTAACCAAAAGGGATTATCGAGAAATGTTCGTCGACCAAGAGCAATCGAAATAAACTCGAGAAAGACAGAGAGAAAGAGCGTGGTTGTTCACCGGAAACCACCTGCCCAAAAGAAGGTATTCTTGGAACGACCTGTCCAACCTCTTTTGTGTGAGCAGCAATCAAATCGCAATGAACAACGTCTGGCACACAGCTTCTCAAGCTTTTGGTTGAGCAAATAAGCTTTTTGATAGCTAGCATTTTTGACAAATGGCGCGGAGCATCATTGTATGTAGGCATGGACTAATCCGATTTGCAAATTTGGTTGTTTCCTTGCTATTAGTCAGCCTATCTGTCGGCTGTCAGTCACTCAATCATCATTGTCGACCTTGACTTGTATTCCGACAAGGTTTCGCATTTGGAGTGCAGCACATTCTAGGGATGAATTTACTTCAAGTGCTCAACCCTCTTATGATGTTATCCACTTCCACGTGTTGCTTCAAAACGTGAAGAAATGAGTAGGGGTGCAGATTTCTGGCAAATAAAACATGCTCTTAACGCCCAAAATTGGCAAAAAACCGTCCAAAATGGCAAATAAAATTGCAAATCGACGCCACAAAATTGCCACCAATTTCGAAAAATGAGCATATCATTTCAATAACAATAAAATGGAATGCAACCAACCGCCCCTGCAAAATGTCAGTTCGAACCAATTGATCTTAGCTCCACTTGTGGTCAAATTTTGACGTTATCTTTTACAGAAATAATGTTATTAAGAATGTTGTTACTGCCAAACAATTAAATTTTGGTAGGTATAGTACCAAACAAATAATGTTTAAGATTTATTTTTGTTCAAGATTGTCAAAAATGTCGTCTAAAGATTTGACAAAACCTGATCTGACTTTGTTTCTTAGCATTTTTGGGCAAAAATGTATTTTCTTATTTTTTTGGCCCAAAAGACAGTTTTTGCATTATTTTGCTCCAAAAGACAATTTTTGCATCATTTAACCGAAAATGGCAACTAAAATGGAAAATATGGCAAATAAACTTCAAAAGCTAGCCAAAATCAAATAAACATGTTTTTGGGCATAAAATCATATTTGCTTGAAATCCGCACCCCTAGCAATGAGCAATGAATTGATTTAGCGTAGCAATCTTTTCTAATTCCATTTTGATCTCTGGCATTTTTTCCTACCAGAACTCGTATGACTCGACTATGACTTGGTCTTACGGTTGAATGGATGATGTTGGCTGATTGCAACTTGCACCAGTGCCGTGTTCTGGTAGTTGGCGGAGTACTGTGTGTAGCATACAGTACTCCATGAATCATGGTTGGCTGAGCAACCGTGAGAATTTTAACCGCACTGACTCAAAACGAAGGGAGCTGCCGTGTACGTACGTACAAAGAATGCTATGGATGTCTCTGAGCATTTTTGATGTTCTCTGGGGTTGATTGTACCTTGTTGACTACGAAGAGAAAATATGCCTAATTTGAGATTCTCGGTGAAGATGATTATCTCTCACAATTGCCTCTTCTCGTCAAAGAATAAGAGTCATTCATACCTGGAACTGAAGTTCGAACTGTTTGGCGTCTTAAGCTTGGCGTGCTTAATCAAAATTGAAATTAAATGCCTTATAAGGAATTCTTCCTTAAGAATAGAAGAATTGAAATGAAATGTGAACCACAGAAATGTTTTTGCTTGGATGAGAAGGATTTTTTGTGAAGCTCTAAAATGTTAAGAAGCGTGCATCCGCCTTGTCAACGGCAATAATCATCGAAATCTCTGAGAAGTCAGAAGAATCACCACCATATGTCATAGAAATGACATCATAGCAGACTAGAAGACACCGGGTCTATCTGAACAGGCAATTTATTCAGAGCCCCTCGTCCACATTCGGAATGGCTCCATTCAAAGAAAGATGCGATTCTATCGATCAGATTTCTTCACTCCTAAAAGGTGTCTAAATTCAAAGTTCCCACTGTCCCACTCCCGCAGCACATTCATCATTGTTGGCGTCATTTGTCGCAGAGTCATTTCATGATAATAGCTGAAGGGTTTTTCTTTTTGGCCAAACTGTTAATGTCAATGTCAAGCGAAGGGTACGCCTTCCACAAATTGCAAATAAAAGCCATTCTGGCAATTTCTTTCGCGAACACTGAGCATTGACCATATTTCCAGTGGCTCATCAATCCTACACGGCCGAGATCCTCAATGAGCATGTCATCTTGGGCAATGATGCTCTCCTCAAATGCAACATTCCCTCATTCGTGGCTGATTTTGTGGGTGTGGCCCATTGGGTGTCAAATCAAGGCGACACCTACGCCATCGGGCAAGATTATCGGGGTAACCATATGTTCCACACGGTCCCACATTCATTTTTAGATCTAAGGCATATGCTTCCTATAGGCTTAAGAAACGAGATTTTTGAGGTGTACGTAAGAAAACTTTCAAAGTCAAAATGAACTTGTTCTAGTGGTCCACCCCAAATATGATGTGTTTGTCGAAATGGAACACGTCATCTTGGGTAACGATGCTCTCTTCAAATGTAAAATTCCGTCCCACGTGGCTGATCAAGTCCGCATTTCGGGATGGGTCGATAGTCAAGGAAGTGACTTTCAGAGCTTCATGGATAATCCAAAGATAACGGGTAACTAAACACGCTCTGCGTTGGTTAATAGAAATTAGTTAAGCCATGAACAGCTGATCGAACTCCCCCGGAAGATAACTTGACCCCATTTCAATTCAAAACGTGTCGCATTTATTTTGATGTAGCGGTAATCCAATCTTATGAGACGGATGTGGGGAAGGAATACGTGATCTTGGGCAATGACGCTCTCATGAAGTGCTCAGTTCCCAGTTTTGTGGCTGACAATGTGGATGTCACCTCTTGGCATGCCAATGATGGCCTCGAAATGAGCCCAAATCAGGTCTATGGTAAAGATCCTATCCACCAAGATTAGGATTAATAAGGGGATAAAAGATGACGAGATCAATTAGTGAATGAGCCTTGTTCGGAGCATCTTGAAATGCAGAAACAATTTGGAACAATGGCTTTCTTTGAGCCTTTTATAGTTTGACGAGTTCACGTTTTCAGTCGTTGCACAAGCCTATGAGACACACGTGAACCAAGAATATGTCATCAATGCCAATGACGTCATCATGAAATGTGGCATCCCAAGTTTTGTGGGTGATTTTGCCGTTGTGGTCAGTTGGCACGATAACGAAGGCCACACCCATATGGCTTCCTCAGTCGGTGGTAATTAAAGTGTTTCCGTTTCTTTCCTTTCGACTTAATTAGTGGTCGGGCAGAAGTTTAAGGCCCATGTGCCGCGGGAAACCTATGTGATCCTGGGCAACGACGCCATTTTGAAATGTGAGATCCCCAGTTTTGTGGCAGACCTCGTGTTTGTAGACTCTTGGATTGATAGTGAGGGACAGAGTTTCCTGCCTTCAAAACACGGTAAAGACACGGATTGGGTGTTTTACGGAATCAATCATGGGTTGCTTGTTAAGGTTTTAGATTTCTTGATTAAGGAGCACACGTGGTTGAAAATAAAGATTTTATCAAAACAACATGGTCGGGCTTTATGCAATAGTTTTGAACTCAGGAGGACCTAAGTATCTTGAAACCATGAAAACTTTAAGTTTCTCTGCTGTTTGTAAACATATGAAACATTCGAAATGTATCCAACATTCGACCACAAAAACTTTATTTTTGCTCAAAATTGTTGATAAGTCATCAAATT
>CM021319.1:6009762-6037258 GCA_010645155.1 Tigriopus japonicus
AACAACATGGTCGGGCTTTATGCAATAGTTTTGAACTCAGGAGGACCTAAGTATCTTGAAACCATGAAAAATTTAAGTTTCTCTGCTGTTTGTAAACATATGAAACATTCGAAATGTATCCAAGATTCGACCACAAAAACTATATTTTTGCTCAAAATTGTTGATAAGTCATCAAATTTCATCCGTTGTAAGTAGAAATTTGGATTTTTTGACATCATTTTAGACTTATCCAAGTAAAAACAGGGCACGTGTAAATAGCACTTACACTTTCAACGACTGGGTTAAAGCCATACTTTGAATTATTGGCTAAAAAAGATGGATTTCAAAGTTGTAGACATACGGATGAAACATGTTCCTTTTTAATTTTTAATATGAAATATTTTTTTGTGTTTTATGCATTTTTAACAACAAAGAAACTTAAAAGTTTAAGTAAGACTGATCCATGGATCCTCTTGAGTTCAAAAGTGCATTCCCATTTTGTTTTGGAAATACTTTTATTTCAATATCGTGAGCAGGCAAAGAAACGCTGACCCGGTTGAAATCAGTGATTATGACGGATCTGGAGTTAATGTATTACATCTTGAACATTAAAAGAGTTTTACCCTCTGAATATCGACAGCTGTGAGCCAAGATTACAAGACCTACGTGAATCAGGCTCACGTGATCAAGGGAAATGACGTCCTCGTGAAATGCGATATCCCCACTTTTGTGGCGGATTTCACTCAAGTGGTGGGATGGTTGGACAACCAGGGCAACGAGTTCCTTTTGTCTCAATCCCAGCAGGGTACAAGCATCTTTTAAACCTAGTTTTCACTACTAAGGGAGTTTAAGGAAACAAAAATGGAACAAGGGAATGAAAACTGATTTGAAGCGGTCTCAAGACACTTGTCCCACATTTTGCAGTCGTCACTCAACCCTACGAGATCTACATTTCGCCCGTCCATGTCATCAAAGGCAACGACATTCTTGTCAAATGTGATATCCCAAGTTTTGTAGCGGATTTCGTCCAAGTCGTGGCTTGGATCGACAATGAGGCTCACGACTTTGTCTCGGCAGACCTTAGCTCGGTCCAGGGTAAATTCACCATGGGCTTGTTTTTTCTTAGTTTTAAGAACTATTAGGAAAATTGAAGTGACCAATGAGAGCTGAATGTCGACGGTGAAGAGAAACACGAAATCAATCACCAAACGCAATGGCGTCATGGTCGGTTAGATCGAACCAAG
This sequence comes from Tigriopus japonicus, assembly GCA_010645155.1. Taxonomy (NCBI): domain Eukaryota; kingdom Metazoa; phylum Arthropoda; class Copepoda; order Harpacticoida; family Harpacticidae; genus Tigriopus; species Tigriopus japonicus. The sequence goes on from CM021319.1 coordinate 6,010,986, forward strand.
AATTGTGTAGTACGTCCGTATATGTGTGTGTGTGTGTTTGCAGTGGTTGTCAACCAGAACTATGAGGTGGATGTGTTCAAAGAGACCGTTATTCTGGGAAACGATGCCTTGCTGAAATGTTCCATTCCAAGTTTCGTGGCCGATTTGCTCACCGTTCATGGCTGGATCGATTCCCTAGGCGTCACAATCGGCGCCCAAAGCCATCCCAACGATGGGGGTAAAGCAACGTTAAACCACAAGAACTTGTACTAGACGTTTACGGAAGCTTGATTTCATGCCTAGATCTAATATCGAGCTAATTGGTCTGTCTGTCTGTTGGCCACGTGAAGGGGGAAATATCAGCTCGCAAGTTTCCTATTGTCAATGATCACGATGTCTTGCATGTGGGTATGTCTTTTGGCTGACCTTTATGAGATCGGTTGTTCTAGCTGTCCATCAAGAATATTCGACTCAAGGTGAAGACGAGTATGTGATCCGAGGCAACGATGTGATTCTCAAGTGCAAGATCCCCAGTTTTGTGGCAGATTTCGTCCACGTCGATGCTTGGGTAGACAATGAGCTCCACACGTACTCAATCCATGGCAACCTGAACAATCAGGGTAAAAAATAAGGGTCCTTCAACAATCCTTAGATTTTAGGTTAAGGTTAAGCACCTCCCCCGGAAATAGGACACACTATGTAGTAGAAGTAGAAGTCATCCCCATCGCATATTATTACAGCCGTGAATCAAAACTACCAAACCGGCCCAATTGATGAGTATGTGATTTTGGGCAACGACGCTCTTATGCGATGCACAATTCCCAGTTTTGTGTCGGATTTTGTCCAAGTTGTGGCCTGGGTTGACAACGAGGGACACGAGTACCATCATCAGGGTATTCTTGGTCTTTCCTAATATTACCCATGATTCGATGAATCGGTTGTAACATTTCTCGAGAATGGGTCTGAAATTGTTGGCTTCACGCTTATTTACAGCCGTAAACCAAGACTATCAAACCGAGCCGATCAACGAGTACGTGATCTTGGGCAATGACGCACTCATGAGATGTTCGATCCCCAGTTTCGTTTCTGACTTTGTTCAAGTGTTCAGTTGGTTGGATAACGAAGGACACGAGCTCCATTCGCAATTGAACCGTCAGGGTACACGACCAGTTTTTAACCCATTACTAGACTTAAAACTGTCATGTAAACTTCCCCCGATTGGAAATCAATGATTCCTTCACTCTCCTCTAAAAGAGAATAGTAAAACAGAATTACGCATTTTTACTTCATTTAGTCGTGAACCAGGCCTACAAGTCTGGTGTGGAAGAGGAATACGTTATTTTATCCAATGACGCCCTTCTGAATTGCAAAGTGCCAAGCTTTGTGGCTGATTTTGTCCAAGTTGTGGCTTGGGAGGATAGCGAAGGCAACCATTTCAGACCCAAACCCGATCGTGGGGGTAATTGTTGACCATAACAATCTAGTTTCAATAAGATGTCATCCCCAAGGGAGGGTCTTGGAAAGCTGATCTTGACGGCCAAGATGTTCTTTATTGTAGTTGTGTCTCAGGATTACGTTGTGGAGACCCATAACACCTACGTGATCATTGGCAATGGAGCCTTGTTCAAATGTGAAATACCCAGCTTTGTAGCCGATTTCCTCCAAGTTCACAGTTGGCTCGATAACACTGGTCAAGAATACTTTGCCCAGACCAAAAGCAATGAGGGTACAAAAAAGCATTCAAAGATCTCTATGTACATAATTTAAGACTAGTTGGAGCCGGCAAATGTACGCACATGCCCACCCTTGTTCCAGTTGTTTCTCAATCGTACACCCATGAGGCGAGTAACGAATACGTGATCATTGGCAATGATGCCCTCTTCAAGTGTGAGATCCCAAGTTTTGTGGCAGATTCACTCGAGATCGCGGGATGGGTGGATTCCGATGGAAACGAATACACACGCCAATTTACCCCGCAAACCAACCGTCTTCAACAGGGTAGAGAGAAAGACAAATGACAATGATGATATCGTTAATCTAAGTAGTCACACGGCTGTTTCTGCTTAGCTCACAATCATTTGTTTTCGTCTGAACAAGGCTCCTTGACTAATTGAACAGCAATTAGCTTTAAGTACCTCAGTCAGTCGCACACAGCTTCATGCATGTATGCGAGTGCTATCTATGAAGAATAATCCATTTGACATTTTGAAAAACGTGACAGGAGATCATTTTCCAATAAAAAGAATGATAAATACCTTTCGCTTTAATGCTATTAGCCAGCTTTTGAGCAACCCCATTTGCTTTGTTTGTCTCTGTTAGTGGTTGATCAACCTTACGAGACACGCGTGGGCGATGAGTTCGTTATCATTGGCAATGATGTCCACATATCTTGTGATTTCCCTGGATTTGCCTCGGATTTCTTGGAGGTGTTGACTTGGCATTCCATCGACCTTTTTGACGACCCGATCCACATCACAGAAATCCAGGCCACCATTAGCTCCTCCGTGAAAGGAGACACAAGTACTAAAACAATCCTCTTTTGCTAACCCATTCATTGATTGTCCTCAGTGCTCACACGTGTCACGTCAGGAATGCTTCGTTCAATACCAAACTCAAGAGTTCAATTCAAGTATCGGGATCCACCTGTCAGTGATGAATTAACCTTAACGTAGACATTGGAACCGTTCCAATGGTCTTCTTGCCTGGCCAAAATCTGGTCTTAACTGTCCACGTCTCAATTTGGGACAACTTGTGTGTCACGAATTTCTTCCGTCAAATCAGCTTTTCATTGCTTGCTCCAACTTAGGTTTAAGGCTGTATTTTAAGGTGAACTGAATTTGAACAAACTCTCATGCGCAGATTTTAAAATTGATATTGACATGAGAAATCTGCATTTTAGAGCTGGTTCTAATTCATTAGTCATATGTCATCATGGTATGCATTGTGTGAATGGATGTCATAATTGTTCATGAATAAGAGGGATATTTAATGATAATTTGAAGACAATTATATCTTTTCCGATGACAAATCGGTTCACTTTCTTTTTCAAACAAAATATATTTTTCAACGACGCTGTAATTTTTCAGTTTATTCAAACTTTTCACATTTTGCTGAGGAAGCTGAACAATTTGTAATTTTGATTTGACAATTTGACTTTCCAAAATACTTTGAGGCAACGTTCGACAAAAACATGGAGACCGTTGTGTACCACAATGAATGGCAAATGTTTCCTCGCGTGTTGAAGACTCAATTTAGCAAACTGAATTCTTATTTACTTACAAATTTAAACTTATTGAAATGACTCAGCTTTAAGAATCGAAAATCCATGAAGAAGTGTTGTTTGTCCAAATTAAGCATGCAGTGAGATTTCAAAAGTCATTTCTATTGACTGGGAAGCGTTATTTTAAAATGAAATTTAAATCAAAGATTTTGACATGAAATAACAAGTCTGATCTTTTTGATTCAAGGTTTGTTCTTAATTTAAAACTGATCTTTTTCAACAAAGAAAATTGCAATGTCGGTTTTCAAATGTTAAGGGATTTTTTTTCATATCAGTAAGTATTCTTTTTCTTCAAATATGCCCCTCATCATTATTAACCGCCTTCCGTTTGGAATTAAGTTTGTCAACTTTTTAATCATCGCATTGTGATGGTACACCAACCACGAAGGGTAAATCAAGCACTGCTGAATTGTCTGGACTGAAAGGCTTGAAGTGAAAATTATGACTACTAGGAGGAACAAATCAATCACAGCCTTCTCCAAATGAGATCTTACTTCGATGACAATGTATTTCAAATTTCAGCCCAGTCGATTCTCAAAGTTCCTTACAAATATACCTTTGACAGTAAAAAGTACTAAAAGAAGGTTAGTTAGGTTATTCATCTTCTGTTGGATTAAACAATGAGCTTTGAGAGAAACACACTTTTGACTCAGACGTTCGTTTGAGTTGAAAATTGATAGACGGTGTTCACATCCCATTGGCAGAAGGACGATATTGATTTATTCCTCCTAGAAATGACAACTCTCATTGCGAGCCTCGCACCTCAGAGACATTCATTCAGTGGTCCCTGCATAAATGAAGAAAGCGGCATATCAACTACTGAAAGAATGGTGAAACGTTTCTTTTTTTTTACTTGCTGCTAAAAAAAGCTACTAATGAAAAGCATTCTGTTATATATTTCCATGAATCGCATTTTGTTCAAAACTGAAATATATAATAAACGCTTGAAATTTGACACACCTATTCTGTGCGATTTAAAAGAAAATCGGTTAAGCAACTTTTAAAGCACCTATTCAAACATTCGCATTTTTTAATCTTCGGGCCAAAAACAAGTAAAGTGAATATAAATCTTTGAGCAATAATTCGGGAATACTTTAAAGGCAAATGGTATTGAAAATTTGCTTAACCCTCAACTGAAGAAGGTGACGTGCTAGAATTAAATTGAATTCAATTCCATTCCACTCTTCGTAAACTAATCATCGAGAGAAACGCACAAGTCTAAGTCAAACCCTTCCAAAACGCAGTGATTTCAACGATCGAGCAATGAAATTCGAAGTTTTCCACTTTTCCAAGTTAATGTTGAGACCCTGTCACGGAGACATTTAAAGCTTGATGTGATTCTCTCAAAATATTACTCAAAGCAAAGCTTATGTGTAAGTAAGCACATCAACCACTCTTAAAATCGAAGCGACCAAAATTGCAAAGAAACTTATGACGTCAGGCAAATTTTCTGTAAAATAATCACTTCTTATCCAGTGATCACATTTGTCAAACGAAACAAATCACCACTTTGGAAAAATCGACAAAGCGTAGCGCAAGTTATTATTATTTTGCCAAGGTTAGATGAAGTGTTTCCGATTTGACAGTCCTGATCATATTACTCAACTGTTTTCAATGATGAGTTTTGCTTTGGGTCATTTCGTTCTACAGTCGTTCTTTCACGATATATTCTCCCCAAATATTAATTTAAGCCAAAGAGAAGGTGAGTTGTTGTGGGTATCAGAATTAGTCAGAATAGTAGAATGCAGCTCCAGTAATCATCCTCGTGTACACACATTTACTACATACTCAAAATCTACCGTTCCTAAACTCAAAAGCACGACTTATTTATTACCTAAGAAACACACTGAGGATGATCAATTTTGTACTCTACACTCTGACCATGCTATTTCGCAACAACAAGCCACTGTAAGTCTTTTGTCTCTCTGAGTGAAGAACTAAATTGAAAATATATCGTGGACGTCTGTTTGTCTAATTCTACTTCAAAGTCATTTGATTTTAAATCAGGTTTAAGATTCGGCTAAAGCACTACCAAACTAATGGAATAACTCTTTGTTTCTTTCATCACTTTTTTACTCTGGTCATTTTAAAACGCATTCATGAGCGAAAGAAAGAATTCAAAAAAATGCCCGGATTTTTGACGTAACATTCCGCAAAGTTGCCGCCAAACAAACATTTACATTGGCTGCGATCAAACTCATTTTCATAAGGTTCTTTGGTTGAATGATGAAACACTTGGTTTAGAAATGATGGACCGATATGGATCTAAACCTGAACGAAAAGCTTGTTGGCAAAAGTGTTGCATGAAATATGCAAGGAACATACAGGGTTGTTTTAATCAAGAGTCCCAAACACTTTGATGATAAATTGCGACATAAGAAGACGATATAGTTAACTTAGAGTCAAAATAAATTTTAAAAGTTCAGGTGTACACCCAACTCTTTGTTTTCTTCGTCAAATGAATTTCGGCAATATTAGTCCTTCTAATTGGCGCTCAAAGTAAGGATGAAACAAAATCTTAGTTTTATAACGGATCAATCAATTTCATTTTTACTTTGCCTGAGCATACCTAAAACTGATTTCTTCAAATGGTATTAGTAAAATGTAATCACAAAGGTTATGTGTCACGAATGATTCTTGATTTGATAAGGGACTCTAATTCGTGACAACCCTGTACATGACTTTACACAAAGAAGATAACCAAAATGCTTCAATATTCTTGTATTCTTCGTAATGCTTGCGAGCTTTCAGTTTCGGTTTCCTAAAATTGGGCTTAATGTCGCCGTTAAATACCGTTCAGTCCATCACTATTTTAAGGTCATAATGTTCATAAGGACGAAAATTTCCTTCTTTCAGTGTCAACGAAATCCCAAACAAAAACCATATCTTGGGTATGAAATATTCAACTAATCTGAAGGAAGGAACTTTTCTCACACCTTTGATTCAAGATCAGCCAAGACAACAGATTCAGGCAAAATAAATGAATCAATTTTTGCAATCGCCCTTTGTTGATCTTGGATGATTGGGAATCAGCTCTTAAGTGTCTCTTTGTCTGCGTCTTAATGTGTGATTGTGGTATTCTAGATGGGAAATACGTGGTTTTACCCTCTGGCGAACTCCAAATCCGCAATGTCACAGCTGATGATGGTTTCAAAACCTACAAATGTCGAACCAAACATCGACTCACGGGAGAAACCAAATTAAGCGCCACCGCTGGAAAACTCGTCATCACTGGTAAGCCCATGTAACTCGAATCAAAAGACCCAAACCACTTCCATTAACCTATGCGTTAGTTCTGGGAGTGGTTTGTTGACAGTAAAAGTAAACAATGTCGAGTTATGACTTTTGGATCGTTTTTTTGCTTTTTTTGCGGTTCTGAAGTCAGAACTCAACAAAGATCGTGGTTCAGTTTAAAATCAATTTTACGATTCTGTAAAGTAAATGTTCATGCTGAACCACGTTTTTATGGCAAAAAATTGGTGTAAACTATTGAATGCTATGAATCATGTTTATTAACTCACCATCATCCTCTGCCTGAATGCTGGGATGGGTGCTCCTGATGCTGGGCAAGACCAGGCTTTCTTAGTTTTATGCTTTTACAATATTTGGACACGGGTCGAGGCCAATGCCAAGTCTTTCTTTTTTATCAACCTCGACCCGTGTACATAATACATAAGTACGCCAATTAGTGTTTCGATCTAGCAATTTGAAGTATGGTTTCTTTCACCCATCATGTAATAGAGCCCATTGGTGGGGCCGCTCCGAAGTTTTCTTCAAGCTCAAAATCTCTGGGATCCTTCGAAAAAGCCAGAGGAGACCGAATCTCATTACTCTGTCCAGCTCAAGCCAAGCCTTTGCCCACCTTCAGGTACGGAAAGTTGACCGAGCACATGGATTGATTAGGCGAATTGTACTTGTAAAGGTCAATAGGGCAGAGGGTCATGGTCACTAGGGTAGAATTGTAGCTTGAGCCGTTCGTTTTCTCGACTCATAGAGCCAATTGGCACTGCCAAACCCAAGTTTCCATCCATTTCGGACATTTCCTCAATGAGATCCATTATGAACTCTCCTTTGAGCATCCCTTGTCCTGCTCAAGCTTCGCCATTACCATCTTTCAGGTAGGATAGTGTAATGAGAGTAAGGAAGGGAGGGGGGAGGGGGCAGAAATTTAAAGGGCAATAACAAAGATCTCGGTTCAGGTAGAGAGATGTTTGGTGGAAGGATGTCATTTGGGTCATTGAGTGACGTTTGTGTTTTTAGAACCAATTGGTGGGGCCAAACCCAAATTCAGTTCACTCTCTCAGACTTCATCGTTCCATATCCAACATGGAACGAGTTTTGCTCTTCTTTGCCCGGCTCAAGCTTTTCCGGTCCCGAGCTTTAGGTAAAAAAACATTTCCCTACTGAAGTATTTTTGTTTTCTTGCGATTGATAAGTGAAAGAGTGAAGATACAAGAAGTGATAGTTACTTAGCACACCGTCCCAGCACTTTCAAGCAGGGTTGTGGAAGGAAAAATACTCTTTCCTAAACATTTCAAACGACCTTTTATAGAACCAATTGGAGGAGCCAAACCAAAGTTTAGTTCCATGTCTCAGTCTTCAACCTTTACGATAAGAGACCGAGAGGAATTCGCACTTCTATGTCCCGCTCAAGCCTTTCCTGTACCAGGTTTCAGGTACTTTAACCTCAGTTTTTATTAGCTAGACAACCTGGTTTGTTCAGCATTGGTAGCTCTCGCCATCTCAGTCGAGGTAGGAATAGGTCAGGATTCCATTCCATTTTGTTCATATCCTTTTCCACTCCTTGATCAGAACCCATTGGAAGCGCCAAGCCCAAACTGTCGTCCAAGGCCGACTTGCAAGCCTTTACCGAGTCGTCTCAAAACTCCTTAGCCATGTTATGCCCAGCACAAGGATCACCTGTGCCAGCGTTTAGGTAGGTGCAAGGACTGAATCAGAGTGAAAAAACACCACTTACAATCACTTTCAGAGCCAATAGGAAGTTCAAAGCCTAAATTTGGATCCGAAATGGATTTGTTTGCCTTTCGCAAACGACTAGATGACTCCATTGCCTTAGCTTGTCCAGCACAGGGTTTCCCCATTCCTTCATTTAGGTAGGCATAAATGAGAAGGCCTTGCTTAATCCTGCATTTTGTTTTATTAGAACCAGTTGGTAGTGCTAAACCAAAATTCTCCAATGAAATTGAGTCCTCGACCATCAAACGAAGACAACTTGATAGTTTGGGTCTTGTTTGTCCAGCACAAGGTTCCCCTGTCCCAGGATTTAGGTAAAACAACCATACCCTTCAATAGTTAAGGTTTGTCTCCATAGAACCCATTGGTAGTGCCAAGCCAAAGTTTTCTTCCAAGTTGGATTCATTGGCATTCACTGAGAGAATTGATTCCACCATCGCTTTGCTTTGTCCAGCACAAGGAAGCCCATTGCCAGCCTTCAGGTATTCCAGTTTTTACGACACTAGTGGAGCCCTTTTTCTTGGTTTTAGAACCTGTTGGTAGTTCTGTGCCGAAATTTTCGGGCAAGCTGAAGTTGCAAGCTATAGAGGAAAAACTTCAATCTGTTTTTGCCATGACATGTCCAGCACAAGGCTCCCCTGTTCCGGCATTTAGGTAAACCTGCCCTCGTTTTAACTCGCAATATCAATGTTTCTAGAGCCCATTGGCAGTTCAGCTCCAAAATTTTCGTCCAAAGCCCGATCAACAACTCTTGATGAATCTCTCGGCAGAGGGTTTTCCGTAACTTGTCCAGCTCAGGGATCTCCTATTCCGGCATTTAGGTAGGGGGTTACAATGCAATGTTCAATGTGATTTTTCCTTCGTAGAACCAATTGGTAGCTCGAAGCCAAAATTCTCTTCAATCTTGAAGTCCAGAAGCATTCACATAAGTTATTTCCAATCATTTGCTCTCACTTGCCCAGCTCAAGGATCTCCCATTCCAACGTCTAGGTAGGATGAACTGAAAATTCCAAACTGATTTTCATTACTTCTCTACGTAGAGCCCCTTGGGGTAGCCAAACCCAAATTTTCGTCGATATTGAAACTATCCGCTTTCCAAAAGAAGGTTGAAGAGAACGTAGCCTTGACTTGCCCAGCCCAAGGATCGCCGATCCCAGTGTTCAGGTATTCCATTCCCACCCCATTCATTCTCCTCCCTTTTGATAGAACCAATTGGGTCGGCTAAGCCCAAGTTTTCCTCCATTCTCGAGTCGTCTTCATTCAAAATGATTGTTGGCTCAAATGTTGGCCTCACTTGTCCAGCTCAAGGCTCACCCATTCCAGGTTTTCGGTAGGTAGTGCGACCTTTTGGTTAAGGGCTATTACTGAAATGACGGCTTCCGTAGTCATTCCTTCTCACTTGCTCGTTTAAATGGGTGTTCCAATGCGCCGGTTAGGCTGATTGTGAGTTTTTAAACATGAAAAAGTTGGATCCAATTTCCAATAACAAGATAATCAAAACTTTAGAGCCCATTGGAGGAGCCAAACCCAAGTTATCAATGCGCTATGACTCGTTGTCCTTACGCGAGACTGAATCCCAATCCTTGGCCCTGATTTGCCCAGCTCAAGGTTTCCCATTACCAGCATTCAGGTATATCAAAATCTCACCATTTGGTGACACTTTACAGAACCTATCGGAAGAGCTAAACCCAAGTTTTCCTTGGATTCCAATTCTTTGAGCTTTGATCGTAAACAGGCAGACTCCTTGTCCTTGACTTGTCCAGCTCAAGGCTCACCAATTCCAAGCTTCAGGTTAGCAAGGTCTTGCCATATTCAACAGTGCGTGTTCTTGACGGTCCACAGTATATAAAATCAGGCAGGGGTGATAGGGTGAACTTTTTCTTCTCCAAATCAAATTCAAACTCTTTTGTAGAGCCAATTGGAAGTGCTAAGCCTAAGTTGTCAACCGAAGATGGCTCTCTAAAAGCTGTCACGCGTCAGAGAGGCAATTCCTTGGGATTAGTATGCCCGGCTCAGGGGTTTCCCATTCCTAGTTACAGGTAATGGACCAGTTTGCTTGTCTTTACTTTGGGCAGAAGGATGATGGTTCATCATAGGTTTAGATACACGTCAATGAGCAAATGTTCTTTTCTCAATGTAGAACCCGTCGGGAGTGCCGCCCCCAAATTAGTCGGAGAAAGCAAAATCAATCTGGCTACTCGGGTTTCAGGATCCATGGTCAGTTTAATTTGTCCAGCTCAAGGATCCCCATTACCATCCTTCAGGTTATTATTCTTGTGAATTATACTGCAATTTTGGAACACTAGACAGTTATTATCAATTGTCATGTAATTATTGTAAAATGCGCGAATTGTTCTTGTTCTTGGGAGCTCAGCGCTGGCCTTGAAAAGTAGCGTCACCTACTAGCGAACATATGAACCGATCCTTTTTCACAACTTCGTGTGGGGAAAAGTGGAAATTGACGATTTACTTGAAAATGGCCTTTAAAAAGTCACTTTTGACTCCAACATCCTTTAAATCCGCCTAAAAAGGTGAAATGCTAAAATTTGGGATGTATTCCTACGGCATTAGGTGAAGAGGAACAGTTCGAGGATCTTAATGAAATGGTTCGAAAAAACTAGACGGATCTACTTCAATAAAAGACGACGGAGTACCCATCCAAGCAATAAGGCAGATGAGTTTTTTTGTTACGATCCCACCTTCAAAGCTGGTTAATATATATTTTAGAACCCATTGGTTCAGCCAAGCCCAAGTTCTCGACCACTGACAAAACTTCGTCCTTTGATTACGCTTCCGGTACTTCAATTGCCTTCCTATGTCCTGCTCAGGGAGCACCCTTACCCTCTTTTAGGTAACGCTTGTAAATTCATTGAGTTTGTAAGACATGTTGCCAAAAAGAGGACTCAGATTTTGGATGAGGGAGGAGGATCGAGCGTCGTAGTTTGTTTTATGTGCCATTTTTGTATGTAGAGCCAGTGGGAAGCTCAGCCCCGAAAGTTCCTAAAGAATCCAAGTCTAACACATTTTCCGTGGCTCAGGATACTTCTCAATCGTTGTTGTGTCCGGCACAAGGATCTCCATTGCCTAGTTGGAGGTAAACGTCGAGTTAGTTTGAGGATGTCTTCTGAGAATTTGAAAAATAGGCTGGAAACACGTCACGAGGGGGTTCTTATGATCATGATTCCGTTAAAAAAGTTATTTTCCAAACTTGGCACCTTTCATTTTCACTTAAAGAACGAGAGATTGTGTGTAAGAAAGTCACAAGCAAAGCGGTCACAAGTAAAAAGATCACGAGGAAAACGGTTCCTGTCAAAACTGTTATTTTTTCAAGGACAGATTGTGTTCCACTCAAATTATCTTCGAAGCCCAAGGTTGCATCTTGAAGGTAGAGGGCAAGTTGGACTGAAGAGAGCTAAAGGTTCGGCAGTGTTTTTTGTTTAAAAATTGCTTGAAAAAAAATGTTTTTAAAAAACCGTGTTTCTGTTGAATATGTTACCTTTGGCTTGACATGATGCTGTTTCACTCGGATTTTTTTTGCTCCAATGAGACTTTAACCTTGGTAGAGATTACAGATTATGGTTTCTGCCCCCCCCCCCTAGACTCCCTTCGGAGTTGGGCAGGTATTTTTTACCTTGTACACTTTTCACTCTGACCTATTTACCGATGACCGTTTTGCTTGTGACCGATTTACAGCACCCCGAACGAGCGACAACATCTGTGGTTTAGTCACTTCGTTTCGTCATACACTGTACTGAATGGGAGAGCCCATAAAATGTACTCTCTGAATTTTTCCTCCTTTCTACTTTTGTTATTATTGTTACTTAATCTACATTTGTTTGGACTTTTCCTTTAATACTTTGAGGAATTGTTAAAAGTTCTAAGGAACTGTAAAGATACTACATATTGTATTTCTAAGCACAAGTAATTTGAATTGTAAGTAACGCCAAGCAAAAGCAACATTTCTTTTCACCCACTTCTAGTACTGATGTGTACATTTTTTAACGGAATCATCTTCCTTTTGAAAACAATGAATGCCTAAAAAAGATTGTATTAAAAATTGTAGATGGTACAAGTTCATGGAAAGCAACAACAACAAGAAACTGGTCGATTTGGATGATCGCGTGAAACAAGTTGGTGGAACTCTTATCATCAAAGAGGCCAAAGTGGACGACTCCGGAAAATACCTTTGTATGGTGAACAACTCCGTGGGTGGAGAGAGTGTCGAGACAGTTTTGACAGTCACAGGTTTGAAAAACTGTTTGAAATATTGATATGTTAAATCCATGTTTCTCTTCTACCCATTGTTGTAACTTACAGCTCCCTTGTCTGTTGAAGTGGAACCCAAGCAACAAATTGTCGATTATGGACGTCCAGCCACCTTCAAATGTAACTACAAAGGAAACCCGGTCAAATCCATCTACTGGCTCAAGAATGGCGAACCCATCGATCATACTGAAACAACGCTCAAAATTACCTCCGTCAAGAAAGAGGACCGGGGGATGTACCAGTGTTTCGTGAGAAATGATCAAGAAAGCGCTCAAGCCACGGGTGAACTCAAATTGGGAGGTCGGTTCGATCCTCCAGAGTTTGTGTACGCCTTCGATTCCGTCACAACTCAGCCTGGCCCAATGGTGTCTCTCAAATGTGTGGCCAAGGGTGATCCAGCACCGGAAGTGAAGTGGTTTTCATACAACAATGAAGTTGAAAGTGATGGGGTGCTCCTGACCGGCTCGTTTCAGGCTGATAACGGAGATGTAGTGTCTTATTTGAACATCTCTCAAGTACGTACCAAATATGGTGGCAACTATGAGTGTCAGGCATCCTCGAAGGTCGGATCTGTCAGGCATTCCGCCCAGTTAAATGTTCACGGCGCTCCTTATGTGCGTAAGATGCGTCCCATGAAAGTGGTAGCTGGCAAGAGCATGTTTGTGACCTGTCCAGTGGCTGGATATCCAATTTCGAGTGTTGCCTGGGAAAAAGACGGCCGTCAACTGCCCTTTAATGATCGGCAGACCGTCTATAGGAACGGTACTTTGGCGATTGCTAATGTCCAACGGAAAGAAGATGCGTCCACTTATACCTGTGTTGCAAGGAATGATGAAGGCTATTCGGCTCGATCTGACCTCACGGTCACTGTCATGGGTAAGAATATTTACAAAAGACTTTTGTTTTTGATTAAAATCACAATGTTGAAGGGGGTACTAATTTATATTCATTCGGCTATAATCATCCACGCTTCCATTCCAGTTCCACCCGAAATAGCTCCCTTCTCGTTTAGTTCTGAACCCTCAGTCAAGGAGGGGATTTATGCTCAGGTAGCTTGCATAGTTCAAAGTGGGGACTTGCCGATCACCCTCAGTTGGAGTTTAAAAGGGGATATTATCTCTTCTGAGCCTGGCTTGACCACGAATCAAATTGGGCCCAGAGCTTCAATCCTTAGCATTGAATCAGTCGGTTACCGACATAGCGGGGTCTATACTTGTACGGCTAGAAATTCGGCCGGGGTCACCCGTCAGTCCGCCGAGCTAAAAGTCAATGGTAAATCGGGGGAGAGTGAGAGGGGAAGAGAATTCACGGGAGGCCCATTTCTTATTTCCAGACCCCCCACAAATTGTGCCATTCTCATTTGGATCAGACACTGTGGATGAAGGGGTCTATGCACAGGTCTCTTGCATTGCTCAACGTGGCGATTTGCCTATGAGTATTACTTGGAGTTTGAAGGGTGATATTGTCTCTTCTGAACCGGGAATGACCACGTCCCAAATTGGGCCCAGAGCAAGTATTTTGAGTATTCACTCGGTTGGCTATAGACACAGTGGAACGTACACTTGCACGGCGAGAAATGAGGCCGGAAAGGTGTCTTACTCAAGCGAGCTTCAGGTCAATGGTAATTGCTTTCAACGACAGAGAGAGACAGAGAGAGGATTTGGAACAAGAAAGGGTTGAAATTGTACCATTTTTTTTCTGGCACACTACGTGATTTTGTTACAGAACCACCAAGGATTGTTCCCTTCTCTTTTGGTCGCGATGTATTCAATGAGGGCGAGTATGCTCAGATTTCGTGCATTGTCAGTAGTGGGGATCTCCCGCTTTCGATTACCTGGAGTCTCCAGGGATCGACCTCGAATGCAGGTGGTTTAGAAACAGGTGTCATAACGTCACCCATGGGTCAAAGAGCAAACTTTCTTGGAATTGAATCGGTTGGCCATCAACATAGTGGGGAATACACTTGTGTTGCCAGAAATCAGGCTGGAAACGCAACCTACTCGACTAATCTGGTCGTAAATGGTAACTAAAGCGCACTAGAAAACACAGACAGAAAGAGAGAATTGGACTGGGGGAACGAATGAAACTGGAACAGGAATGTAAAAAAAATCCCCGTGGCTCTAAGTTAAGAAGTTATTGAAAGAAACTAAGAAAACGTGTTGTTTTTTTCAATGCAAGAACCCCCTGTCATTCTTCCTTTGACGTTTGGGAAAGAAGTCATGAACGAGGGTCAATTTGCTCAGGTGGTTTGCATTGTCACAGAAGGTGACGAGCCTTTGACAATCACTTGGTCCTTACAAGGCGAGTCTGTGTCTTCCGACCCTGGGTTATCAACCACATCCTTGGGAACACGAACTAGCATGCTAACAATTCAATCTGTCGGATACCGACATAGTGGCACCTACACGTGTACTGCCACCAATGATGCTGGTTCAACCGCCAACTCGGCTCTTCTGAAAGTCAATGGTGAATAGAAACCGAAAACCCAGAGAAAGAGAGAGAGAAGAAAGGGGATGTTACTGGAACATTACTTGAGAAAAAAATGAAATGACGGATGTATGTGTGTGTGTGACTATTCATGGCTTTACACTTAGATCCACCTGTTCTGATGCCGCTCACATTTGGTGCGGAGATCTTGGACGAGGGTCAGTTTGCCCAGGTTGTTTGCATTGTCGCAAAAGGTGACGAGCCGTTAGTTATATCATGGTCCTTGCAAGGAGAGACTGTGTCATCCGAGCCAGGTTTGTCCACAACATCATTGGGTACAAGAACCTCAATGCTTACGATCCAAAGTGTTGGCTATCGTCATAGTGGAACATATACTTGTACTGCCTCCAACAAAGCTGGCTCGGCATCTGAGACCGTGGAACTGAAAGTGAATGGTAAATCACGTGGATTTTGAGAGAGAGAGAACAGAGAGAAAGGGGACAAACAATTTTGTACAAGTTCATTTGTACTGTATGCATCAGTTTGAAACGTCGATTGGCCCCTTTTATTTACAGACCCACCAGAGATTGTCCCATTTAGCTTTGGACAGTCTGTGGTTAATGAAGGTGACTTTACCCAAGTTACATGCGCCATCTCTCGAGGGGATCAACCCTTGAAGATCACATGGACCCTCAAAGGGGACGTGGTCTCCTCAGAACCGTCACTGACCACGAGTATGATAGGTACCAGAACCAGCATTCTGATGATCGATAGTGTTGGCTATCGACATAGCGGTGTATACACCTGTCATGCCTCCAACGCTGCTGGATCCATGACACACTCGACGGTTTTGAGAGTGAACGGTACATACTGAGAACTATCCACAGAGACAGAGAGAACGATCGGGAAAAATGGGTTACAATTCGATAGGTTGTGCCGTGCAAAACTGAGCTCCATCTTGGATGTTTATTTTTTCAGAACCTCCCGAGATCCTTCCTTTGACATTTGGGAAGGAAACGGTAGATGAGGGCGAGTTTGCTCAAGTGATTTGTATCGTAAATAAGGGCGATGAACCTTTGGTTATAACTTGGTCCCTTCACGGGAGTGTGATCTCTTCTGAACCCAGTGTTTCGACCACTCTTCTGGGAACTCGCACTAGTATGCTGACAATTCAAACTGTGGGATATCGACACACCGGTCATTACACGTGTACAGCTAAGAATCGGGCTGGTGTTGTGTCGGGAACAACAGAACTTAAAGTGAATGGTGGGTGCTTCAGTTTACAAGCCTGGGGAGAGGTCGGAGAGAAATGGAAGGGATCACAACGAGAGCACTGGAACATTAACCTTTTTTCGTCTTCTTCAGTTGTTTAAGTTTGCATGGGATCCTTCTTTCAGAACCGCCTCAGATCGTGCCGTTCTCGTTTGGATCTGAGACCGTGAACGAGGGTGAATTTGTTCAAGTCACATGTAATGTAAAGCGTGGCGATGAGCCCATGAAAGTGTCATGGAGTCTCAAGGGAGATATCATTTCGTCAGAACCGGCCATCACCACCACCATGATTGGCACTCGAACGAGCATCTTGATTATTAATGCCGTTGGTTATCGTCATAGTGGCGAATATCGTTGCATAGCTCAAAATTCGGCTGGTGTCGATTACCATTCCACAATGTTGATGGTTAATGGTAGGATGTATTTCTGAGAGTGAGAGAGAGTGGGGGTCAAACATTACCACAGGATAAAAATGCTAGGAACGGGATCTAATGTCACTCATATCATTGATTTGGAATCTTCGTCGTCCTTCCTGTAGAACCTCCAAACATCGGGCCCTTTGCCTTTCCATCTGAAATTGTGGATGAAGGCACTTTTGCTCAGATTGCTTGCTCGGCCACGAAAGGTGATGAACCACTTTCGTTGTCCTGGCATCTTCAAGGAGCCATTATCTCGTCGGAGCCTTCGATAACCACCACTATGGTGGGGACTCGAACCAGCATCCTGATAATATCCTCTGTCGGATATCGACACTCGGGTCTTTACACTTGCAAGGCAGAAAATCCAGCTGGAACTGCTACCTATTCAGCTGAACTTAAAGTGAATGGTAAATTGTCCTGCTTTGGATAAACGGAGAGACAGAGAGAAAGAAAGAGAAGAAACATGATTGGGATCACTAAGCTAATGGAACCTCAAAAGAAAATGCTTAACCTTCTTTTTAGAACCCCCTTCGGTGCTGCCTATTACTTTTGGTCAAGATATTGTGAATGAAGGAGATTTTGGTCAGTTAGTGTGTACTGTCGTCCGTGGGGACGAGCCTCTTGCCTTTACTTGGCACCTCCATGGGGACATTGTATCTTCAGAACCCGGATTGACCACCTCTCAACTTGGATCACGCACAAGCATTTTGATGATCCAGTCAGTGGGTCATAGACATAGTGGGAAATACACTTGCAACGTGAGCAACCAGGCGGGTTCGGCCAGTTCTTCTACTGACTTAAAAGTCAATGGTACAATCAAACTTCTTCAAACAGATACAGAGAGACCGAGAGAGAGACAGAAAGAAAGATAATTTGGAACGGGAGCCTTAAGAAATTTAGATCTTTTTGAACACTTGGGCGCTTTCTTTCAGAACCCCCGGAGATTGGTGGATTCCGGTTTGCCAAAGAAATCATGAATGAAGGGGACTTTGCTCAGTTGTCGTGTATTGCTACCTCGGGGGATGAGCCTTTGTCCTTAAGCTGGTCATTTCACGGGGATCGAGTGGGTACCGAAACGGGCATCAGTACCACCAATCTAGGCTCTAGAATGTCCATCTTGGTTATAAATTCCGTTGATTACTCGCATCGTGGCAATTACACTTGTCAAGCCAAAAATAATGCAGGCGCTCAAACAATGACGGCTGAGCTAAAAGTCAATGGTAGGATAAGGATTAAGAGCACAGTCGGAGAGAGAAAGAAGGAGATAGAGAGACAACTGTGGAAAGATTTTTTTCCCCTTGAATTTGAGAATGCCACGGTTATTTTTCAGAGCCTCCAAAGCTTTTACCATTCACGTTCGGTTCGGAAGTCTTGAATGAAGGCTCTTTTGCTCAGCTTTCTTGCGTTGTGAGTGAAGGCGATGAGCCTTTGGTTCTGTCTTGGTCTTTTCATGGACACAATTTGAACTCTGAGCTGGGCATAACCACATCCAATGTTGGCCCGAGAGTGAGTTTCCTGATGATAAATTCCGTGGGTCACCGACATATGGGCAACTACACTTGCACAGCCTCGAACGTGGCTGGCAAGGCCACCTTTTCCGCGCAGCTCAAAGTCAATGGTAGAGATATCTTTTGGTTGAACAGTGAGAGAGAGAACAGACAAGGCAGGGAAAGGGGTTAAGGAAAAATTGATTGATCCTTGAGTGAAAAGTTGCTATTCCAACGAGGCTGTTCTCCTTGTTCATTACAGAACCTCCTGAGATCTTGCCTTTTGATTTTGGCAAGGACATCATGGACGAAGGGGATTTTGTTCACGTGTCCTGTATTGTGACCAAGGGCGATCTTCCTCTTAGTATTCGCTGGAGCTTCCATGGTCATGCTGTTGGCGCAGAGTCCGGAATTTCCACATCGCAAGCGGGTCCTCGGGCCAATTTCTTGAGCATTCCATCCGTTAGTCATAAACATAGAGGCCTGTACACTTGTACGGCTACTAATGAGGCAGGAAATGCGGCCGTGACGACTCAACTGAAAGTGAATGGTAGGCTTAGATACTTAGCCGTTAAACGTACAAGTAATGTAGCAGTGAGTTCCAGTGCATTCCTGTGACCCGTTTCTTCCCTTTCCCTCTCTCTCTCTCTCTCTGTGTTCGTAATGTTTATATATTGTGGAACATGGTGATTAACGATGCTATCATTTTAGTTCGTCCACGTTGGACTGTTGAGCCGACTGATAAGCAGTTTGCACAGGGTAGCGATGTCAAGATTGATTGCAAGGCCGATGGTTTTCCCAAGCCTGAAATCACGTGGAAGAAAGCTGTGGGTATGTAAAAGATCAAAACACAATTTCACATGCTTTTTTGAAAGAAACTTTTAATTTCATGCATACTCTATCTGGCCTTGCAGTGACCAACCCTCAAATGAGACCCACTCCAAATGACTACAAGGACTTTGACGTCAGCCAGGATCGAAACATCAAGATTATAGACGGAGCACTTATTATCAAGAATATCAAGAAGGCCAATGAAGGATTTTATTTGTGCAAAGCATCCAATGGAATTGGAGGCATTTCTGCCGTGGCCAAGATCTCCGTTCAAGGTAAATTACTAAAACAAAAATTTCCCCGTATTTACGGGCATCATCCACTTCATATTTCTTTTTAGCCCCACCATCGTTCGAAATAAAAAAGAGGACTCAAACCGCCCTAATTTCCGAAAATACGGTTCTTCAATGCGAGGCCAAAGGTGAAAAACCTATTGGAGTGTTATGGAACATGAACAACAAACGCCTGGACACCAATGTTGATCCACGTTACACCATTCGAGAAGAATCCCAAGAGGATGGGATGCTGTCAACCATTAGCATCAAACGCACTCAAAGGGAAGATTCGGCCTTATTCACTTGCGTCGCCACCAACGCCTTCGGAAGTGATGACACCTCCATCAACTTAATCATTCAAGAGAAGCCAGAAACGCCCTATGGATTGAAGGTTTTGGACAAGACCGGACGGACTGTGAAACTCTCCTGGCAAGCTCCTTACAATGGAAACTCGAACCTCACCCGCTACATTATCGAGTTTAAACCCATCAAGGGATCCTGGGCCAACGATATTGATCATGTCCTCGTCCCAGGCGACCAAACCATGGCTGGGGTATTTAGTCTTCGACCTGCAGCAAGCTATCATTTCCGGATTGTGGCCCAAAACGAAATTGGCGTGTCTGGACCCTCTGACACGGTTACAATTGAAACGGCTGAAGAAGCCCCAAGTGGTCCACCGGTTGATATTCGCTTGGCTGCCGTTGATCAGCACACGTTGCGAGTTTCTTGGAAGCCTCCCCTAACGGAACATTGGAATGGAGACATCTTGGGCTATTATATAGGCTATAAGAAGACAAGTGATGGGGAAGACAAACCTTACTTATTCGAGACCGTTGAGTTTAACAAAGAACAAGGCCATGAGCACCAGTTGCAAATCTCGAACTTGGAAGTGTTCACGGAATACGCTGTGGTTGTCCAGGCATTCAATAAAATCGGTCAGGGCCCAATGTCCGACGAGGTTCTCGTTCACACGGCCGAAGGAGCTCCCACTCAGCCTCCAGAGGATGTCATTTTGACCACACTGAGCTCACAATCTATCAAAGTCACTTGGTCGTCGCCACCACGAGCTTCAACTAATGGCGTCATTAAGGGCTACAAAGTGATCTATGGTCCCAGCAAGACTTGGTATGATCCCGCCACAAGAAACACGAAGATATCTACTGACGCCAAAACGGAGCTTACTGGACTGAAAAAATACACCAACTACACGGTTCAAGTTCTAGCATACACCAATGGCGGTGATGGCGTGAAAAGTGAAGTTCTTACCGCCACAACTGAACAAGATATCCCGGGACCTCCATCATCGGTAAAGGCTCTGGCAATGTCAGAAGAAGCTATTCTTGTGAGTTGGCAAGAACCAGAAGAGCCCAATGGCAAAATTATCCAATACACCGTGTACATCAAAGAGCTTGATCGTAGCCGAGATATGGCACCCAAGAGTCACAAAGTGAACTCCCTACAAATGAGCCATCAAGTGGATAACCTGAATCGGAAAGCTCGCTATGAATTCTGGGTCACGGCACATACAACAATTGGAGAAGGCTCACAATCGTCACAAGTCACTTTGTCACCAACCAATCGAATTCCGGCCAAGATTGCCAGTTTTGACGATACCTTTGTTGCTGTGGCCAAACAAGACCTGAAATTACCTTGCATTGCTGTCGGAAGTCCAAGTCCTGATCTTCATTGGAAAATGCGTGGACAACCCATTCCCAAAAACGACCGCATCCGCCAACTTCCCGATGGATCACTTCAAATCACTCGTGTCATGAAAGAGGATTCCGGAAAGTACACTTGCATGGTGAATAACAAATACGGTCAGGATATGGTGACCCATGAACTGATTGTGAATGGTCCTCCGGATCCACCAGAGGTCACCATCACATCCCAAACTACGGATACAATCACAGTCAAACTCCGATCAGCTAATCCTGAGGACACCACTCCCGTTCATGGCTACACCATACATTACAAGCCCGAATTCGGAGACTGGAACAGTGCTCAAATCCCATTTGGATCGGACGAGTTCACTCTAGATTCTCTCCTTTGTGGACAACTTTATCAACTGTACATAACTGCCTATAACTCGTAAGTGAATAGCAAAAAAAAACTTTATAAAGATAGCCATCAAAATGACATCGCTTTCCACAGGATCGGCGTTGGACCGAAATCCCCTCAATTAACTGCCAACACGAAAGGCGTAAAACCGACCATTCCCGAGGCCCATCGCTTTTTGGAGGTTTCTGCCGCAAGTGTCACATTGCATTTGAACGCTTGGTTGGATGGAGGTTGTCCAATCCTCTATTTTGTCGTGGAATACAAGCCGAGGAACCAATTGGATTGGACATTGGTCTCGAATAGCGTAAAAGCTGGAGGCAACTTCGTTGTGCTTGATTTGAACCCGGCCACATGGTACAACTTGAGGGTGACGGCTTACAACAATGCCGGATTTTCGTTGGCCAAATATGAAATTGCAACTTTGACCGTGACTGGAGGTAAGATATTAAAATGATCTCATTGAAAAATAAAATATTGCATTGAACGTTGATGATGGACTCCTTAAAGAACCTCCTTTATAACAACCTCTGACCTGCAGTATCATTCAAAGCATGAAGAGTGTATTTTCGACTTTTTGAATCAAAATCAGTACTATCTTGGAATGAATTGCTCAGTATTTGCAATGAGAACAAAGTTCCGGATCTCTTCTTTGATCATTGCAGGTACCATAGCACCTGTACGAGAGATAAATGGGTCAGGATCAGACGGCAGTGGCCAAAGCCCCTTTGAGGAGTCCATCATGTATTTTCTGACCAATGTAAACCTTGTGGTGCCGGTGGTCTCGGCCGTGGCCGTGATTGTCATTGCGATTGCCGTGATTTGCGTGCTTCGTAGCGGACGCAGAGATTTCCCCAAAGGTGAGCCCGCTTTCTCATGAGTCCATATTTTCAGGAACTATCGCACCACCAATGGGCAAGGACCCAAAGGCCACCAAGGCTGGTTTTCCCGGTCTTCCTGAATGGCTCGACTTGGACGTGATTGTGCCCGTTGTGGCCACGGTGATTGTCATTTGTGTAGGAATCCTGGTGGTCTGTGTGGCCTTAACTCGTCGAAAGCATCCTCCTCCACTTATGCATCCAGGTTGAGATTGAGTCACAATGAACTATTTTGTTATCCATTAACAGATATTGGATTTCAAGGCATGGATCTTCAATGTGTGTTTTTTGGTATTTTTCAGAGGAATATGCTCAATACTATGGCCAAATGAATACAAATGGACGAACCATGACCATGAAACATGATGGATTGCCCTATGAGGAGATGGGCTATTGCCCTCCACCCAACCGAAAATTGCCGCCGGTGCCCGGTCAACACTCCAACTACAACACCATCGATCGCATCAAGAACGGTAGGTTATACTTGAAAGAGTTCATTCTCTTTCCGAGATACATTTAAACGGTTCTAATTGTCCATTGAACATTGAATTCTTACTCATCAATTTTGTTTGGCGTTTCCTTTGCTTTTTAAGTTTACCGGTTTTGCGTTGCATTTGTGAAATGGGGGGGATTCTTTTCCGTTCTGTTGTTGTTAAACTTTTGCACTTGTCAAAATCAGGTCACAAGAATAAAGCTTCCACTTATGCCACCTACGATCGACGAGCCTCCAAGAACGGTGGTCCAATGCCCGGCGAAGGACCACAGTACGATGAGATTCCTTATGGTGATGTTGGACCCAATTTCAGCGGTAAAGGAAAATTGCCTCAAGTCCCCGATGATTACTCACAAGTGCCTCAAATCCCAGCCAGACAAGGTTTGTGTGCTTCTACTAACTCCTTCCATCCATCCATCCATCCAACCAATCAACCAGTCAGCCAGCAACAACCAGAGTTGATGACTGAGGACCAACATTATCTTCTCTTCGTTGGCACGGTCATCAAGCTCAAGGCCTCTCTTTACTCTGTTAGCATCTACAGCTCTCTCTCTCTCTCTGGCTATTTCTCCCGTCTAGGGGACATGATGGAAATAGACATCTCAGTCTGTCTGTCGTTCTGCTCAGAATTCAGTCTGTCCCCTTACAGGTCCGAATTGGTGTTTCCGTTTCTTTTTTTCATGGGTGCAGTGTGATTTCCCCTTCAGCCTGTGACTCATATTACTAACTATTGTACAACTAACCTGCTCTCCCTTGAGCGAATGCAGATTCCAGCTCTTGCTAATCCAAGTTTTATTTCTTTGTGAATCAACAGTCGGTGGATCCATTGCCAATGGCGATGAGGATATCAGTCCCTATGCCACATTCCATCTTTTGGGCATGCGTGAGGAGAACAAGGGAAACAACAATCCTAATGCCGCCGGTGTGACAGCTGCCAATTTCCAAACATTGCCATCAGGAGCGGGAATAGGGCCTAATGGACCGAACACACCCTCCAGGCACATTTCCCAGACTATGAATGTAAGCAAACCGGGACTATTTTCTAAATGCATTCATGACTTGATTCTACAGCTTACTTTTTTGATGTTAACGAAAGTTCCCATGGCGACTTCAAGAGCTGATTCACGGGGAAAGTTTGTCGTCGGGATTAAACCGTGGAAGATCCTCATTGTTGATGGGAGAGCATCAGAAATTACTTTGTTCCAGTTGTGGTTCACTTAGCAGCTTTGTAAATATTGTAGTAGACACCAATTATAGCATTTCTAGTATATCTTCAGGGTTGGGCGTAATTATTCGTACAGCAGTTTAAAAGGCTTGAGGTCTCTCAATTTCACAACTGCACTAGATACAGCACATGATGTGATGTTTAGATGTTGTCAATTAAACATCGAAAAATCAATTTTCAACAAAGCTTTATCTTCCAAAGAATAACGACCACTTTTTTGCCACAAGGAATTTACCAATCCATCTTTTAAAATAAATATCGCCACATTTATCTTAAACAAAATCAGAGCAATACACATGATCCCAAATGTTTGAAGATATTGCTACGAAAATAGCAATGAGTGTCATTATTTAGAATAAAATTCGTATAATACATACTCGCATAATTTGCACCTATATCATAGGTGAAAATTATAAATATTATTATTAAATTACTAAATAAATTAATAAATTATTATTATTAAACATAATAATCACCTTTGTACCCGTATTCGATTTGCGCTCTGAATTTTGCACCTCTTTGGAATCCTAATCAAAGGTGGCAGGAATGAGAATGCGTTAAAAATGAAGGCAGCCTCATTGAGCAACAACTGCTTCCGGTTTCAGCCTCGTCGAAGCTTGGTCAATCCCCCTCCTCCTGGAGTTCCAATGCAGACTGCCGTATACGATTCTGTGAATTGCGATTACGAACCGGGATCCATGCTCTATCAAGGCCAACCCCAAAACTTTGGCAATCCCTACGATTGTCCAGAAGGCATGTACGGCGGCTCCATGGTCTCCAGTGTGGGATATTCCAAGGTAAAGAAATTGTATTGATACGTTACACTCGTGCCGACTTCTGACCAGTAATCATCCCTCACAGGTTTCCGATCATATGGGCGGACCAGCGGCGCACTTCAATCCCAACGGGAACATGCCCGCTCGTGGTGGTATGATGCCTCCTCAGGCACATTACCCACAGCACCAATTGCCGCAACCTCCACAACACGGAGTCGGTCACAACCAAATCAACCAAGCAATGCAACAAAGCTATCCTGGTGACACTGGCACCGTCATCTTCAAAGGTGGACCGAATAATGGTGTTGCCCGTGGTCCATTGCCAAACCACCCTGATGATGAGCATTTCCCGCCTCCTCCTCCCATGAGAGGAGGAGCAGCTGGTGGGAGCGTGGACACTTCCTTGAACGACTCCAATAGCACCACTCAAAGCAACTTGACCTCGGAATGCTCTGAGGCCGAGTGCGATCGGGAGCCGTTGGTCAAAGGCAATCAAGCTGGCAACAGGGGTAAAAATTGGCTAGGAATTTATTTTGATGGTGGTGGTTCCATAAACTACAATGATTGATCTATCTTTCAGCTTCCGTAGCTTCCGAGAAGGAATTGTCTAATGAAGAAATGCGCCGCCTTTTGGAGCGCAATGAGGTGGTCAACACCAATGGAGGTGGCACTGTCAATGCCAATAACCCGTTTGACTCAGTGAATGTCTAAAGGCTTTGTATCATGCAAACTTATGGCATGGCAGCATTGTTCGTCAATTCTTAGAAGCAAAATCACTCCCACCCCTAAAGCTTGCATTATCGCCGCCACAGGAGCTACTCCTCTTTATTGGTTCATTTTTTTATTGCCATTTGTTTGTCAAATCTTTTACGATTATCAATTATCTGTCCTTAGTACTCCTATAACATCTGTTAGTGCTTTAACAAAGCCAGGATATTCTACATGTACGCTATGAATGTTTTAGGGTTGAAAACGCCTCCTGCTTTAGTACGTGTGTTCGCTTATCAGATAAACAGTTCATGTGCCATAGTGCTTTGCTTGCTTAAGAATCGAATGTTCCATTTAATTCAATCGGCAATTATACGTAGAGCCTCAAAAAGTCTTGTAATAACTTAATAATCGCTTTTAAACAATTCAACATTTTCTTTTCTCTTCATGATTGTCAAGATCAAAAATTGCCCTCAACGAAAACTTGTGCGTCTTCAAACCAGCATTGATGAACTCGAGATTCCCTGCCTGTATATAATTGCGAAATAGTAAGCTTGTAAACGGAGATATGAATGAGAATAGCAATTATTTCCCTTCCCCAGCATGACCAATGCCTCCAATCGTACTAATCAGGTTTCCAAAAGCTCGAAGCAAAATTTCAAAACGCTCAATTCCTCTTTGGATGCACTAAACCCGAAGCAAACGTCACTTCTTGACCTTGTAAATAAGGAAATCATAAATGCTGATGATATTTGGACATTGGTGTCTCCTAGTCACAACGCCCTTTGTCAATCCATCGAATTGAATCTCTTAATTTCACATTCAAGCCATGTACGTACAGTCTAAGAATTGGAAAGGTTTGTTTACGAGTGAAAAACAATCCATCAGATTGGCACCCATTATCAATTCGTTCCCAACTTCGAGATTA
>CM021319.1:6037343-6079065 GCA_010645155.1 Tigriopus japonicus
TGTTTTCGAGTGAAAAACAATGCATCAGATTGGCACCCATTATCAATTCGTTCCCAACTTCGAGATTAAATTCAAAGCTGGAGAGGTCAAATCATATCCAGTCCCTTCATTATTTGTCAATTTCAATTGATTGATTGTCTTGATTAATTCAGTTCCCTACCATCTAAATCACGTTTACTTCTTGGTAATATCTCTTTTGAAGAACCAAAACAGAATATCCGAGGAACTAAGAAGATTACCTATTGTTGGATTGTGTTGTTGTTTCAAAATAATTTTATTTGTACGACGGCTTGTCACATTGTCAATAAACAAAATGAGGCTCTTTTCTTAGAATCAGGCTTTCTTAAATTCTTCTGAAAACAAACTCATCCCTTCTGAAAATCTAAGAAAAAATACTTGTGGCTAACGGAAGTGCTGCGTCTGTTCACGATAACTTCTCACTTAGTCAGTCTTGACAGATTCTGGAAGAAATGGGTCGCTCTCAAATTGTCCTGCTTTGGATTCTTTCTACGAGCTTGCTTAAAATATCGGTATTGGCCTTTCAAGTGACCTCAATTACCCCTAAAGCCGAAAAAGTCAAAGAGGGCGACAATCTGGCAATCAAGTGCATTGTGGACGGTTGGTGGGAATGGTGTACTTTTAGGCATGCGGGTCAAAAATGCGATTTTGAATGGACTAATGAAGTCTACAATGTGACAGTTTTGGACTGCCAAGACTTCAAGGGTCGGTTTGAATTCGATGGTAACTACAATCAATACGAATGTGGATTGATCTTGAGAAACGTTCGAAAGGAAGATGCCGGAGAATGGACTTGTGAATTGGAAAACTACTATAGCGGGCGTTATCGTGGTTATGGGTACAACGCCACAGCCAATATGGTGTTGGAAGTGAAGCAAGAAACCACCACCACCACCACCTCTACATCTTCTCCAACATTACCAAATGAAGCCATAGGCCTAAACTATTCTTGGACAACGAATTTTGTAACTAGAATCGATCCAAACTACGAAGACATGGAACTTGAGGACGAGAAATACGCTCAGCACGAAAATTCTGCACCCTCAAGAGACCTTTCATTGAGGCGTCTTTTGGCTGCGGTTATTTTAAGGATTCTGAGTTTTGACAAATTAACATGAAAAATAGCGAGTCAATAATAATGATTACAAACAATAAATGGACATAAAACTGATTTTCAGGGTATTTGTGCTCGTGGTTCGCATTCATCGAGACCACATTGTCCTCGATTTGATTCATGTCAAGACTTTAAGGTTGATTTGTTTTATGTTATGCCATGAACCACTGCAACTGCATCCAGGATAAGTTTTAAAATTACGCCTTGGGGCCGTTCATTGATTGCACTGGAGTTTTTGAAAGTAATTTTGGCTTCACCATTGATTATGGTGTTGTTCTTTATTTCCAGGTATTCCACTTAAGCATTGACTGAGTGCATTGCAAAGGTGATACAGATGAGTGTGAACTAGCATCACATTTTTCTTCGGGTCACACAAAGGCCTCTAAAACTTGCTGAATTGAGCACGCAAGGACGACCAAAATCGAGTCAACATAACGAAATTTTCCTAACTGAGTAAATTATACTTTGGGAAGCAAATGACATCTGGAAAAAGTTCTTTCCAATGGAAGAGTGTTATCAAACAAATTAAGCCGGGGATTTTGGGCTCATAATGGCTGGGGATGTGTCAGAGTTGAGACCAACCCTTCAAAAACTTGATAAAATATTTGAGCACAATTCTCAAGCTGCTTTGACAATCAATCAAAACAAATGTTTACTGTACTACAAAACACCCAAGCCATGTTCTGATCCCTTCTTAGCCAGTTTGGACCCCAAATCTGCAGCTGAAATTGTCCAAATATGCTTGTCCATTCATAAAAGTGAGTATCTCATTTAGGTAATCTATTTTCATTTAAAAAAATAGCAAAACCAGTATGAAGTTCTTTATTGCAATATTTTTGATAAGTTTGAGATTCAGCAAGACCAAACATAACTTCTTGGCATTTTTAATTCATAAGTTTGAAACATTTGATGCGAAGAAAGAACCATTACAATTTGCTTCATATCAAGTCCAATAGTTGAAATGATACTTCTTTCCCATGAGCTTCTTTAGTTTCATGTAATTAGTGACAAAAGTTAAAAATTGATAGGTGAATTGCAAAAACTTACTTAAATAACTTCTGTCATATATATTATGAGTGCAAAATATCGAAACTTTTTACAAAGTTAGGCATAACAGTCTGTAGCACTGTCAGCCTGAAGACTGTTAGGAATGCGCAACTTCACCAGGGCTGCCAGACAATTGTTCAACAAAAAAGTCATTTCACATGACAATGCAATTCAACAACAGCTGAGCTATGAGCTGAGTAACTTTAAATGGTCCATTTTTGACTCCGAAAAGCCAAAAAAAGCTACAGTTATATCAAAAAACAAATTCCCAAAGATTTCATTTAGATTTTCGATCTCGTAAAAGGATATAAAATATTTGAGTTTTGATGTTTATTTCAAAATAGCTTAAAGTAATACATAAAATCACTTAAAATGCACTTACAACAAGATTTTTGGAAAACATTTTTCACAACTATATATAGTACACTTTGTTATGTGTTTAGCCAAAATTACAAAGAAATGTGTCTAACTTCGAATGGACTCGACTCGACTCGAAAACTTCTTGAAGGACTGTGTTCAAAATGGACAAAAATCAACCAATTTTTTCCAATTTTTTTAAAAATTTCTAAGAAGTACCAAACTTTGAGTACCTTTGACATTGCAAAAAAAAAATTTATCGCAAAATGTATTTTAAGTGCTTTTAAGTGAGATTTTACAATATTTTGAGCTATTTTGATATAAACCTCAAAACTCAAAAAAATCACTTTCTTTCGCGACATTGAAAAGCCATATGAAATCTTTGGGAACTTGTTTTTTGATAAAACTAGCGTTTTTCGGCTTTTTGTGGTCGAAAATGGACCATTCAAACCCAAATAACTCAGCTGTTGTTGAATCTATTTTTATTTGATTTGAATCCAATGGGTAACTAACTGGGCTCTAATTATGGATTAAATTGTTTTTCAAAAAATGTTACAATTAATAGGTTTTTAGGTTTATAATTTCTTCCCTGGACCTAAACTTGTTTGTTTGTTTGTTTGTTTATTACTGCGGGCTTTTTTCTGTACACCTGTTTTGATTTGATACAAAAAGGTTTACAAATAACCTTTTGTTGGAACCCCTGACCCTGGAGAAGCAAATGCTTGTACGTGCCAGGGCCAGAAATGGCGAGGAAAAAAAACACAGCCATTACCGGATGTGAAAAAAAATCACTGAACATCAGGACACTTGTTGTCCTTGACTCTTGAAACATTTCTTGGAAAATGCAGGGTCCGTCATAATTGCGATTCCGTTTTGAAGGTATTTAGCTCTCTCATTAGTGATCTGATAAAAGTTTAATTGACCCCATCGGAGAGAGCAAGGTCTGCCATTTTCAAAAACACTTGGGATATATTTATAATTGGTAGGAAATGAAGGTATTGTCATAAAAAAGATTAATGAAGTGCTCTCCATTTAGGGCCAAGACCTTGGCGATTCTGTCCCTGACCATTGCACACCCCTGACTGACATTGAAGGCCTCCAAGACGGTTGTTTCCCCAGGTTTTTTTATATGGCCTTGAGGGCTAGGATGTTGGGGTGCCTCCTTGAATTGGCCACGCCCTCCACCGCCGGCCACACCCAAAAGCCCAAGAGGCGAAGGGGGCCATAATTCTTTGTAACAGAAGGCCTCCGGCAATCAGTTTTCTGATAGATGATCCTGGACTATGTGCGACGTATGCCAGGGGGCCCCTTCTTGCATCAGGCCACCTTCCTCCTCCACATGGGCCCATATTCTTAGGCACACCAGGCCTCTACTGCTGTTTGGATATTCTCCTGGTACTACTTGGCATTGATTTGTACCCCTTTGTCCACAAAGAAGGGGAACATGACCTTTCCATAACTTCCAACCAATCCAAGCACCATTATGGATTCCAGGTGTTTGGTCTTCATGGCCGCCTCCAAGTTAACATCTGGCATTTTAGCCACCGCCCTCCTGTTCTTCTTGTTGACCACCTGGTCCACGACAAAGAGCTTCTCATTGCTCCACAAAACCACTCTCTTGCTCCCGTTCTGCTCTCATTCCCCCTAAACCAGTCCTCCAGCTTTTGGCACCTTTCCATCCTCTTTTCCTTCGCCATCTTGGACAGGAGGGGGCCTCTCCAAAGTCCCGAGAGACTTAAAGCCAGCGGCCTTGACAATTCTCGTGGCAGACGTCTGGGAGCAGTTGCAAGCATCAGCAAACTTTTGGATGATTCAGACAAGCCGTTTCCTAACCATTTCTTTCACCCTCCTGATGTTAGCGGGGGTTACTTTGCTGACAGGCCTTGCCTCACCCATAGCGCATTCGGTCCTGCCGCCATTGGCCTTGAGAGTCCTGATGATCTTTTGGACACTTTTTACATGATAGCCAATGGCCTTTCCAGAGTCATGCATAGTCCTAATGACTTCGCACTTGACCCAGACTTTGGCCTTGTTGCCGTTAGGCATTTTAGGCATCACGCTAAAAAAAGACCAAGATCACTAAAATACTCGTCAACCGCAATTTTGGTCACAGAAAAGCCTGCTATAGCTCATGTGAAAGCTTACTTGCCCTTCAATTTATTGAAGTTTATATTTGAATAGAATTGACCTCGAGGTCACCAGAAGTCGACCGCAAAACACTTTTAGGTCCTAACTTTGACCCGACCTCGACCTGTTAAGTCAAGTGATAGGATAAAAAATTCTTTTTCAGCTGATATTTTTTGAGTAATTTTTCTTCACTTAAGAGGTTTCATAATTCTACTTCCTATACTTCCCACTTAAAATCTAATTCATGGCGGAATCGCAATGGGACACTGTAATCACATGCGTTTTCTTTTCTTGCCGCTGGAGCCACCACCCCAACTTCAATCCGCCTGTCTTAGCTTGGAAGAAGCGAGAGTGCTTCAGTTAAAACGTGATAAATCCCTCCTGTGAAAGGCCTTATGCCAAAATGATAACAGAATTGATTGGGGTAGAGACATATCTAAGTCATCAAACAATCACTCTCAACATTGGTTGACAAAATGCTGAGGATTTTACAATCAAAATGATAGCGATGAAATTACGCTTCTTCACAGTCCAGCCCTACTTTGCCCATCTGCCAGTCTGCACTCTGTTACCTTAGCGGGAAATTTCAAAATTGCTCGCTCTCTTCTCGAAGGCAGACGAGACACGGCAGCTGAGGCTGGAGTGTGAGGAAAAGTGAAATCATCACTATCATTTTGATCGTAAAATGCTCGGCATTTTGTCAACCAATATTGAGAATGATTGTTTGATGACTTAGATATGTCTCTAGCCTAATCAATTCTGTTCTCATTTTGGCAAAAGGCCTTTCACAAGAGGGATATATCACATTTTAACTGAAGCACTCTAACTTCTTCCAAGCTAAGACAAGTGGATTGAAGTTGGGGTGGTGGCTCCAGCGGTAAGAAAAGAAAACGCATGCGATTACAGTGTCCCATTGAACACTGAAGGAGCCCGATAAAGAAGAGAGGAGGACTTCATTGATCGAACTAGTCTCGATTCCTTGGGATTTGGAGGTGCCCTCAGAGCACAAGTAAAACCTCCGCGATCGCTACAACTGATCTCAAAGCCTGGATAAGGACAGAGTCCATGAATGCTCTTGATGACATACAGTATCTTATTTCATACCTTCTCTGAGTGCTGTACAACCCTAACTTATGTAGCCTCTCCTAATATTAGTGAAACATCTTTGGACCTGCTCGACCTTTTGCAAATCAGCTGAACTCATTGGAGCCCGAATGAGGGAAGCATATTCAAGATGCAGTTGAACAATCAACTTGTACAGAGTTAGTATCATAAAGCTATCTTTGAACTTGAGAGTGTGATGGATCAGGGGTTCCTGGATGGATCCAGCCATACGTTTGAAAACTTCCCCAACTTTTCAACAGGAAATGCTCATCAAACTTTCCATCATCTAGGATGACAACTCCTATTTCTTATTTGAATCGGCGCATAGGACCTTAAAGGCTGATTTATTTTTGAAATAAAAAAGCAAAAATTAGTGTGGTATACCTTTCTGGTTAGGGTTTATCCTAATTCTTTGTTTTAAATATGAAAAAAATTGGCGGACCAAATAATAATATCAAGGAAATGGCTGCGCCTTCTAACGCGTATTTGAAAGGGCCGCCAGGGCGTGTAAGTGCTACCCCAGACGACGTAAATTTTCAATACTTTGGCAATTACTTTTTTGCCACATATCAACCATTGAAATTGTTAAATTTGCAAACACGAAGAGAAAAATAAAACGTCCAGGTGTCCCGGTCGAGGGTAAAACCGTCAATGGTGATGAGGTTATGTATTCTCGATTCCAAAAAGGGTAGGAAAAGCAGGCCATGACGTTAGTAATGTTGTTGATGAGGCTGGCAATGATGGTCAGGACTAGAGCACTATAATAAAAGAGTACAGTCATAAAGTGCGCCATCTAGTGGATTTCATGCGGCAACAGCTCGCCGTTCCCATGATACACATATTTTTGAAGATTGCAACGGTCATTCATCAGTTATGGACAAACTAAAGTGCCTCAAATGTTGACTGAGTATTGTTAATGGACCTGTGGTGGTTTTTGGTTGAAATTATTAGTGAAATCCCTCTCAAAATGGCATGGAAATCTGACTATTATAAACGTGATTTAAGCATGATATATGTCAAAATTCATCAGAAAAACACTAAGGTATCATTTGGAGTTCGGCCATCAACATTTTAGGCACTTTAGTTTGTCCAAAACTGATGAATGACCGTCGCAATCTTCAAAAATGTGAGTATCATGGGAACGGCGGGCTGTTGCCGCATGAAATCCACTAGATGGCGCACTTTATGACTGTACTCTTTTATTATAGTGCTCTAGTCAGGACAATCGATTGGAGGATCTGGTAATTTCAGTTCAAACACTTTTGAGGCCATTTAGAGCTTAAAGCTCTCGAGTTCTCCAGGACACGATGGCGAAGTTTCTGATTTCTGATGAAATGCTTTGTATTTTTAAGGGGGGGATTTTCCCCTGTTTTCGATTACTTGATGCATCGCATCTTGAATCAGGGCTTTTCCCTATCTTCTCTAAAAGGCGCTCATATTGTTCCAATTTTTAAAGTCCAATATAAGTCGCTCCCTAGCAATTATCAGAGCCGTAAAAAATTAAATAAACGGAATGAAAAATGAAAAAAATGCCGAATGAAATAACCCCAAAATGTAAATAAGATGTTAAAAATGCAAATAAAAATTGCTAAAACAATAGATATTCTTGGAAGAAAATGTAAACGATAAAACTTAGGGAAAATGATATTTACTCAAGTTTACGGGTCAATTTCTTGGAGATTGTTTGGACTCCGAATCAGCTCCCTAGGATTTTGGACCCAACTCACGACGAGCCGATCTCCAAACTAATCCGATGAGATACTGAGCTGGCTCATAGCCGATCCAAACCCATCCCTACATGCTATCAATATGACCTGCAGAAAATATTTCAGTAAAAGCTGTCCAAAAATGAACACAATTAATTTTCTTTAGTTGGAACAGCTTTGGAAAAAAACGTTTTCAAGCGAGCAACTGTGTAAAATACCACAAATATTTTGATGATGAAATAAGGTTTTAGTAAAGTAATGTTTACATTAGTTTACATGGACAAAATGGCCACAAACAAAAATTGCGCGTAGCAATTCACGCAACTTTGATTTCGCATATTCCCCCCTAATTCATTTCGTGTTTGCTTGTTTAAAGCTTTGAAATATTTTTGATCCAATGTTTTAGCAAGTATTCATCTTAATTCTGTCTACTTTAGTGTTTGTCTTTGTTTAACCAGCCACAAGTTCTTGTCTCTCACAACAGGTATGTTAGAATTTGGACTAGTTGCAATTGGTCACATTTCAAACAAAGTAATTAGTATTTTTCAATTACATTTATACAAACATACCCATATCTAGGATCAAACTTCATGCTATAGATTTTTGGCTCAGATTTTTTCCCAATGCAAATGTTTCTTATTTGATTTGTTCTTAGGTCAGTACTTGCGCCTTTTTCTACAATCGCAATTGGCTTGTCAAAGTGTTTGTTATTCATAACTGAAATTAAATCGTGCTTTTGATAGACAAAATTCAAGCCAACGTTTTCAAAGCTGAAATAATAACTGTTTTGGTTAACTTTTGCCTATGCATTAACTTTAAAATGCAAAGACAGGCTAACAGGCTGAGGAGTCTCAATTATTCCACACTGTGATTGTAAACATTATTTTTTGTATTGTTATTTAAAAACGAAACTTGTGGTATTGCACATTTGAAATCAAATTCCAATATGCAATATCTTAAAACGAACTATGAACTCATCAACACTTGCACGTGATTTGGAAATTCCTTTTCTCTCTTTCGAATTCGTGGGTCCTTCAAACAGAAGCCTGTTTGAGCCTTCGTATTTTTAGTTTAAGAAAAAGCCTAGTCAGTATTTGATTTGTTCAAGTTTTCTGTAGTTGTTTATCTATCCCATTATCTTAGTTAAAACCTTTTGTATAACAAAAGTTCGTCGTGAAGGTAACTGTAAGAGCGTTATGCATTGTTACTAAGAGGCATTCATTCCCTTCTCATAAGCGTTGAACTCGTTGCAAATCAGCCCAAGATCGAAAATGGAAATGCTTGATCTTCGTCCTTTGCGTCGAATGTTGAGTTGAGATACAAGCTCAACCGAGAACCACTGAAGAAGAAGAGGAGGAGGAGGAGAAGAAGAATAAGAATTAGAAGCGGAAAGACCAGGAGGGTGCGTCAAATGCAGTTTGGGTTGGGTTGATGACCTGGGAATCCACCGGTTGGCTGTCTGCACGTATGTATGCAATGGATTAAGGAAACATACGAATTTTCTAGTTCTGAATTTTGACATGACATTATAATGAATGGGTTTTACATTAGACAATCAAATTGGCCGATTGATTTGCTTAATCGATGACTTTCGTTCGAACGTGCCGGCATTGCACCGCTCGCTGATTCTTCGTTTGCGTTTCTTGAGGTGGGTAAGTCAATGCGTCAGTTCTGTCACCCAATGGAGCAACATCTATGTATTCCAACAACACCAACACTGACGGCCACGGACAATGGGCGAGGAGGATGTGGGGGCCAAGATCGGAAATCGGAATTGTCTCGCACAAAGTTACCTTTCAGTATAAAAGCACTTCAAAACTTTGAGGGAAGCATCAGTTTCATCTGAATCATTACAAAACCAACATGAAGGTAACAACAACAGCCATCCAATCAATACCTTCTATTAAAGGCACCGGCCTAACATGGAAATCTCTCTCTCGTTTCAGGTCTTCGTTGTTCTGTTTGCTTTGGCCGCCATGGCCTTGGCTGATAATGCCCCTTACCAATCCTACAACCCTAAGCCTTCTTACCAACAAACGTACGACTACCCAGACACTGACCCTGTCTATAACTTCAACTACAATGTGTACAACCAAGAGGGTTACGAACACCAAAAGTTCAACCAACAAGAAGACCGCAACGGCTACGAGACCCACGGCGAATACTCTGTCGAGCTCCCCGATGGCCGCACTCAAATCGTCACCTATCAAGTCAACGGTGATTCCGGTTTCATCGCTGATGTGAGGTACGAAGGAGAGGCCAAGTACGAGCCTTACACTCCCAAGCCTTATCAACCCGCTCCCGCTTACAAGCCCGCTCCAGCCTATAAGCCCGCTCCCGCTTACAACCCTGCCCCTGCTTACGAACCCGCCCCCACCTACAAGCCCGCTCCCACCTACAAGCCCGCCCCTACTTACAAGCCCGCTCCTACCTACAAACCCGCCCCTACTTACAAGCCCGCTCCCACCTATGAGCCTGCCCCTGCCTACAAGCCCGCTCCTGCTTACAAACCTGAGCCCGCCTACAAGCCCGCCCCCACTTATGCTCCCAAGCGCGAGTACGGACCCGTCAAGTTCAATCCTTTCGGTTAATCACTTGTTTCTGAAACTTTTAAGTTATTTCTTAAATATTTGTCGAAATAAACGAGTCAACTGTTTATGACGTGGTGAGTTTTTAAAATGTATTTCATTGTCGAAAAAATGTATCAAAACTCGAGTTGAGTTTTTAGAAATGAAAAACAGGAAAATGAACTGGCCTGGTTTTGAAACGAAAGAAAAACTGTACGCAGAGTCGTGATGAGTAGAGCTATTATTTGGATGGACAAGCATGTTACCATATCTTGCATTTGCTTTCGGGATTCATGACACTGCCTATTGGACAGTTCCATGCCTTGGAAAATCTGGGACTATTGGCTAAGGGTCCCAATACCCTGAACTTATCTGGCGCATGCTCGTCCTTGACAATATGGGTGCGCATCATGTTGTCGCTATGAACTGCACACCACGGAAGTGCATAACCCAAGTAGAACAATTGCTCGTGGGTGAAATCCACTGCGGGAAGTTGACTGTCAGATCGACCGTTAGACTTCAACCATTCGTGATAAGCGATTTCGGCAATCTTGAGGCCTCCGTGATCGGCGATGTTTTCGCCCAAAGTGATGTTCCCGTCCACTTTAACGCCTGTCAACACTTCAAAATCTGAGTATTGATTTCTCACGCAGTTGGAAGCCAAGTGGAACTCATCGATGGTCTTGTTGTCGTACAAGGGGTTAAAGGCGCCAAACTGATCGTACAAGATGCCTTCGTCGTCAAATGCATGCGTGATTTCGTGGGCTGAAAGAGTAACACAAACGATTTGATCTACGTACTTCCATAGAACGTATGTCAGTCCCCAAGATCAGTTACACGGTCGTCTCGTTACGACTCAAGGGCACATTCAGTTGATGCATGCAAGTACCATGGATACACAAGCAGAGCCACCTCCATACTCAAGATTGTCTCAAATTCTATGGCTAGTGAGGGCTGGGGATTTCCTTGCCAAGCAACGAAGTACTTGACAGTTTAGCTGATTGCTTACTTCAAACCGGGAAGGCGTGGGTCACTGAATGAGTAAAGGAAGTGTTGGTTGGGGCTTTACTCTTGATCTTCAGGTGATCGTGAGATTATCAGATTCTTTTGGTATCGATCAAATGGCAAAATTAAGAACAACCCGGACACTGACATCATCCGTTTCACACCAAAGACAGCCTCAATGGGATCTCGAATAGCCCAACGTTTTGAAACAAAAAATGGATGTCTCGATAGTGCCCCAACCAATTGATCGTTTAACAAACCAAGCAAGTCATAACATATGTATCGTAGGTCTATTCATCAAACACCTCCCTGTCTCCAATGATTGGAACAATTCTGAGTGGCACCCACGTAAACAACAATAACAGCTCGCCCACCCAAGAATAAATCGTACTCAAGTCATTACAAGTGCCAATGAGAATAGTTTAGCACCGTGGCCCATGCTGGATTTTTTGATAAACACTTTTGTGAAACACCGTCCTTGAACCTATATGCGTAAACAGTAAAATGGCTACCTATCTTTCTCGAAACTACCGGAACACCAGAAAACGACGGGAAATCAAGCCAGACCGACCCTACGCTACCAAGTATTCTGAGATGAAATGCAGCTTTTTCAGATGGAAATGAGTTCGAATGTGGGGTCCCCATTGCCCCCACCCTCATCAACCATATTGTGCATGTTGGTTTTGACCCCCTGGGATGATTAATATGACGGAACTTCGATCAATTCCCTCTGCCCTCGTGTCCATCCTACATTCGTGCAATCAGTCTCTTTTTCAACTTAAGCGCATGCCCGTCTATACTTTAGCCAAGAAAACCGTGAATAATCACTCCGACCAGTTTGGTCGAATAATACTTCCATCTGGTGAAAGATACTGTTTCCTCTTTGGATCATTACGCTTTCAACCAACAAAAACGAACACCAAAGTCATACATATATTGCCCTTTAATGATCCCCAAAGCATCGTGGAATCACCTGTTTAGGTAGCCACCCACTTAATCAGCATACAGATCGATACATCGTACATTCTTCCTTCTTGGCCTCAAAGCCGATCTGGCTTTACCAATGAGGTCCACATCGATTTATCTTCTGTCCATCTCCCTCTCACCTTCTGGATATCATTTTGGGCAATAGAGTTCTTGTTGGCTTTTGGTGGGTCATTGCATTTAAACATGCACTCATCGGTTCATACACTCATCTTCCTCATTAATTACTCATTTTTCAGATCTGGGGTGCCAGAGTGCCAAAAATTACATGGTTCCACCTCCTCCTCCTCCTCTTCCTTCATCATCTTGAGCATCTGAGTCCTTCTGGTCCTCTGAACTCACGACATGGCATGTCCACATTGGATACAGACATGTGTTCATTTTTCTGCCAAGTGATATATCAAACTGAATTCCTGGCCCTTCTCTGCTCGTTCTTTTCCGTTCCTTTATTATTGTCATAGACAAATTTACATTCATCCGAAAGAATCGCCCAAACTCATTGTATTTATCGGAAGGCGTCTTCTTTGGCCAATGATTTAATGGGCTCGCAAAGTCGAGAGATAAAAATTGCCCCCAGAGCTAATCTAACACTTTATCTCAGTTCAGGTTTGGCATCCCTGCCCCGGATTTTGCACTACTCAAAAGGACATGGTAATTGAAAAACTGAATCGGGATCGTTGCCAGCTTCCATTCTTGTCATTAGGCACGATCAAACAGAAGATAACGTTAAGTGTTTAAAAAACTTTACAAGAAACACAACTCAGAGCTAAGAATGTACAATAAAAATTTTAATTCCAGACACTGTAAACAAGACAATAGCAAACAAGAAAATAGCATATGATATCGCCATTATATGGTATTTTAAAAATGAAACATGTTCACCAAACAAGAAACAGGCATATGAAATTGCTGCTCCAAAGAAAAACGAGTATCGGCTCAACCTGTCAGATACTGCATCTTAAGTAGCCCTTCAGTATTTCCACAATGAGTCATTAGAACAATCAAGATCCTGCTAACAATTGTTTATGTGCCTGAGTGTACATACAACAATGTGGATACTTTTGAAACCGCCAAAGAACTAATCTAAGGAACCGGTTCTTTACTTGACATTAAACAATCTTAGGGAGCAATAACAACAAGGTTGGTCGCAATCCTGGCTAAAACTTCAGCCAATAGGACTAAGTATATGTATATTGTGCCAGTGACCAATATATGCAAATGAGGCCATAAGGAAATTACTCTTGTGTGAATGACGAGGAGAGCGAAGCCCCATTTAAGGAAAGAACATGGGGACAATATTGTTGATGCCCGATGTTGCGTGGGTCATGGGCCGGTAGCCGAATCTGGTTTTACTATTGGAAGTTTTATCTGGTTGTCTCCGCCGAATCCACTTTCATTTTGTACTATTATACCCTCATTAGTACTTATGAGGACCGAAAATAGACTAGAAGCAATTAGGCTTATCGGGTGCATTCCGTTTTCAAACGGGAGGACAACAAGCTTGAGATGTACGCTTATATCTTTGGAGACTGGATGTCCAAGAAGGTCTTATGTGTCTGTTTTATCCTCATCTAAAAGGACATTCGAAACGAAACTCGAAGCGCATTGACTTTTTCCCTGATGAGAGACCAAGAAGCTCAGTCAAGGAAACCCGTTCCTGGACTTCCCCTCTCAATGCGGTTTGCTCCTGTCAGTTGGCAAGTCTGCCCAGTTTTTAGGGCCAATTAATCTGAAATTGTCATCACAAGGGCTGAGAATTTAATGCAAATATAACTTCTTTCCTGAGTTGATAAATGTTTACCTTTTTGATTCTCTGACATTTTCATAAAAGACACTGGTCGCTGTTTGGAGTGCTCCTGTGTGTGTTTGGTTCCAAAGGAAAGTTAACTCAGTTTTATTTATTCCACTCGTTTTTTTGCCATGATTTTCTTTGTAATAACTTTCTTTGTAACAAGGTAGAATCCAAAGGAAAATGAATAGTTCTCCACAGTGGCATGGTTAAAATGTTGGTTTAAATGATGGAAAAGTTCGAAAGATGATTTTTTTTCTTTTTTGTGTAGTTGAGTTGGGGTAAATGAGGAATAAAAGTAAACTGATTCAAAGCAAGTGCTTAAATGCTGAGTCATATCCTTTCTATCGGACACTTTTCTGCCTTTGGGACAAAACAACTCCCCCAAGACTTCAAACCACGCATTGGAAAATGCAACCAAAAGTACCTAAAATCTCAATACATTTGTGTAAGATCTTTGTATCACCAGGCTCTTTGAACTACATTTTGCAGGAAATTAAATTACTTTACATTTACATGCAATTCCCAAGCCTAGCCAACGTCACGCTTCTCATCTACAGTACTTTCAACAAACCATCAAATCCCACACGGCTCCTCCGTTCCGTGCTCCAACTACTTTCCGTAATGCATACACACACCTACCAACCAACCAACAGGATGTGAATGTGCCTAAATACACCTGCCGAAATATTTTCATGGGGTGGTGTCCAAGGGTCACATAAACGTGGGTAGGTTACGCCTTGCGTTTACATTATTGTCTCCTAGGTCGCCGTCGTCGTTGTTGTTGTTGCCGTTGTTACTGAGATGCGACTGATTGACGCTTGTTGACGCACCCAGACGCGCCCACATCCAAGCAGAATCGAGGATGCCATGCTTTTTTGCCTCTCTCTCTCTCGTTGTCGATGGAGGAGAAACAGGTTTGCAAGTTGCGAATGGAAACTTATGCATCTTGAAAACGCCACTTAACGTTAATCATGTGAACTACTTGGTACCTAGCAACCAAAATGGCTTAACACTTTAAAAGCACTATAGAAATCATGTTGAAAATGTATTTTTCGTTGTTCACCCATTGAAAGTTCAAATGTCACATTTTTCTAGAATTGGCTGGTCGCGACATTTGCCCAAGGAATAAGTGTGAAAGTGTAATAGATTTGTGACCTAAACAAATCGTGATGTATGGGAATTGAAACACCTTTTTTGCCTGATTATCTAATCTAATGTTCAGCATTTGACCTTGAGCAAGTTCGGAAATTAGTTCGTACCTTGCAAAAAGTTTGTTCTTTCTTGAAAGCTACTAAAGGTGCCTTCTTGGTTCGCACCTGGGTTCTAAGCCTGTAATGAAATGTCAAAAAATGGCAGACTAAGCTGCTAAATCCGACTCTCACATTCATCTTAATCTATTCGTCTGACAACGATGTGGCACTATTTGATTTCCGCCCTTGTTAATCCAACTTTGGAGTCACATCCTACTAGACACGCCGGCTGCAAAATCTTGAAAGGATAACAAGTATCTGTTGGTTGGTTGGTCGTTACAAAGAAGAACGGGTTGGGAGATGCAAATACTTGGATTAGCCGACTAGTAGGTACCAAACCTTATGTAAATGAGCCAATGCCTTCACAGATTTAAACAAGATGTAGCTAATGACGTTGCATTTGATTGCAGTTTTCAGAATGCAGTGCATTCTGAAAACTTTTATAGAATACTGGAGGACTCATTTTTAGGAATGAATCCAGCATTCCTTTGCAATTGCAGAATCAATTGTTCTTTGTTAAAATTGTTTTTGGGAGTTATTAAAACATCAGTTCCCATTCTTCAAAGCGATCTGGCTAGCCATCATTTTGCCTTTTGTTGAAGGTTCCAATCCAGTTTAGTTAGTTAGCATCGTATTTCTTTCAGATCTCAGGCGTCTTCATGCGAGAAGGAAACATCCGACAATAGACTTGCCCTAATTTGGCTAAATTCAATTACTCCTAAATGAGACCAGACGGTCTTTTCGATATGGTGCTTCTACAAATATTGAGCACTCAATCACTTGCCTATTCCTCGACGGCGGCTCGATGAATGGCTCGGAATGTGATTCAAAAATGCTGTTCAAATATTTCGACCTAGATCATTCCAAAAACAAAAGCGCGAATGAATTCCTTTCACCCTCGAAATAAAGTGGGTTTGGGAGTGTTTTGAAATCGAGTCAATCTCCGTTAGTATGGGAGGGGTTTTATGGTTTAAACACCGTTTGAAATTGGTCATCAAGTGAGAAAGATTGTCTACCACATTTAAAATCCTTCACAAGACTCAGGACACACTATCAATACGGTATGACCAGGAAATCAATCCCAGTTAATGGAGAAAAGACATAAGGAAGATGGAGCCCTTTGTCCTTGGGTGCATTAAACTACCAACAACAAAGACTCGGGCAATGACATAAAGATATAAACAACATTGTACATAATCCACTGTCACACTAACAATAGGTTGAGGCCAGAACAATGATTCGGGGAGGCTCGTGCTGAACAATTGAGCTTGCTGAAAGTAGCAGGAGGGAAATCTACAATTGATGTCACTTCAGGGATGAGAATTGCAAATTTGCAACTCTCTTTGTACGCATTTGAGTTGCCCGTTGGCTGCCATAACACCTACTCTCGTACCATCCAACCAACACAAAGGCTTCCTTCCTGGCAAGCCCAAAACTAATGGGTGGTTCAGCAGTCTTCAGAAGAGAAAGGCTCAAGACTTGTGCCAACGAAAAGTGGGAGAATCGCACTCCAAATGCTTTTAACGCACATGATTTCTGCTCAAAAGATGCGAAAGAATAGCTTGAAAGGCTCAACAATGCACAACCAAGTGTGCTCCCGTAAAAAAATATCACACAAAACAAGGCGAGAGTAATTGCTTGATGGGTCGGAAGATATAAATTCTGAACCAGAAGTGGGTGAGAGGATT
The DNA here is from genome assembly GCA_010645155.1 of Tigriopus japonicus. Taxonomy (NCBI): domain Eukaryota; kingdom Metazoa; phylum Arthropoda; class Copepoda; order Harpacticoida; family Harpacticidae; genus Tigriopus; species Tigriopus japonicus. Next base: position 6,054,103 of record CM021319.1, read on the forward strand.
TCCATCCTCTTGTCATCATCCAGTGGCCATATTGAAGTACAAATGCGAAAGGAAAGTGAATGGGGATCTCGAGGAGCCTCTGGGCTCTAAAAAGATCTGTTTAAAAACTGTACCAGATGACCTATTGTCTCACATCAAAAAGATTAGCTCGCGAACAAAAGGAAACGAGCGCGTTGTGCGATCCGTTCTGATATGAGGGGACTCAAATCTAGCACAATGATAATCACTCATGCCATTCTTTTCCTCATTTTTTAAACGGACTCGCAGACAAAGAATGGAGTGTTGAGCAATGATTATTTGATTCCAAATTGCATACGAGCTTCCAAAAATTGCTTCGAAAGAAAATCTTACCTACAACGATTCCAAAGGCCCCAAAAGTTAACGATTTCGGCTTGACCCAAAACAAAGGAGGCTGCAGCATTCCAATTGGAACCACCATGATGTTGGACAACTGGTTGTAGTAGGCATTCACGTAAGCAATATCAGGCATATGAGCAAAGTCGTTCCAAAGACCTCGATTGTAGGTCTCAAAGAACTGAAGAATCTCCTTGTGGCGGCTAAATGACCTCTGAGTGACCACATTGGTCAGATAATCCGTGGCATCAATTTCGGCTCGAGCGAAGAACGTGTCCAACCAGGTCGAGTTGAGCACACTCTTGGGATAACCTGCCAATTTGAAGGAGAAAAGTACAGACGAAAACGAAATATCATGCATCACATCAAAACATGTTTTCCCCGTTGGGTTCTAGACACGAAAAGACAGTTGTTAAGGGTTGTTTGGTCTCTTCTAATTGGCGTCATTTGGTCTTGGAAACTAGCAAAATGAATAATCTCGGTTGAAAAGAGGGTAAGTAATCTCATCTGCAATGGAGTTGTCCAAATTGTCCGTCCTAAATGTTCAAAACCAAGGAAAAAGAACAAAATGCACATTGCACCATTCTACCATTCCATTGTCCCACCAAAGAAAAAATTTGAAAGGAGGTACAACTTTAAGATTGGAGAAGTGGGTTTCAGAAGTACTTGCTTGTACCGTCAAAGAAGTTTTCAAAGAAAGAGGAGCTTCTTTCGCTGTTTCTTGCTTGTTCCACTTCAGTGTCGCCATTCGTCCCAATACAGTCCATCAAGTTGAATGGATGTTGTTGGAGTGCCCAGTAGCTTTGTATTTGATCTCAGGACACTTTCAAATATGAAGTTCTCTTGCCTCAAGTAAAGTATCAAATTTAAAACCTGCTTTAATGGATTGTGAATGAAAGCTCCAAATGTAACTTCATGGCAACATCATATGCTCAAGTTTTCCTACCATTTCGTTCTTGCAGAAATTTCCTGAAGAATTTCAAAACGTCTTTCTCACAGTGAGCAGGAACTTGTCCATTGCAGTGTTCGTTCGGGCTGTGGAACAAGAAGGAGCGTATCTCGCACTTTGTTAGCACTTTTTTGCATTGAAGCAAATTTTCAAGTGATGGGAAGGGCTCTTTGAACAAATTGTAATGCAAATCGCATTTCTGCTTGAGTGATTTTCCCATTTGGACTCTTACGACCCACTTTCTTTCATTCGCCCCCAAACTGCATGAATTGAACATGGGCGCACAACACTAGTTATACAGAGCATTCCAAAGCTCAACTAAAAAAAGGGACATCTGAGGTTAACCTTGAAATATCTTTGCAATTACAAAAGGGAAATGCTTCCAAATCTGGGAGGAGGTACCATTTCCCTCAATTTCTGGGCTTTTTTGGAGGCCCACTGAGGATCATTTATCTCAGGCTTGTTCCCAAATCCCAAACTTGACAAGATCCAACAAGACAGGGGATTTACCTATTAAATCGACCATGTGTTCTAGTTTCTCCTCGGCAGCGGCTAACGAGAAGGCTGACATCCAAGACAGTTTGGGCAGATTGTGCTTGAAGGCGTCTTTCATGATGTCCACCATCATATCCACTTGCTGCACGATCTGCTCCGAAGCCTCCACGCCCTTGTCCCTGATGTACATGGCCGTGACGACTGGGGCAAACATGTCCTCGGTTTCCTTGAGACATCGTTCTTTCCTTTGAATCTCATCAGGAGGTCGATCGGGATAGAAGGCGGCCAAAAGTCGCCAGATCATATAATTGACCAAGACTTGTCGACCTCGCTCCTCTTTTTGATGCTCCACCACTAATTGATTGACTCCTTTGAGGAAGTCCTCTTGAACCAGGATCTTGATTTGAAACAACAAGTCTGGCTTGGAGGCGAGTACTTCGGCAAAGGCTTGCTTGAAGAAGGCCTGCCAATCAATGAACGGGAACTTTTGATTCAATTCCATTATGGAGTACGGAACTAGATTGTGACTATCCACGGGTTTAGTCGTGATATTAGCAAGTGCTTCTTCGAATTGGACCACTTCCATCATGGCCTTTTCGATGAGTTTGTTACGTTCGAGGATACGAGAGAAGTTTTCTTCCGAGTAGATTGGGGCGGATGAACCATGCGTCGGATTGGTCTCTTCTTCGGAGGCTCCAAAAATAATCGTAGCCGAGGCCGCCGAAAAAGGCGAGGACGATGAAGTCAGTGGGCCTCTGTTGGCCGGCGAAACGAGACGAAAATCCCATTAGACGATCATTTCTCAATGTGAAAAGAAGGGGGAAGTTGTTCGTTTTGGTCATGTCTCTCTCGAACTGGGAAATAAGTGGCGTGGGAATCAGCGTTCAATTCAGCTCGTTCCAAATTCGTCCCCAGAAAATAAATGGCACCCCTAGATGAGAAATGTCGTTCTGGTTCTGATTTTAAGACCCAGAGACACATCAAAAAACTAAAAAAAGCAATGAAAGCAACGCCTTCTCTCTATCATCTCTCTCGCTCGGCTTTCAATTCCTCGGCAAAAAGTGGCGGTTCGTCAGGCTTTAACTCTGTTCCAATTCTTTCTTCACTCGCATTCCAAATTCAGTCAGATTAAGGAGGATTGAAACATGAAATATATTGTGGTGGAAGAACTTCTGGTTCTTTCCTGCCAATCGTTGGTTGCACCGTCAAGTCTGCTCAGGAGGAGAATAATCTTTCAGATTTGCATAAGTAGGCCGCTACGTACTGCTCCTGTCTCTTGCCCTCCTCCCCTTTTCCCCGTTCATCGAGGACGTAAGGGAGGCTGAGGCCGAGACCCACGAGGCCAAGATCCTCGGTACGTGTACGTACATCTCTGGATTTGACTTCGTGAAGAGAGGGAAACTAATCTTGAGTGGAACGGGCTGTGTCCTGTTCAACATGCTAGTACGTACGCATCAGATTTACGAGCCTCGAGCCAAGATCATAGTGCCAGAGTATTTGGATGATTTTGAGGACGATGAATGATCCCATCATCAAAGGACATCTCCAAACATGGACTTGGAGACTTTGGATTCAATGACTGGTGTAGGACCTTTAAAAATGCTGATCTTAAAAGAAGCACGTGCAACAAAGGAATTAATTGCTCGTAAAGCCAATTACTCTCAGAGGATAAAAGTACGAACTAAGGGCACGCAAAAAATGAGCAAAGCTCTCATTGAATACATAGTATGCCATGTTAAAAAAATACCTAACTTCGAATCAAGCATCAATTGATTAATTGGAGGCCCGCCAAAATACGGTTTTGATCCAGAGACTTCCACAGCCATATCCACCTTTGAAGGCGTTCCAGGATGATCAAAGCTTTGCTGTCGTTTTTCCTTGACGATACTTCACCACGAGCCCGCTGTGTCCCTTCAAGAAGTACTTTTCGTGGAAATGAAAAATATTTTCTCGGGAAAGCTGTGCCCATGGAAGAAACAAACCCCTACACAGGCCAAGTCGTAAAGATTGCGATGAGCCCCCTCACAAACTACCCCTATTACTTCCATTCTTCAGCACATTTGGGTAAAGAAGGTAGCTTTTTCGACCCCATAAACAACGAGCATGAACCAAGTGTTCTGCCAAGGAGGGGAGATAATTTTAGTGAGTGAAAGGGAAGTGCTGCTATTATGACTCGCCATCCCCAACAAAGTGTTATCCATTCATCCATATTAAGTCTAACAAACCCGGTGAAGGCTGAATAGCAACTGAATTGCGGGCAACAGCCAAAGAGCCAGAGGATAATGCTCGGCAAGGAGATGGATGGAAAATGTTGAGGACGGAGGGGATGAATATTGGAACAGGAAGAGGCAAAGGGAACGGCGCAGCAAACTTAAAAGCCTGGCTAATTTTTTCTCGATAAAACCAAGCGGGTTCACTGCCAGTGTCTCCGTAGTGGAAGCTCAAGTTGCCATAGAAGATCTTTAGAGTGAGCTTCTAAATAGATGTGACTTAATGGGGATAAATGCTGCAGAATTTGGGTCAACCGGCGTAGCTTTGGCCAAGAAAGGGGAAGCTTGCTCTTGGTTGGAGACTCAGAACGCACAATCCTTTCATTAACCATAGGAATGCAATTAGACTTTCGATAAAGTCATTTGCTTGGCCTAAATATACATATGACAAAATAAGGTTGAGTCCATTCCTACAAATATTGCACAAATTGGCTCATGGCTATCGAATATTAAAAAAGTAATTAAATACCATTCCTGATCAACCCACCATTTAAGGGTTGTACAGATCTGCCAATAGAGCCCGTTTGTAGACAAAATATTATATGAATATTAAGTGTATACAGTAACTTTGATTAACTTTCTTTGCAGGGCTCCTTACTTTCCTTGCAGCGGTAGTAAAAAAACCGGAACCCGAAAAATATAATGGTTCAAGACTTTTCTCAGATTTTCAAGGGGACTTCTCAACCAATATGCCGTAAAGACCAATTAATAAGTTTAATGACTGAAAAGTCATTAACCTTTGGAAAAAGTTCCTTTAACCTCATTTGTAGAATAAATTCTATCACAAAATCTTTGCCAAAAAAGAACTCCAGAGCTTTTCAATCATTGGCACGGTGGCATTAGTGCATGACGGCAAAATCCCTTGAACCATCGTTCTAGGGTGGGTTCGACATACTTTGTTAATCCCTTCGCACTTCTCAACCACTAACCAAATAAAGAGGGATACCTGGAAACAGAAGGAGCCAGCTGTTGGAGAAATCGGGAAAGTTCTGCTTTTGAAGGCCCTGAATCGCGTTATTTATAGGGGTGCTAAACGTGAGGTTTTATGCTTGAGAGCGATTCGCTTATTGCAGAGCCGAGTTTTCGAACCTCACGGATGATGTGGGTCTCGTTTGAGCATACCTTGAATCAAGTGGAATAGCCAAACGAGAATAATTTTCAGCACAAAATGCCCAAAGAACACGAGCACTTTTGTTGCGTCGTGCTAAGGAACCACGCAAATAGATGGATTTTTTGTTCCTTCGTCATATTCCTAATATACCTCAAATCAATATAAAAACATCTTTGAGGAAAAGTGAGAATTCCTGTTTAGGACCACACCAATAAAAAAAATAGATCTACTGCAAATCTAGGCTGTGATAGCAAGCCTTTGAACTGCTTGTAATGATGTTTAACCTGAGATAGAAAAAGAGGCTTTGTGTGGATGCGGAAAATGTTCGTCCTCCGCAGTATTCCCTATGGATCTCAACGCAGGAAACGACTGCGAGGAGTGCTCCAAACTTTTAGGGGTATCCAACCTCTGAATGGAATCGCGTGATCCCGATCGTTGTATCTTCATCTTATAGTTGTATGGCAAGTAATTGTTTTATGCAGCATACAGGGTCGGCCATTTAAAACCAGGTAAGGAAAATTGTAAATTTCGGACAATCAGGGATTCTGAATCAAAAAGTCAAAGGAATAATACTGAATAATCTAGAACTTTTATCTATAAATGAATTTCTCTAAGGGGCCCCTATTTTTTGACTGGGCCTTAAATTCAATTGGCAATAAACGAAGGGATTCGCCGTCAACATGTTCCTCATTCTTACTACACACTCAGCAAATTGTGTAAACAGCACTCATTTTTTTGTTATTGCTATATTCAACTTTTATTTCACACTTGGGTTTAATAGAACAAAAAATTACTGATAAAAGTGATCCTTAATGGCTAACGTTGCTTCTGTGCCTGGTTTTAAGGGCAAGGGCAATTCTAGCATCAAATCTCTTTCTTCTCGAAAACTCAATTCCGTGAACATTAACATATTGAAGGCGAATCTCTTCGTTTATTGATAATTGAATTCAAGGCCCCGTCAAAGATAGTGTCCACTTTGATAAATGTTTTAAAAACAAAAGTTCTAGAACGGGGCTCGACAACTACTTTTGGTTCAAGGCCCACCAAATTTGATAACGTGTTGTCAGGGACCCACCAAGCAGACGTTGGTTGGTTCAGGGGCCCACGAGTACCATGGATGGCTCGCATGCACATTATTTTGGGACTTTCTCCATAGTTCCTGGGCTCATCAACGACTACCCGTGGGCTCACGTGTGGGCCAGGGTCCACCGGGTTCCGACCTCTATTTTAGATGATAGATGATCTCTATACAGTATATTATTTGTAACAAGGACTGTATGTTTCAGAGCCCTGAGTGTCCGGAATTCACCATTTTCCTTGCCCGGTTTTGAGTGGCCAACCCTGTACTTCAAGCCCATGGAATTTAATCTCATTGAATGAAGTGCATAAAAGAAAAATTTCCTCGATACGGTTCTTTTGCGTTGAAATGTTCAAGGAGATTATTGACTTTCTGCAAAAATTAAGGATATAGACAACAACGTCCAAGAAACTCCTTCTTTCTATGAACGAAAATTGTAGATGGACACGAAACTGGGTTTTGGTTTATTCTTAGTTGATTCATGAGCCATTTGAAATCAAAGGTGCTCGAGACCTAGGGGAAAAAGTGGTCCAAAATTGGCAACTACTTTCACCGAATGGCGAGTTAAGGTACATAGAACAGTACACAGAAACTCTCGGAGCATGCCAATATTGGAAGATGAATCGTGAAACAAAAGAGTTCGCTGGCAAGGACAAAATTGCCTATACCGCCACCGACGATCAATAGCTCAACAAACGCGAGAGACCGCGAGAAATTGTAAAATTTTGGGGCATAAATCTTTGTTACGACTTCAAGGCGATAAAACATCAGGACTTGGAACACAATCCTCGTTTGAGAGCCAGATTAGAAGAATCGCGAGTGTTCTACGTACTAAGCATGTGGATGAAAGAAGTGGCGCAAGAACCAAGACTGCAGTCCAACCTTCTTATAAGTTAGAAAGTTATGCCCTGCTTAACATTGCACTAGTAGTCTCACTTCTGCAGGAGTAGTGAGCTATGGGCCAAAAAAGTTTAGAACATTACCACGTTTCGAGAAGAAAGAACAAGAACCGCCACCAACGACGTGTAGCACTATGTAGCCAGCAGCCACCTCCAAAGAAATTGAGAAAGAAAGAGGCCAACCGCCAAACGTCAAGGCCACTCTTTGAGACGTCCATGTTTTGTGGTGCAGTCAGTCCAAAAAGCACCAATGAATGGTCCGTATTCGAAGTCACCTCAAGTTCAAGGAGCATGAAAAAGGTGCCAAGATTAAGAGATAGCGCGATAAGAGGAGACTGAGCCCCGAGGACCAGAGAAATTCACGAGAGCTTGCTCGCAAAGGGGGAAAACATATTCCTACTCCAAATTAAGGTTCTGAAAAGGGCTGTCCATACGCGTGCCAGCAATCTCAAGATAGAAAAAAAGAACAGGGAAACTCCAGACTCGTTAAAGGCTGGAGAGAAAAGCAAAAGCGACGAGAACGAGAAGGGGTTCAGGTAGGCTTTGCAATAAGTTGAAATTTGACAATCCTGGAACTTAGGATTGGGGGGAGAAGAGACGCAAACGAAATCAGGCATTTCATGAGGATCTCAAAAGAGATCTCTGGAGAAATGATCGTCTAATCAAAAAATCCCTTTTGAATTGTCCTTCATCCGCTTGATAGTCGGTTTCAATAGGATTGAAGGTTTCCACCGTGGCATCAAACATGTCATTACTCACAACTTTGGCCGCACTCGTGTTTCCAAAGGTGTCCTCATCACCATCTGCGGGGTTTCCGCCCTCGTCAAGGTCAATCAGGGGGGCCTCCGACGTTGGTTCTGCCTTCGTCCTATTAATCTGTTGATTGGATTCTGGTGCGCAATTTCCGGAGGAGCATTGAGCTGTTTTCATCATGGAAGCGGAGTTTTTGCTGGGCGAAGAGTCGCTGCCGTTGATGGCAATTGCCGGTTCTCCTTCATCATGGTAGTTGGTTTCTGTGATTTCCAGTTGGTCGGGCCCAACGGACTCATCTTCAATCTCGCTCTCATTCTGAACCATCCAATGGAACAACGAGGACAAGATTGGGCTCAGGCTTAAGCCAGATTGATTCACTTTACTGTCGTCGGTGGGGAGAGGATAGGCCAAAATATCTTCATAGCCGTAGTCGTAAGCCGAGTCATCCTTACTCAATTGGGGATTTTCTCGCTCCTCGAAGGAGGATATGGGTTCATTTTCACCATCTTCGTAATCAAGATTGACAGCCACCGTGTCTTCTGAAGCTTGAGCTAGCAACATGGTGTACATGGTCATGAGCTTCAAATACTCTTCTCGATCGCCTTCCTCCACAATTAGGGCATCATTCCAGCCTCCGGCGATCACGGCAATCTGATGGTTTCCACCATGTTCAATCACACCCCACGTGAAGAACACGTTTAAGCCCAAGTTGTTGTGCAACATTTGAACACGTTCGTCAAAGCTCACCGAGTGGTTGTAATTGTTGGAGAGGTTCCATCCGCCCGAGTAACCCACAATTTGTTGCAAGTTGTCCAAGTTTTGTTTGTCTTGTCCTCCACTTTCGACCATGCAAGCTTGGTAGAATTTCTTGGCTTTTATCTCGGCCGATGAGGATAAGTTATCGCTCTCAGTCTCGGAGTTGTTCAAACTTGACACATTCTGACGAAGTAGTCGATGTATGATGTTTTGATTGCGTTTGTCAATGGCGGAGAATCGATCCGTGTTGGTTATGACGCTCTTTTGGATCCATCCTCCACAAGCGAATTGGTAGAAATCCTCACAAGGATCCGCGGATCTGTCAAGAGATGACAGGATAGTGGAAGCGGCCATCACGCAATCTTCGGAGAGGCATAATGTTTTTGAGTGGTGATGATCTGTAGTCTGAGGCTCATCTGGGGTTTGGTCCGATTGCCCTTGATCCTCCTCGTCAGTTTGGAGGCTTGAGCACGAACATTTGTAATGGGAGCTATCACAAAAGTTTGTCTGAGTGGCAGGCGGTGAACCTGTCGTTTTCGCGTAGGATTGTTGGATTTCGTTGGTGAGGATCTCTTCGTCCAGTTTAGTTTGGGCCGAGGACAGTAAAGGCTGTTCCCCCACCTTCATGGGGCGAATCGACGAGGTCGCCGAGGTCTGGCCCCCAATTGAGGAACTCTCGATTTGCTTCACCACACAGAACACGATGGCTACACTCACTAAAGTCCACATGATTGTCATTTTCACACTGAGGAAAAGGCCGAGAGCGAAATGGAAAGGTGAGATGATTGGTTCCTCTTCATGAGCCTCGAGGCGCAGGATCGGCACACTTCTTGACTGATGTGGTCTGGCGTTCCGAGGGCTATCCTGACGATTGTTGAACGTGCGATGCACTGCAAATAAGACACAAAAAATGGCAATTGACGACTGACTTGTGAGGAATGGAACGAGCCGATAGAAATGCTGACCTTGACAGGTCTCGAGAAAAACACAAACTAAACGAAACTTGGTCGAAGTGTCAAAATGAAGAGAGAAAGAGAGAGAGAGAGTCTTGTGAGTCTGGAATCTGGATATGAATGTGCGGACATATTACGATGAGCCAAGTTTACATTACTGTCACTGTATTAACGGGACTTTGGCCTTCTTCCCAACGGAGTTCTTGGCGTATTGTTGTTGGACAAGGAGGAGGAAGAAGAAGAAGAAGTCTGTTGTAGAAACACAAAAAGAAGAAGGAACAGGAACACCAGTTTGTTTGTCCGTATATTTGTGATCGATAGTCGTTGAAGCCTTATTAGTCAGTGATAAAAAGAAGAAAAAACCCGCTTCAAGCTTTTACTGAACATGTGAAACCTTGACAGGAGGATCAAAAGTTTTTATTTATCTCAGTCAGTCTGTCTGTCTGTGCCTTTGCCAAGCCTTTTTTTGCAAACCAAACGAATCCTCCCAAGACAAGAGAATGGAACAAAGTTTGTTTTTCCGTCTTCACCAGTGTTAGCTTGACTGCCTTCAGCCTTGCTTGTGTCACTTGAGGGCTTACACTTCATTTCCATGCAAGTTTAGGAGAAGGGGGTAAGTGAAAAAAGTGAAAATCTGGGCCTTGCCGCCATAGTACGAGCAAGTTTGTCTCTGGGATCCAAGATTATCAGATCCCCTTTGGGATCAGTTTTCCAATATTCCGTTATTCAAGTCTGGGATTGCCTTCCGAAAGTTTGTAGTACAGTAGTTCTTGTCGCCCTTCGTTCGCCTCGCTTTTTCTACTTCTACTTTAAGCATTACATTTTCATCTTCAAAAGAGCCTTTTGAAGTGCGTGTTGGAATCTTGAAGGAGAACAAAATAGAACCCGTTTCGTTTGGCAGATTTTGTCCTTTTTATTCCATCCTCATAAAATTGCCCTTTTTTGACGCCATTACCCAGACTTCGTGTTCCATTGTGGATGAAACATGGAAAGGATCTTCGAATATGAATGTGTGTCAGCCAAAGTCTAACGAACCACTCTCGGTCAACAAATGTGTCCTTTCCAAGAGCTTTCATGACAAAAGTTTGGGGAAGGACGAGATGGAGGAGTCTTGTTATGATGATGGGACAACGGCTTCGCTGATTGAAAGCCACATACATGTTTACTCTCAATGAACATGATTTTCTCATTACTAGGCACTGGATTTCCAAGAATAACCAAACCAACTTCTATTATCCGTTTCCATGGGAAGAAACAGTCCCGATCCCAAACGAGAGCTACGTGCATAAGCTTAATCCCCCGTCTTAAACACGACCCCAAAGATGAACTTGCCTTCATCGCCACGCTCTTGGTTCCTAATTGTCCTGAAAACCACTAATTCCAACTCACTCCATCAAGACTCGAAAAGCGACTGCCTGGTTGTTGGTGGTGATGGTGGTTGGTTTTGTCAAACTGAGAGGGATGGAAATGCAGGAACCAAGATCCAAAGAGTGGAAATGCTGGCATTGAGCGCCTTCCTTCTCCTCCGAACCTTGCGCTTCTTCTCCAAGTTGTTCCAAAGGAGTTTGCTTCAGCACGGCGAGTTGCCCTCCGACAAGAAAGATGGAAGAATAAGCCCACTGACTGACTGAAGGAAGGAACGAACGAGAAGAAGACGAACACGAAGCCGACCTTTCTTGTCCGGGCCAGACTCGAGAGTCGTAAAAGAATGTGGTACATTTCGGAAGCAAGTACTAAGGAAACGAGCGGCTTGTTGCAACTTGTTCCAACGGTTCCAATTGCCATTCCACTCCATTGTTGTCCGTTGTGGAGCTATTGAAGAGGAAGGAGATTACGATACACTTGTGCAATCACCGACGAGTTCTTTCAAAAGTCATCAAAGGGGAAATACTTGTCTCCTTTCCTGAGAAATGACTGTTAGGGTATGATGTACAAAAAACAAAAAGAATTACTCTTTATGGTCTAATGCAACAAAGTCACCACCGGATGGCATTTTTAGTGGATATAAAGACATGCCGTCAGAACTCGCGGACTCGCCTCTCCATTAGAGTATTTAGCATTGTGGGGCTATTCCGACTTTTGACCTTTTCGAGGATTCCATTTACGATCCTTTCCAACAACAAGCCTTAGGAATGTAGTAACTAGGTATGTCAGGCGTTAGGCGTGCCTTCAAAGTCTTTGCTCATTCATTATTTCATTTTTATCATTGCGGGGAAAGACATCACAAAGAGGGAATTCCACGTTAACAGAACATGACACATATCAGGCAATAACCGTATCAGATCGAAGTTGGTTGGGAGATGACGTAGTAGTATTAGTAGCAGAATTGGGTTCATGCCTCGCTTCCGATTGTCCTTCTCGTTCAGGTTGGTCGTCTAAAAGGTCTGCATTAAGGATAAGAGGGGCGGTGGATCGCTCATCAGGGCCAAATGTTTCGGGGAGGTCTCCTTGTGCATGATTGTCGGTCCCACCGGGCGATTGATTAGAGCGGAACAGATCCTGGATTTCTTCCAGAGTTCTACCTTTGGTTTCGGGAACCAAAGCGATACAGAATAGGAGTATGATGACCAGAACCGAGGCAAATCCCCAAAACGTGGATGCTTTTCCCACTTCATTAGCCAGAGGAGAGTAGAACTGAGTCACACAAAAGGCCAGACTCCAATTGAAACAAGCTGAAAAGAAAGGATGAAAGAAGCATTGAAGAGCGATAAAGACTTCTCGATTAAAGAATCGAGTCGGCGAGGTTAGATTTTGGTTGAAGGACTATATGAGTCGGGTCGTAAAAAAGGCTGTTAACCTTTTATCTCATTGCAGATGTTCCATCAAAGGATTCATCAATAATACCGCAGTTACTGGCCAAACTAGCATGCCAAAATCTGATGCGGCTGAAACTGGCACTTGATGTTGGGCACTTGACCCCGAAACATTACTAGATGTACTCTGCCAGCCAAAAGGCCATTTATCTTGGGGTTACGTGCCAAAACTAGTGGACGGGATTTTGAGAGGAAAAAAAAGTTGTTTTGGTGAGGACATGAAACTTTTTCTTTGGAATTCTCCTCACCTGAGACTGTACTGGCCTTTTCTTTGACTTCAGGTCCGAAAAGTTCTCCCATCATTAACCACGGAATTGGACCAAAGCCCACCGAGAAGGCAAAGATGAACACGCACAGACTACTTAGAGGCAGGAAGCCAATGGCATGGGCCTCACTGGGATCATGGGAGAGAATCCAAAAGTATGTGCCTGCAAGGAGAAAGCAACGATATGAAAGAAAGGACAATGGCTCGTTGATTGAACTAACAAGGCCGACCGCAATGTTCATGGAATTGTACCTACCCAAACCAAAAGCGGCCACCGACATCACAAGGGCCGAAAAGATCAACAAGATGCGTCGTCCCAGTCGGTCAATGAATAGAGCTGCTAAAATGGTGGCAAACACTTGCACTCCCGCCAGAATGATGTTCTCAATGAACGAATTAAGCGAGGTGCCCGCGGCTTCAAAGATGTTCACGCTGAAGAAGAGCACTGCATTGACTCCCGACAATTGTTGGCCGAACATCAGGACCATGGATATGAGGAGTGGCTTCAAATACTGTCCTTTGGTTGCCAAGGACTTGAACGAAGCCACATTGTTGGCACTGGCTTCCAAGGTTATCTGGAGGTCGCCCAATTCCGTCTCAATATATTCATGCCCACGTAGGAACTGCAACCCGGAATATGATGGATTATTCAAGAGCCTTAGGCTTGCTTAACCCTTACATGCCTGGTGTATCAACCGCAAGTGCAATGACATCAACATATTGAACATATACGTACAAATTGCTTTATCTCCTTCTTTCCTACTTAGCTTGGCTGAAGAATTAGGGACATCCAAAACTATCGTTTATCCCGGCTTTGATCTTGGGGAGCTTATCTAAACTAAAACGACCTTCAATCCAGGCCCTCTCATGCATAAGATGCTGGGCCTGTGGCCTAGCCATGATCTTGGCTAGCGCCCTGTGCGTGCATTTTTCTCTTAAGTGGAGCAACCAAGTTCAGTGGAAGATGTTCCGGTCGGCTATTAATCACTCTCAAGGGCCACATGACACCCACTCTTCTCCTCACCAGAGAGCGAGGATCCATCGCCAATATTTCAGCACACTTGTTGGAAGATATTTATTTCCATACTCAAGAACGTTTTGATCTTTAATCTTTTTAAGTGGTGGTTTGGTATAAAATGTAAATTAAGATGACTCTTCTAACGAACGTTTACTGCACGTGTGATCTAATAAGAAAATCCACCTTGCTACACTTTGTGCACTGCTTCAATTGGGGTCAAATTACATTCATCAGATATAAGCATCCGGTGTTGGATTATGTGTGACTAGAAGGAGCAGTCAAGGGGCCAAGAGATTCCGAGACCTCACCCACCAAGTCCTACAACGTTATATATGCAAATGAAGGAAGCTCGATGGGTATGTTCCCCTTCTCAGTCTTCGTTCTATTGAAAGTAGGCTTTGAATGACCCAAGATATTTGGCATACAATCTTTGAATTTTACTAGACGAATGGTTGCAAGAAAGTTTATAAGAACACGGAAAGTTGACTCACTAACAGACTTGGCCAGGACAATTGAAAATAGAAATTGATCTTACCTGCAGAGACAGGCGAGCTTCATTAAACCTCTTTTGGGATAACAAGTAGGCCGGGGACTCCGGTACGAAAAACAGGGCTATGGCCCAAACCAGGGTCATCGCCACACAAGCTACACAAAGCCATCGCCATGACCCAAAGGCACCCACCACGTCCACATACATCACACCTAACGTCACCATGACCTAGTAGCGAAACGAGAGGGTAAATCTCTGCACTAAAACCCTTGGGAAATGAAAGAAAGAAACAAAGGGAAAGAATATAAAAACTTACCTGAAAACACGAGCCCAACATCCCACGGACACTGGCTGAGCTCGTTTCAGCAATGTACACCAGAGCAGCGATTGAAGTCACACCCGAGGCCACTCCAGTGAGAAACCGCCCGACTAGGATCATGATGATGGTTTCGGCCCCGGCCATGAGTAAGTAAAAAAGAGCAAATGCCACGGTGGTGCCATACATGGTCCCATGACGACCCAGCACACTGATTAGATAGCCACCCATCAAACCTGGAACGAATTTCAACCATTTAGCCCCGCCGAGCATCAGTTCGAGGGCCTTTTCTCAAACTTACCTCCGAGCAAAGCGCCCAAGGGCATCAGTGAGGCGATCAGACTTTGATCCATAAGACTAATTTCGAAACGTCTTTCGCGATTTTCATCAAACGGGTCCGTCCCGTTGGTCAGGGTCAAGAGAGAGAGGGCGGGTCCACTCCAGCCAATGGCTGTTCCCATGACAAAGCTCCCTAAAGTAGCCGCAAAACAAGCCAGATATTGGGGACCCATTTTAGCGGGTCGATCCACGGGACTGGTGGCGTTCGCGTCACTTTCGGTTCCAACCCGTTCACTTACGGTGCCAATGGGCGGATACGATGATGAAGACGGTTGACTCATGGTATTACGGCTTAATAGTCGCCGCTCATACGAAGTAGCATGGACCAAATCGGGTTTCGGGTCCATCAGACAATGAACAATGTGAACACAAACACGTTGGGTGGCCGATCACAATTACCGGATCAAAGGGGAAAACAACACTTTTGTCACCGCAACGCCGCAGATTAATAGCCAACTCGAGCACTTTTCGGTCTCATCACACTATTCTATTTATTGGCGGTTATCTTAAGGTGGGCGTATAAGGAAACAGAATTGCGACATAAACGACCCCAGTGCACGCTCAAAGGGGAAATGATTTTTGTTACTGAAGACTCGCGTCCGATGCGTTGGTCTAAAAGGGCTAAACTAAAATGTCATTGTGCACCGCACTGAGCCGCATCCACGGCGGATATCGATGGAAGAAGAACACTACTTTTTTTGACCGGGCCAATCCTCGATGCTGAGTCGCTGTCCGGGATTGAACAAGTGTCCCACTGTCACCTGAAACCCAAATTGAACATTTTTCTTTCTTTTCTCAATGTTTGGAGACAAGGACGTCGGTCACATGTATGTTTGTAGGCACGCTTGAACATTGTTGGAAGAGGAGGAAAGTTCACGTTGGAACACTAGACTTACCTGTCGTCGCATGAGAGCGAGTTGCTCTTGAGCTACTTGGAGTTGGGCTTGAACCTCGGGTCCGGACAGCGGTACGGCGGCTCGAAAACCATCACGGACACGGCGAACGGCGTAACTCCTACCGAGAAAAATAAGAGAGTGTCCAGGTCACTGGCGCCATCTCTGGTGGCCAATACGCATCATCCGTCACCTCCAAAACAACTTTCAAGTCGCGTCGAAGTTGCATTCATTAAAAGCCAACCTCGAATATTTAACGGAATAATGAAGCCATGAAGAGGGACTGTTGCGTTTCGTAAAAAAACTTAAAAAAACGTAAGTCGACGTGAGAACGTAAAACAATGGTTGCATCTGACGCAGTGAGTCTGATATCAAAATTTCGCGTAGAGGTTCATGACACCGAGGATAAAGAAAAGGTTAGGCCGTCTGGTCAAGCCCTAAGAAAACTGTGGGTGAAATAATCAAGTATATAGTTATCGGTGTTTTTACACTTTCCTCGTTTGATCTTTGGCTGGCAAATAATTTCTGGTCATGAAATCATAAAAAGGTAACCTTATGCCAGATTCACGTCACTTTCTTTTTAAAAAGACACTTACTGCTTGACGACAATATTGAAAAAAAGTTTAAAAATGAATTCCAGCTCCTTCTTCCTTTTTCCCGTTACTTTTCATCATTTTGAGATAATTCGATAAGCCGGAACTGCTTTGGCGGGCCGCCACGCGTTTTGGAACCTTCCCATTCATATTTATTCTTCTATGTCCTCACCGAAAGTTAAAGTCCGCGAATTTTTGCGCCTCGCGCAACATGAGCTTGTAAAGCCGCAAAGGAGGAGTGGCACCCGCCGCCATCGATACCACGGAGAAATCGAGGGATGGAGGATAACGCGAGAGAGCCTGCCGCTTGACAACCTAAGATGGTGAACCGTGGGTGAGCGATGCCGTATCACGGGTGTCAGACACTAAATAGACACTAACCAACGCTCAAGGAAGCTGAAATGGAAAGATCGAAGGAATGATGTAAGCGCGACTTCGTTCTAGTCAATCACAACAACATGAGCATGGTGCACCATCAACATAGAACCCGATAGAGCGGAGATCCTGCGCAGGCGTAGAACGGTGATATTTCATATTCTTGGACGAGGTCCAATAAATAGACACATTATTCTCCTAAAATATTTGACTCATACCCAAAAGACTTTTCCGGGAGAAAATGACATATGTAGGTAGAAGTCTCTCATTTCCCCCGATTTTGCCAAAAACTAACAAAATCGAGTTTCCAAAAAGTTTAATGGGTTGCCTCTTGTTTAATTTTCACCAAAGCTCGCTCAAAAAGCTGGCCTTTTCTTACCACTGGGGCCAATTTATTAGTTAAATTATGGAATTTTTCATATCACATAAAACTAACAATTTTGTAAGTGATTGATCAAGTTGATCAGTGATTATTGATCAGGTGAAGTAAAAATTCTATACCGCCGTTCTATCTAGCTCTATGGCCATCTTAGCGCAAGGTGACTAGGTCTGAACGTGGAAATGAAATAAAAAAGAGGGTTACAAGTGTCAGGAATCTCACGGGCTATTTTCAGAGCCCCCATTGGGTATACACGACATTAAAAATCGACAATAGAAATTACGAATAGTGGATGACGGATGTGGGACATTGGAGAATCAATAAGCAGTACAGCATCAGTTAGCCACCGTAATACAGATCTGTTTGACTTTGACTAAGGCGATGTGTGGATATCAAGCGAATACTGGATTGAGGATGTTTTTCCATGTACATCACAAAAATGCGTTATTATCTGTCAGATATATCACTTATCCCTCCTGATTACAATTTCGATTTATCCTTTAATTTTAGAGTGTCAAGAGCGCTTAGTCACCCTCTCTTGAGTTTCTGAATGTCAACAAGGCAAAATCCTGTTCTTCTGTCTTCCCGACAACAAAAATAAGGTCGACTTCAATTTACTTCCTTGCGAAAATCATCTTAAAATCCAAGCCTTTCGTGATCTCTGGGAAAGATTGGCGCCTTTGAGGCCATGTCCGGTTTGCTGCGTGGCCTCATGGCCCGTCCACGTCCGAGTCTGGCTTCGTCTTGTTTGGTGGGTTCTCGAACTCGTGGCCTTATTCCAATCCCCTCCGCCCGCGCTACTTCCAGTTGTTACTCGACCGGCTCCACTTGGCCTTCTTGGCTGATCGATCCGTCCATCGCTAAGCCTAATTTGCGTCGGAGATTGAGCTCTCAGAGCGTTTCGGATTGCGTGGCGCCGGGCGTGATTCGCGTCCAGGATCGCGATTTTCCCACCGACGATTGGACTAATGTGACGCCTTGGCTTTTCGATCGTTTGGGTCGACGGCTTCATTTACAAGAGGGTCATCCGCTGAGTCTGATTCGGCGTCGCATCGTGCGCTTCATGTACGGCCGTTACCGGAGTTATCGCGGCAACCCGTTGTTCTCGGTCCACGATCGCCTCAGTCCCATCGTCACGTTAGCTCAGAACTATGATTCCTTGTTGGTTCCGCCCGATCATCCCAGTCGCAAACCTTCGGATTCGTATTATCTGAATCGGGAGTGGATGCTCCGCGCCCACACCAGCGCTCATCAAATTGAGTTGATTCAAATGGGCTTGGACAATTTTTTGGTCGTGGGCGATGTGTATCGGTAGGCGCCTTTAGTTTGGACTCTCGTCCACTTGGAGCTGGAGTAATCCTCGTCCCGACTTCGTTTCAGTCGCGATGAGATCGATGCCAGTCATTATCCGGTATTTCATCAGGTGGAAGGCGTGCGTTTGTTAGATCAAGCCGGTTTGAATGCGCGTTGGGCCGGATCCCGCGGTGACACGCCCATTCAACTGTTTGAATCCGGTTCCGAGACCCGCGACAAACAGGCGGTTCATACGGTGGATGCCACCCAATTGTTAGAATGGGAACTTAAAGATTGCCTCTTGGGACTTGTCCGCAATCTCTTTGGCCCGGGTGAGTTGAAGGGGATAGAATTGGATCGTTCGAACAGTAGTTCATTAGACTAAAGTCTCTTTCTCTTCGGTCTCTATTTCCTCAGATATTAAATATCGATGGGTAGATGCCTATTTTCCTTTTACTCATCCGTCATGGGAACTCGAAATCCAGTTCAAAGGCGAATGGATGGAAATGTTGGGATGTGGCATCATGCGACAAGAACTTTTGCACAATGGGGGCGTGCCCGAAAAGATCGGTTGGGCGTTTGGCCTTGGATTAGAACGGTTAGCCATGAAGCTGTATGAGATTCCCGATATTCGGATTTTCTGGAGCCAAGATTCTGGTGTCTTGTCTCAATTTCAAACGAACGACATTGATCAAGTGATCAAATTTAAGGTGACGAAATCGAGTCTTTGACTTTCTCTTTGAAATTACATTCAGTAATTGTTATTGCTCATTTTTTAGGCTGTGAGCAAGTATCCTCAATGCAAAAACGATATTAGTTTTTGGTTGCCCCAGACCGAAACCGAGTTCTGTTCTAATGACTTCTACGATCTAGTGCGGTCTATTGGCAAAGATCTGGTGGAACAGGTGGTTCTGGTTGATTCTTTTTATCATGAAAAGAAGCAGAAACACAGTCATTGCTACCGAATCGTATATCGAAGCATGGAAAAGACATTGACACAAGCAGAAGCCAATGAAATCCACAAACAAATTGAAAAGCAAGCCGCCAGTCAGTTAAAAGTGGAAATTCGTTAAGTGATAATATTAAAAAAAATATATTTATTTCGGTCGTGTTATAAAAAATCCCAATAAGATTCCAACATGTTCCATTTCAGTCACAAAAGACACCATGATGCGATTGACATGGAAACCTGATTTTTTAAAGTTTGAACAGAATTTTGGGGTATTTGCTTAATCTGATTTGATTCAAACGTATACATTCAGGCTGATAAGGTCATGGATTCTGGTTCAATAACTTTGCTTCATGATGGTAATTTTTTGAAGATAAGGAATCCAAATGAAAACGGCGTTAGAAAAATGAGGCAAAAAAAACATAAAAAAGTTTTATCTTTTTAAGGAACACATTGTTCCATCTCTCGAAGCGATCATTGATCATAAAACTGCAAATTATATTCTTGCAATATGGTCAAGTGAACCTTAAGAAGATTTTCGGTGAAAGAAATTTTGAAAAGTTCTACGTAGATGGTCAAGAAAAGGCAAGGTTATGTGAGAAAGGGATAAAACAGTCATCAAACGAAAAAATAAACTAAAATTATTTGTCCTAAAAATCCTCTGATATGTTTTATAAAATTACCGTTTATATGAAACTTGATCTACCAATGAGTTACTGTTGGCAGATCTGTACAACCCTTGAATAGTAGGTTGGTCAGGAATATTATTCAAAAATTTGTCCAATCCTGCCTTAAATGCTGTTAGAGGATCAGCTCCTACATATTCCTGACGAAGATTAATAGGCAACAAATTGAACACTGAAGGAGCCCGATAAAGAAAAGAGGAGGACTTCATAGTTCGAACTAGCCTTGATTCCTTAGGATTTGGAGGTGCTCTCAGGGCGCACGTAAAACCTCTACGATCGCTACAACTGATCTCAAATCCTGGGTTAGGACAGAGCCCATGAATACTCTTGAAAAATATACAGTATCCGATACCTTTCATACCTTCTCTGAGTACTGTACAACCTTAACTTCTGGAGCCTCTCCCAATACGAGAGCTCTCTCATACCTGTGATGTTCCTAGTAAAACATCTTTGGACCTGCTCGACCTTTTGCAAACCTGCTGAACTCATTGGAGCCCAAATGGGAGAGGCATATTCAAGATGCGGCTGAACAATCGACTTGTACAGAGTTAGCATCGTAATACTATCTCTGGACTTGAAAGTGCGATAGATCCAGCCACATGTTTGAAATGCCTTCCCCACTTTCAACTGGATATGCTCATCAAACTTTCCATCATTTTGGACGACAACTCCCAAATCCCTCATGGACGATACCTGCTCAATATCACAACCTCCATTGTCTTTGAGTGGAACATCTAATTTTGACGCCCCATACGTCATTGTGCGGAATTTCATCCCGTTCAATGCCATGTTACTCTCGCCAACCCAAGAATACACCTTCTCCAAGTCCTCAACTAAACATTTCGAGTCCTGCCCATTCCTTCCACGAACTAATTTTGTGTCATCAGCATATGAAGAAATACTGGCTTTTGTTCTAAACTTCTGGAGAGGAGCAATAAAGAGAAGAAACAAGAGCGGACCTAAAATTGAACCTTGCGGAACACCTGACTTGACATCATATGTGCCGCTAAAAGATCCTTCCACTTTAACTATTTGCTTCCTTTCGCTTATGAAACATCCAATCCAATTCAGGACCTTACCCTGGACCCCAAACTCTTTGAGTTGATCAAGCAAAAGACCATAATCTACCTTATCAAAGGCCTTGGCAAAGTCAAGATACACTACATCAACTGACTCGTGACTTTCGAGCCCTTCAATGATTTGCTCAATTGGCTTACTGTACTAAATGAGCTCGAAACCCATGCTGTCCAGAAGGAATTAAATCATCGACTTCCAAATAATCTACAAGCTTGGACTTCATAATCTTCTCAAAAACCTTTGCAACGCTGGAGGTCAGAGAAATGGGCCTATAATTACTAGGGAGTGGCTTATCTGTGCCCTTAAAAATTGGAACGACATGAGCTACTTTTAGAGAGGAGGGAAACTTGCCCTGATCTAAAATGCAACGCATCAAATAGGAGAAAACAGGGGCAAGAATCTGTGAACATTTCATCAGAAACTGAGATGTCACACCATCAGGTCCAGGAGAACTCGAGAGCTTTAAGCTCTTGATGGCCTCAAAAGCATCTTGATCTGTGACTACCAGATCCTCCAATCGATTATCCTGAATATCAATGCCAGTCTCATCAAAAACATTGCTACAGTCATGGCCTGCTCTGACTACCCTTTTTGGAATTGAAAATACACTTGAGAACTGATCTCCAAGCATACTGGCCATAACCTCACTATCATTGACGGTTTTACCGCCGACCTCAAAAGGTCCTACAGGATGCTTCATTTTTCTCTTTGTATTCGCAAACGAGAAAAACGCCTTTGGATTAGTCTTAACCTCCTGGATCACTCTACTTTCCTTCTCTAACTGATCAGAATCAATGGAGGCCCTAATCTTAGCTTGAACCAAGGTCAATTTATTTTGGAGGCTAGCTACAACTACTGGATTTGAAGTACGCCGAAGTCTATTCGAAAGCTGACAACTCCGTTTGAACAACTTCTTCCTAACCTTTGGAATTCTAGACAATGGCCTACCTTTTGCCACTATTTCTGGAATACCAATGGACAAACAAACCTCGTCAAAAAGTGAAATTAGCTTATTTATAGCTTTATCTATTGATGGTTCCTGCTTTAGAATGGAAATCAAGTCCAACTCGCCTAATCTTTTAACAATAATGGGCCAGTGTTCATCTTTGAACTTAAACTTGGCCACACCCACCTTTTGAGCAGGTTTAACTCTAGAGCTCGCCGGCTTTTGAGTATTGGTCGACCCTATCTCAAGAATGTGATGATCTGAAAGGCTACATGGGGCAACAAACAGCGATGCTGATTTCGAAATGGGAATGTACTCATCCGGACTAACCTCCCACTCAACAATGCTAGCCGGAAAATTGAAGTCGCCAACTACAAAGAGTCGAGAACAAACCTCTCGATCTAGCTCCTTTCGTGTAAATTCGAGTGCTGAAAGAAATGAGGAAGAACTACAAGAAGGTGGCCGATACATTGTTACTATTGTAAGATCAAGAGCCTTGACGTGGCAAATCAAAACTTCTACTTCTCCATTCGACTCATGAACATGACTAAAATGTAAGTCTTTCCTGACATATAGACATACGCCCCCACGTGGGAAAATGGGATTCTCAGGGCGTACTCTATCACACTTCTTCGTCCAAAACTCCTGGACGAAGCCAAGTCTCTGTGATAGAAATGAAGGAGACCTCTCTATGAATGGCTAGCTCCTCCAGTACTCTGACCTTTGTGCTCTCTTTTTTGGAAATCAGACAATGCACGTTCAAATAGAGCCCTTTTATGGGCTTGAGGTCTTCCGATAGACCAAGTCTATCAGTTCTTGGACCTTCCTGTCTAACCTTAAAAAATCCTGCTTACTAACAAAATTTTGCTCTACAGGAAGGGATTATTGAGGAGGGGAAGGGGCGACTACATTGGAGTAGGACCTAGGTTGCCCATAGGAAAAAGTGGGATGAGAAGCGGGGTTATGGATGTTGGGGAGAGGGGTAGAAATAGGAATAGGTTTTGAGGTGAGGGAAGGGAAATGGGACAAGGAGTTGGGAGGAGGAGAAGGACGAGGAGGGGGAGGCTGAAAGGATGAAATGTTCGGGTTATTGGTTGGGGATTGGAGGCTAACCTATATCCATAACTAGGAGACCCAGATTTTGCTGGTCTCGGTTTCCTCTGAGTGCCTCGTACATGGACCTGTTTACACTCCACATAGAAACATGCCCCACTACTCATTGACCTACGACACATGTACGGATAGAAGAAGGGGCACTCGACCTTTGAGCACCCTTTCTTGTTGTATTTCAGGAGCCCAAACTTCAACAATTTTTGACACCATTGTGGGTGTTCAAAAGAGCTACAACCTTTTCTATCAGGACTACAAGGCTGCCTTTTGTGGTCAGGACAAACTTCCTTACATGCTCGAACTTCCTGAACAATTGTTGGTTGAGCTACTTCAACCAACTCGACCTCAGTTACCTCCGTTTCAGTGGAGTTGTCTTCAATTGGGCTCGCTTTTGAGTCAACGAGCTTTCTGGTCTGACTAACCCAAGCAACCAGAGCCTCAACTATGAAAGCCTTCTTTACAACAGAGGGGTCCTTCCCTTCTAAGGCCAAATGCAGACATTTCTTTGCCTCATCGCTAGCCTGACTCAAGATAGCCTCCATCATGTAAATGGAAGGAAAAACTAACAACCAACTCTAACAAAAGTAATGAGAGATATGTGCTTATTTTGGAGGACAATTACAGATAGCTGACTAAAGGTTGCCAGAATATTACTGAAATTTCCAACAATTACCCCCTCTTCCCCCAAGTATGCCGGAATGTTCCAATACAACTCCCCCAACAATGATCTCCCCCTGTAGGTTTGCACCAGGTGATCTCCGCCAAGGTAAACTCTCCCAACAGTTATCTCCACCAGGGTAAGCTCGCCAACAATCAACTCTGCCAACATTGAACTCCTCCAAGTTAAACTCCCCCAACAGTTATATCCGCCATTTTATACTCTGCCACGGCAAACTCCCCCAAAAGTGATTTCCGCCATGGCAAACACCGCCCCAAGAAACCCAGCCTTAGAAAACTCTTGCTTGAGAAACTTCTTGGTTATTGTGCCATAATAGCCCTGATGAATCAATGAATTTGACTGAACACTCACCGAAAGTCCACTGAGTAGGCCATGAATGGATTTGGTAAGCATATAGTTGGTTTTTAATGGTCTCAGTGTAGGCATGAGAAGTGATCTTTCTAACAAAAGGAAATTCGATAGGAGTGGAGTTTATTTTGTCTCTGCCTTTTACAATGGCACAATTTCTTTTGGGGGAAATCATAAGGGGAGTGGTGGAGTTTACCATGGCGGAGTTTACCATGGCGGAATTTACCATGGCGGAGTTTATCATGGCGGAGTTTACTGTGGTGCTGTGGCCGTGGTAGAGCAGACTGTGGTGGAGTTTACCGTGGCGGAGTTCAATTTTTGGGGAATTGATTGTTGGGGGAGTTTACCCTGCTGGAGATAGCTGCTGGGAGAGTTTACCTTTGCAGAGATCACCTGGTGGAAACCTACAGGGGGAAGACACTGTTGGGGGAAAGAGATGGCGACCATGTCCAAAATGCAGTACAGGTATAACATGGAACAATGCTTAATTCATTCATATAATGGCCAAATCTACAGTGGCAACAACATTTCAGACTGAAATAATGAGTTATTTGTCAGGTTATTGTACTTTTATAGTTTTCAAGTTATCTTGTCATTATGTCCTTCAACTCCTTTAATGTGGACTTTGCTCAGTGGGACAGTTTGAAACAGAGCAGTCTGGGTCATCTTTGAAAGTGGCCTACATCAAGATAGGGGGTTTAGCCAAGCAAATCAAAAGACATGGAAGCTTCCGCTCAGGCATTCTGCTTTGGATTTTTTTTATAAATTGAATTCCA
>CM021319.1:6079206-6173743 GCA_010645155.1 Tigriopus japonicus
CCAATATCCCCCCAGATCGAAAAAGGCTTTTTCGTAAGAGATGTCGCCTAAAAAAGTCTTGCTCGATGGCAAATTTCAAAAAACTCCCCCACGTACTCAAGTGCTTGGCCGAGCTCGATGATCAAATTCAAGCTTCCATTAACTCTGAGGAAATAAAGCAAGAGTCTGCGGCTCTACACCAACTCCAATCCAATTCGAAGGCCTTCTACGCTTTCGCAAATCGGAAAAGGAAATTCAACTTTAGGGTTGGCCCTCTCAAAGAAAATGATGCCATTATAAGCGATGATTTAAGCATTGCAAACAAACTCAGTGAACAATACAAGAGTGTCTTCTCATCTCCTTTGGGAATAGACCAAACGCTGAAGAGTTTATCTCCAGATGACCCATACTTGAATGTTACTGAGGAGGCTGTGT
Organism: Tigriopus japonicus; assembly: GCA_010645155.1. Classification (NCBI taxonomy): domain Eukaryota; kingdom Metazoa; phylum Arthropoda; class Copepoda; order Harpacticoida; family Harpacticidae; genus Tigriopus; species Tigriopus japonicus. The sequence goes on from CM021319.1 coordinate 6,079,621, forward strand.
CGAGCGCAATAGGTTCACTAAACCAATCGAGTGCACCTGGACCTGACGGAATCACGTCAGTCTTTCTCAAAGAGTGTGTAATCGAACTCACGCCGTATTTGGCCACCCTAATTAGTAAATCTATTAACCTTGGAATCTTCCCCGAATCACTAAAGATGGGCGTCATAACCCCAATTTTCAAAGGTGGTGACCGTTCACTATCAAAAAACTATCGACCCATCTCTTTGACCTCAAACGTGGCAAAGGTGTATGAGAAAGTGGTGAAGAACCTTCTACTGGACCATCTCTTCAAAAATGGACAGATCCCTACTCATCAACACGGTTTCCTTTCCAACATGAGTACATCTACTCAACTCATTGAACACTTAGAGAACGTGAGAAAGGAAATATCAAAGTCTGTAGCTGTGGACGTTGTATATTTGGACTTTGCCAAGGCGTTTGATAAGGTAGACCACGCGGCCAACTTATTCAAAGACTTCGTGCCCTACAAATACCCAACAGACTGCTTAGGTGGATTTCATCCTTCCTTACCGGCAGGAAACAAATGGTCAAAGTAGCCCATAAACTCAGTGATCCGGTAGACGTAATCTCCGGGATTCCCCAGGGCACTATTCTTGGCCCGATTCTTTTCATCCTTTATATTGCTCCCTTAGCAAGCCTGGTTAAGAACTGTACAATCTCCTCTTACGCTGACGACACCAAACTCACCATTGGAAGACATGATCAGGATTGCTCCCCTCTTCAAGAAGACCTCGACACAATATATAAGTGGGTGGAAGAAAATAACATGAAGCTGAATGGTGCAAAATTTCAGGTCATGACTTATGGCCCCCCCACTCTCCTCCCAATCTACGTTGACAACGAGGGTTCTCGCATTGAGAATTTTGTTAGTTTAAACGATCTTGGAGTCACTATCCAAGACGACGGAAAATTTAGCATACATCTCAACGAAAAGATAACCAAAGCGGCTCAGATGTCTGGTTGGGCCTTGCGCACCTTTAGGACAAGGGAAAAACTGGCCATGCTAACCATCTACAAGTCTCTAATCCAACCTCATCTAGACTATGCTTCCTTGATCTGGAGTCCTCACATGGTTGGGGAGACATCCAAAATGGAAAGCATTCTCCGCCGCTTCACACGGCAGATCTCAGGAATGAAAACACTCTCTTATTGGGATCGACTCCGTGAGTTAAAACTTTATAGTGTTGAAAGAAGACACGAGCGCTATGCCATACTGCATACGTTTAAGTGCATTCATGGACTCGCCCACAACTCAGGGATCAAATTCACTCACCAAAATAATGACCGTGTCACCTGCCTTCTACCCTTCAGAAGCCATAAGAAAAATGCCGTCACTAAAACCCTTATGAACCACTCCTTCTTAATACGTGGTCCTAGACTATTTAATAAGCTACCTTCTTACCTGCGGGTAATTTATACCAACAAAAATCCATTGGCCAGTTTCAAAGAGGACCTGGATCACTTTCTTCAAACAATCCCAGACCAACCAACAGTCCCTGGTCACCAGAGAGCAGCTAATTCAAACTCAATCATTGACCAAACTTACAATAAGTGACAAAAGGACAAAAGTGATCTACCGTGCCTTGAAATCATTCAAGACATCTGTCCATCAACAGTAAACTCTAACTCTATATTATTATTATTATTATAATAACTTTTTGCTTTGCCAATTCACTTGACTTCTTCATCCTGGCAATTCAAATGTTTAGCTTGTCCCATACAAATGTATTGTATCATTTCTTATTTGCAATGTGTTTCATGATTTTAAGATGTTTGTCACTTCATTGTCCAAGTCTTCTTAACAAAAAGTATATTTGACTCAAGATACCATAAATTTGGCAAAGCTATCATCAGACCACAAGAACGTGGATCCCTTTTGAACCTTAAGATACTTTCGAGTGACCAAGTTACGAATTCATATCCATCACCATGTTGTCAGTTGACTTGGCCTTTGCAACGTGAATTTTTATTTCACCTTTAAGCTTTTGTATCAATCAATTTACATCATATGTTCCTCAAAACCAGGTTTCTAAAAGATTGAATTGCACTAGGCTACTGCTGTTACATAAGAAAATATCCCTAAAAAATATGGCATGGGAGACAATGCAAATAAACATACTTGAACCTTTATTGGATACATACATTTTGATTTCTGAAATTTTCGTTGTTTATTTCATATTTGGTAGATCAACTTTCATATAAACGGTAATATTATAAACTATATTAATCCTTAACCCTCTTTACAGGGAATCCCATCCCTTGTAGCGGTATTTGAAAAACCCGCCCCCCCCCCCAAAAAAAAAAAATGCCTGTTGTATTATTACCGCTGAAAGGAAAATAAAGAACAAAAATAGTGAGCGCGACTGGTGAACCACATACAGCGCACGTGCAGATGTTAGTTGGTAAATATTATATTTATTCCTACTAAATGTTAGAGAATGGTAACAATCTAAAACTTCTCCACAGATATAGCCTTTGTAGATTGCATTCAAAGATTGAGTGGCACCTCCAGAACGATGAAGCCATTGAAAGAATCAATTCGGGAAGTGACGGGGAAGGATGCCGGAACGTCGTCAAAAATTGAAAGAATTAGCCCGTTGAAACAATCTGATTGAATTTTTGATTTCGCCAGTCAATGGCTGGAGAAAAAGATTCTTGAGTAAGGCAACGAGGGGGTAGATTTGCCTCAGGAGATTTGCGGTGTCATTGTTCAAGAAAAGGGATTTTCGAGGCAACTTTCAGATACTTCAGAAAACGGCGTAGAGGGCTTCCCATGTGGACTTTGAAATTTTCGTTTTTTTTTCAATGTTTACTTTCAATGGAACTTGATCCTCATCTCTGCAGAGAGGGTTGCCAGATAATGGAAGAGCCAAAGGACGACAAAGTCATATTTAGACCTAAAAATCATGTTGCCAAAATTTCTACTTAAGTGACACTGGTAAATCTTGAATTGCGCTTCAAAGAGACATCCAACTACGGTTTTAATGAAAATGTTAAGTTGTGTAAGCATTTGCATTTCTATGAATTCGTACTGGTTTTTGTTACATTTGGTCTCTATGATTCAAATGTAGCAGCACTAATCGCATTACTTTTCTTGTTACAAGTCTTCCTTCTCTGAACAACCTCAAGCCATTTTAAAACGCCAGATGACTTGAAAATGCCATTTTTCCATTGAATACTGATTTTGTTTGGCACTAATTATGCTTTAAATCCTTCACTAATTATAAAACAATTAGGTTTATAAGATCAGCCATGAGATTTTGCGCTATCACAGCCATATAAATTGTCAAGTGAAACTGGCGGCGCTGAATCAGCTGAAAATGAATCAAGCATGCTCGATGCTTTCCGAGGCTGCATTGCAGGAAGCTTTGGCATCGATGCCATCAAGCCAGTCAGCTTGTTTTACATCACTAGACTCGACAGTTCGGGGTGGTTCGGTACGTTTATCACTCGGTTCGTTGAGTTCGAAACTCGAAAACTTGCTCGAAATCCATCAGTACATCCAATGTTTCTGTTTCTTAATCAAGAGATATAGACTAACTAGTACCTTCTGCTATTCGTTATTTCTTAATGTTTGACTCATATACTTGTTAGAAAGTTAGTGATATCTTTTAATAATTAGTTTGCACGGAAAATCTCCAAGAAAAAGTAGAATCTGTTTTTTCATCGAGTATAAATTAGTCACACTGCTGCGAGTGAACCTTAGAGGAATCTAAGAGAGGCCATTGTCGTCATTTTGTCTGCCTTGTTTGCCAGGCAACGTGAAAAAGCCAATAATTCCGACGAATTTCGTAAGAACTTTGCGTAACCCTTGCAAGTGGAAGATCACGGTACAAACGAAAGTAAGCAAGACGTATTGTCAATGCCAAATTCCTATAAATGTGCTAAAAAATAGTTGCAAATTGTAGAAATCAAGTACATTGAGCGCCTTAGTAAAATTTGGGAGAAGCAAACCGTAGGCAGAAGGCCACATGCCGAAAGTTTTTTCAAAAATTTGCCTTCTATGAATACGTTTGTTTGGGCAAGTTTCAACTAGTCGCTGATGATAAATGGCCCTTGCTGCTCCCAAGTCACAATGATATTTTACGACTGGATCTGCCTGCTCTAGCATCTCCACTCTATAGACCTCTATGAAGCGAACCAACTAGTTCACTGGAAGACTTTTTTCAAAACAAAGGGCTACAAAAAGGCAAATACCATCGTGTTGAGATTGCGTAATGTTTGGTGATGCCACACCCTTCTTTGAAGCTGCTGTGATTGGGTTGGCGTGTTCCAAAAACAGGTTTGATGTCCTAAAAACAATCATTTATACGTCATTCACGACAAATTATTGTGTTTGAGTTGTTTGCTCGACAAATTAGTTGAATTGTCAGGCTATGAACCAAAGGTGCCATTTTTATCAAGGTTCTGATTGAGAAGCAAAGCGTGTATGACGCCGACGTTATTAGTTGATTAGCTGAAGAGCCATGGATGTGATTAAAGTCAGCAAAATTCCTCCTTTCTTCCAAGAACTCAAAATTCATAGCGCTCCATGTATGTGATCTTATTTTGTTGGAACATATTTTGCTCATTGTGTTGTATTTTAGGCCTCTGAAAAACAAAGAATATTGCTGGAGTAGGTCAAAAAGGCGACAAATTCACTAATTTTGGAAACATTTTTTAACACTGGCCTCATTAAAATCACAGCAAAAAATTCTGACTGTCTTCACTGGTTCAGGTTTCTGTTGAGTAGTATCAGTGTTTTGCCTTATTAGTTATTATAAAAGGGCGGGAAAATATGTGTTTCTTGGAGGACAAAAAAGGACCTTTTTGTGAAAAAAGGGGGAAATGTGTTATTTTTAAACTTTATACTTCCCATTTTCAGCAACTTGTCTAACGTCCCTTTTTGATCATGAACATAATTAGTCTTAGATTAAGGATAATATTAATTTTCTTTGCTGTCTCTGTTTTCAATACTTTGCTTGAGCCCTTAAGACAGAAGAAGACAACTAAGTATGGAAAACTGAGACAGAAATGGAAATTTGTATTATTCTGTAAAGGGAAGAATGCCCTAGAATGATCCCAATGGAAGAAACTATGTCGCCTGTAACAAAAATCGACAATCATTTTCACCAAGCAAGTCAGAGGATCAGGAGTTTGAATAAATTCTGCTTAACGCAATCAAGCAAAACACTTATTTATCACGATAAAAGCACAAAGTTTGCCAAAATAGCGTCTTAACTTACAAATTTCGTCAAATTAGCAATCATTTGGTTAAAAATACCTCGAAAAAGACCAAATTATGTGGTTTTCATTAATATTAATACACAAAACACAAAAACTTTTTACACAAAAATGCCCTTTTATGAGAATTTTAAACGTTTTCACATAACTTTTCGCCCTCCATGTATAATTAATTTTGTGACAAGGTTTAATATCTAACAAAGTCTCCAATTGAAATACATAAATTGTACAAAAGAGGTAAGCACCATTCGTGACAGCATCAAATTCTAAACAGGATACCTCATCTTTATCGAAACAAATAATGGTTTTGTTAAAAATCAAATTTATGTTTGTCTCATTAGTGTGTAAAGAATTGGTTAGAGCTTCAACAAAAAGAAAATCGTCAAAAATTTTCGCTAAGAACATTTTTAGTGTTTTCGTTAAGAAATGGCGGATAAAGGTTTTCTTTTTCATTAATTACATGTTACATAAATTTACGTCTAGTTTTTTTAGTTGGATTAGGTGTTCAGATGCTTAAAAACGTAAGTGAATAATTGAGAAAGCTTTTATTCAAGATTCAAATACCAATACTTGTTAACAATAGAACGAAGAAACAAAATGATCCCATTTTCTCTTGGTGTTTGTTGACTTCTTGCTTTCTATTCCGGAAATTGAAATGCATACAAGAAGCTTTTTGTATTTTTGCATCCCGAGTTGGGTAACTTACTTGAAAATAAGTCATTAATTACAATTATTTCGTCGAAAAATATAATTGATTGCAATTACTTCGTCGAAAAATGAAATTGATTGCAATTTTTAATAAAATCTTCATCTCATTTTCAAGACTAAGGAAAACGTAATCGAAGAGAGACTTCTTTACTCTACTTTTACTCCATCATTTTACTTAATAAGTGTAATTCTGAATAAAATTCAAGCAAATGAGACTTTTCATTCTTTCCCATTTTTCGCAATCTTGACCCAGAGAAGGGAAGTGTCCTTTTGTTGACAAGGATGCTAATTAAGCTTCTTGTACACTTTGTTTCCGGGATTTGATGCCCTGGAAGACCACAACAAGCAAAAGATGGAAGAGGCGTAGCCACCCCTTTCTTTTGCTTGTTGTGTACTTCCTGGCCAACATATTCACGAAGTTTCAATGTTTGCAAGAAGTGTTTTTAATATTCTTCAAATCATTAAACGGACATGACCCATTCTGGTTCAAAATCGAGAAAAATTGAAAAGAAAGAAGTCTCCTCCGCTCCTGTTTTTTCCATCTAAGCGTCCATTCAATGATTCTAGGTCTTTGGAAGTTATTTATAGTTTAAGTCTAAATACCTCTGCTTACACCCGGTTGATAATATGCTCAGTTTATGTGCTAAAAATGATACATATGAAATCATATATTCCCGGAAAGAAACAACAAAAACTGTTTAATTTCTCTTTATGGGCAACATTTTGGAATCCACTGAACAAATCAGCATCTTTAAATTATTGTTTGGATCAATGTTAAGCCCTCTTTTTTGCAATAACACAAGGCTTGCTTAATTGCTTTTAATTTAATCGTGAAGGGCGAACACATTCATTCTATACTCTCTTCAGTACATACTGCATGTTTGAGAAGGCATAACTTTTCACTCCGGCATTCGATTGAGCTGAAATTTGAAATATGTAGTCTACTGAATGCAAGCCTGGGGCCTATGTTACGAAACACTTTGTCCGACCGGACGTACGCAATTTTGGTGACCTCCGCACAATTTGTGCGGATCCGCCGAGTTTTCAATGTTACGAACAAATTTACGAGTGTCCGATTCGCAAAAGTCCGGAGAAAATTTACGAGTCAAGGAGGTGCGTAAATCTTGTGCGTACTAGACATTTTGAGATGGGAGGTTTCAGAAAGTGTCTGTTTTTGTTCAAATTTGTCCGAAAAATGCCAAACTTTCACGACATGAATCGTTCTGAAGTCGGCAAATAAGCCCATTTTTGGCATTTTGCCCTAACACGTTTATCACAAAATAAGTTTTCATCAAAAGTAAAAGAACACAACGAAATCGGACACTTCTCACAATCTCAAGTAAAGAATGAAAATTTCATTTTTTTGAAATACTGAACAGATAATATCGAATAATTAATACATTTCATTTGAGATTTGGCGGGTCTGACATAAAATTTCACTTTTTGAGTCGATTGTTTCCAAAAATCACATTTAAAGTGTTTTGAAATACTTTTTCCGATATTTTTTTACTGAAAGGGGTAGCTTTTTACTTGTAGAGGTATTTTTCTAAATATAACTTTTCCTGTTTGCTGACTTTGAAGAGTAACCAACTTCGTGGAGGTATTGATCCCGAAGTAGGGCGAAGTATTTTTCTTAAATATAAAATATTTTACAGTATTTCTCCATCTTTGCTCGATTTTTTGAATATTTGGCTGTTTCAAGGAAAAAATAAATATTTTCTTGAATATTTGAGTCAGAAAAAATATTTCAGGCAAAATTGTGGAAAATAAATGAATGACCAATGCTCAAGAGGGCTTAAACAATATGAAACCAAAATACACAATGACATTTCTACTAAAAAACTACTGTCAAACACGAAAAAACTGCGCCATCTATTGAGGTTTGTTGAAAATTGTATATTCAAATCAATTACATGTCAAAATTACCCCTAAACATGGTAAAATGCATAATATTCACCAAAAACAAATTTTGAAAATCGGTATACACAGACCAAAGTACCAAATAATGGCGCTGTCAAAAAACGTATTCTTTAAATATCTGGCTTTTTTAAAAAAATTAGCAAATATCTAGGGCTTTTGAATAAAACATATATTGGATATGTTGTCACTTTTTAACAAACATTTTTCCAGACCCTAATGGTAAGTAAACGAAAGTTTAAGTAGTTTAAAAATTGTGTAATTAATCCATTGAAAAACTTTTTGGTGGTGCAAAATTGATTTGGACCTGCAATATGAGCAGGGCTGCCAAATTTATGCCAAAATTCTTTTTGTAGTTTTTTGAGGAATAATATGTCCTAGTTCTTGTCGAAAAACTTTTAACTTTTAAATCTTCAAACTAAAACCATTCCTCAAATATGGCAACACTAGCTCGCTTGTGTGCAGGGTGACTAAATTTACTTGCTTCTTTTTTTTTCATTAGTCTAATTCCAATGTGTGCAAAATTTTCTTGTGGTTTTTAATATTTAGGTCAGTTTATGCTCTCTCTCTCTCTCTGTAAAAGTTCACGTTTAAGCTCTATATTTTATTTAAAAGCAATCTTCGTTCCTTTTGATCTTGAAAAATTAGTCACATTGTTGTCAGGGTAGATTGGTCACACTCGTAAACACCCTGGTCACATTCGGCGAAGGTCCAGTCCGGAGAAGTACATATGAAAGTTTCGTAACATTGACTTTACACCATCCAAAGTCCGACTGGACAGTCCAGTCGGACATCGGACATTTTTGGCGAATGTTTCGTAACATAGGCCCCAGGTCTCGTTTGGAGAAGAACCCAATTGAATTGATCCTACTGGAAATCAATATTCTCATTGCTAGCCTCCCACTCCAGAAATTCAGTGCTTCTTGACGTACCTAAACGGTCCTTTAAGCAACAGCTGACTGGGAGGTCACAATAATAATATGAAACAAAGTTGCTTTTTGACACATAAGTCTGACCTGTTTTCGAACTTCACAATTTGCACGGGACACACAACAGAATAGAACTTTTGTGTCACAATGCCTGTAGGTTGCACATTTGTTCCACTCTGTTGGTTGCACTTAAAGGACTCTTACGTTTGGACATTTTTTGTTTTTTTTTTTTGAAAAAAATGATTATTGCGCCTTTTTGGGTATTCAAATGAAATCTACTGAAAAAGTTTGCCTTTGAATTTGGCTGATTTTGATATTCCTCGAAGGACCACATTCACAATGCACTAACAGTGGAATTTTAAACCTTTCCAAAACTATCAAAAAGGTTTAGAGCACTTATTGATAATACTTTAACATGGTTTAAAAGATTTTTTTCAAAAATACACATTTTAAGTGTATTCAAAAGAACACAAGAAATCTCTTTTTTTACCGCTTATGACAAAACACACAAAATTGGCAATTGTTTTCTTTAGTTCGTTTTCTTTATTTCTAAAAGTTCGCTTTTTTGTTTGGAAATTTCAGTTTTCAAGTACCCGGAGCGGCTTTTTTTGTTTCTTGATATTGAAAAAATGTTTGAGCTTGAACTCAAATGACGCAGCCGATGATCTAAATATTTCTAATTAATTTCAATTCAACACAAATCACATGATCAAATAATTTTCAAATGTATTTTCAAGGTTTTCAAAAACAAGTTCAATTGAAAATACCAGGGTTCTAAATTGTAGTTCCAGTGGGAACTAAAAGAGCCATTTTATGTACTTCTGTTCTTGCATACTGATGTGTTTCGAGTTGGATTATTGCCCTGCATATCAACCAATATTGCTTCAGTTTGTCACATGAATGAAAAAAAGCATTGTACTAAAATCTTCATTTTCTCCTTTTTTGAGTGTGTCTGAAAATGATCACTCTGAGTCATGCAAGGGTAGCGAAAAGGGGGGGCTTCTCCTTTTCTCTTTTTCTCTCTCATTGCCTTCTTCTCCTAAGGGTGACTGATAGTAGGTTTAAAAGCTAGAACTTGAAACTTACAATAACATTGTAATGAGCCAAATTTATGATATTTTGAAATATTAACATCAAATTTCAGTACATTTTTCTAGAATTTCCACCTAATGGCCAGTTATTTCAAGCCTCTAGGGTGAGTTGAGAGCCATTCAAATTTACTTGAATATCTTTACTATTTTTTGACTTCTACACCAACGGTTATGCACATTCTTACCACCAGATGTCGTGAATCGGGCCGAATCGTGAAACTTTATAGCCTTAAAACTTTGAACAACACAATAAATTATCTTCTTGCTTTTCTGGGTCAGAAACATGCCTCCTTGTTTTTGGAATTTCTATACCGACTTAAAACAATATTTAAAGCACCGTGTTCAGACATGATTCACTACATCAGTGTTCCTACACCTGTTATGGTAAATAAGATAGTGGCATTTACCTCCGATAACGAATCAAGGGTCGCATTGCTTTGTTTACAAATGTTATCTCCGACAAATGTTTTTAAAGCCAATTGAGTCATTTGTGAATGTAATTGGGTGATGTGCTTTAAAGTGCTGTTGTTAACTAGACTTTTACCGAAAGGAATGCCGTTTTCTAAGAGCTTTGTGTCGGAATACCTCTTTTCCTGTAATTGCCTTCTAGTGGGTAAAATGGCACACTATAAACATGAAACAGATTCAAGAAATGAGTGAGACAACAGGTCTTTTTTTACCTCCATTCTTGATTTTGAGGGTCCCAAGTGTTTAAAATGTTTTCTGTGTATCAGTAGCAATTTTCTTGGGATCCTACCTTCAATGACACCTGGAGTCCACAGTCCACACACTAAACGTGTACAAAAGGACACAAGTGTGTTTCGTGTAGTTGCTTTCTCTTTAGATGAGAAAGTGAATGGAGCAAAGGGCCAAGTTGAGGAACAATGTTAATTAACAGTTGAAGGAACAGTTTAAAAATTGAGAAGTGAAATTGAGATTGACGGGGACAGTCAAGGTATTTTAATGTCACCATGGGCCTTGTTTGCCCTCTTTTTGATTATGTTGTATAATTTTCAATAGATATTTCTTATCTCTTAATAGAAGTCGGACCATGGAATTGAGTCTACAACGTGAGATAGCAAATTTACCCACTTTCTATCACCTTTGAAACTGAAAAAGCAACTTGCCTGTGCTGTCGTGAAACCGTGATTTTTAAAGATACAATAGACAAAAGTGCATGATGAAGCTCCCCTACGCCATATACATTTTTGTGCTGACTGTGTGGAAATCATTGCTTTGGTTCGCCGTTTATTTATACGGCTACCTAAATGGAAATGTCTGGTTGCTATTGCTTGGCTGCCTGTTTTTCTACTGGACCCGTGATTGGACTTTTCAGAAGAAACTTCGGCACAAATTAGCAACAGTAACATCAACATTGGAACAATCCAGGCTAGATGTTGCTTCGGATCACGAGCTTCCGGCCTGGGTGCTTCATCCAGATGCTCATAGGTCAGAATGGACCAATGTCATATTCAAGCAGTTATGGCCTCACCTAGAAGCCTATTTGGACATGTCATTTAAAAGATTGGAAGACGATCCGCAAGTTCAACAAAAGCTCAACGGTTTCCGTATCAAGACGATCCAGTTCCCTGATTTCACTTTAGGAAAGATTCCTCCCAAAATTGGAGGGGTCAAAGTTCACCAAGCCGTACACCGAGATGAAATTATCTTAGATATTAGCATTCAGTACCGGGGAGATCTTCGGTTCATCTTTGAAATTGTGCTTAAAAATCTAAATTCACCAATAAGATCATCGATCAACAATTTCAGCTTCAATGGCACCTTAAGGTTTGTATTAGGATTCATTTTTGGGTTGTTTTGACGCTAACCCTTTTGCTTTCTTTGTAGAATTCACATGTCGCCCTTGCTAAAGGATGTTCCTTTCGTGGGAGGATTGAAGATCATGTTCCTTCAGGCTCCTGATATTGATTTCGATCTGGGAGGCATAGCAAATACTTTGGATATGCCAGGAATTGGTTTGTTCTTACGGCACCTCATTCGAGACCAACTAGAGCAAAGCATTGTCATGCCACACTCAATCAATGTTTCGATGCTTGATCCGGAAAGGCTTGCAGTACTTTCCGCTATCAAAGCAGAATCTCAAAGAGGTATTTTGTTACCTGCTGGAGTATTGACAGTGAATATCATTGAAGGGAAAGGATTGGTCAACAAGGACAAAGCTTATTTGGGTCAGGGTAAATCTGATCCCTACGCAAAGTTACAAATTGTGGCTGACGGAATGGCACACATGTTTAAGACTGAAGTCGTTCCGGATAATCTTCACCCATTGTGGAACCATGTCGTGGACATGCCTGTGGATGATCCTGATTCCTTAGATAACCTTTGCATTGAAGTTTGGGATGAGGACAGAGGGAGCAAGGACGATTTCATGGGGAAATGCACGATTACGGTAAAGGTTGTACGCACTGCTATTACCACTGGCCAAGTCCAAGACGTGTGGAAATCTTTAGAAGAAGTCAAAAAAGGATCACTCCATGCAGAAGTGAGTTGGTCTGCACTGGCATTAAATCGGAACGAATCTGAGGATGATCTCCATAAGGGTGTCTTGACCATTCTGGTTGACTCTTGTGCGAATCTTTTGGGCGGACAAACTGGACTCAAATTGCCCAATCCCGTGGTGATTGCAGAATTGTGTTCCATCACTCAAGCCACAGAAGTTATGGTTGGCTCTGTCAACCCTGTCTTTTCCCATAGAATGAATTTTTTGGTCCGAGATCCAACTTCAGATACGCTCAAGATCACAGTCAAGGACGATAAGAGAAATGAGGATCTTGGATCCACCAGGATCCATTTATCCGACCTTTTGGGACAAGCTGATCTCAGCTTTGTCAATCAGAAGTATACATTGACTTCCCGTTTGGCAAAAGGAGCCAAATCCCCAGTTGTGACTCTCTCTCTGATATTCCGATACATTCAAAGACCCACAACAAGCAGCTTTGGAGTCCACAAAAGTCTCCATGAATTGCATAGAATCATGGCAAGTACAGTGAAGCCTACCCTGGCCATTGGAGTCATGGATCATTCTATTCGAGAGGTTCAGAGACCGACAAAAATTGCAGAGCGTGAGCCGATTCAAACTGAATTGAGCCCGACCGATGGCGACAGTTTCACTTTTATGGATGATACCGAAACGGCCTCAACGACCTCCAGCACAGCCACTGCGGACCAAAAAGTAATTCAAACCAATGGTTGCACCATCACAAATATTACCAACAACAACAACATCACCATCACTACTCCTGGAAGTCATGATGAGTTGAAGCATGATCTCACAAGGCAGTTCGAAGTCTCAAACCCGGTGAAAAAATCCATTGCCACATCAAATGGACAGTTGCATTTGCAAAAAAGTATCACACCACAGCGCAATGCATCTATAAACAGATCATATCGGAATATCAAACCAGAGAACCAAAACTCCCATGGCTCGCCCATTCGACCAGACTCGCGCCCCAAAGTATTGATCCGCTTGAGCTATGACATCAAAGCAATGAAACTTACTGTTGGAATCCGCAAAGTCAAAAATCTCCATCATACTAATTTCATGTCCTTGCCAAGTCCGTATGTGAAGACCTACTTGATCCAAACCATGGGCGTAGGATGCAACCGTCGAATTGCTAACAGTAAAAGGAAAACCAGTGTTCACAAACAAGCTGTTAATCCCATATTTGAAGAGAACTTTGAATACTTTCTGCTGAAGCAAGACATTCGCCATCGCAGGATGGAAACCATGGTGTGCAATGAGGGCAGAGTCTTGGGACGAAATTCCGTCATTGGCAGAGTCATAGTCGAATTTTGGAACATTCATAAAGCCATCCAGGAGCGCGAAGACCCTAGCAAAACAGATTGCATACAAGTGGAGGATTGGCACTTTTTAAATAGCGCCAAAACTGCTGAACCAATGGGAACAAATACCTTGCCCCGATCTCGAAGCACACCCACTAGCTCCACTCTTCCACGCAAACATTCAACCTCGCTCACATCTAGTCCAAGTTTTAGAAAGTGACTCATGAGTTGTGTTGCGTTATTTTATGACAACAATCGCTACCATTTTCGCTTCTTTAGCTCATTTTTACCTAGACGTGCCATAAACAAATTTTAACGAATTTCATTCATGATTTCGTATTTTACAAATTTCTTGTATCGGTCATTCAGTTGATCAAGTTGCTCTTCGGTTGAAGTGGCTACAAACGACCGTAGCGCCACTTCAAACCACTCTGGACAATTGTAGGGATCATACTCGTAGTCTAAAAACAATTCCTCGCCAGCTTTGATTTCTTTTGAGGTCCTTTCACAAGGTATGACACCAAAGCGTGGATGATCAATGAACCACTCTGAACAATTGGGTTCAAACGAATGATTGACTTTGTGGCCAAGGGTGGAGCAATAGCTTTCCAGAGGAACGTATTGTGGAGGGATGTTCATTCTTTCACCAGATTTGAAGTCAGCATTCACAAATATCTTGTAACCCGAAGTGGACCAATCCTCCTTTGGCCCTCCCAAAACAAAAGGAAGTCTAACACCGTTATAAAATGCCACGATGGTATTTTTGGGAATGTCAAAGCGAGCAAAAACCCCGTCTCCTCCGCCAGACACCGTTGAATCCTCACAACGGATCCATTTCGTTTCATAAGGGTCCCGAACAAGTAGATCTTCTCCCATTGAGCTTTTGGTGGACTTACAATATCGTGTCGGCTTAGCTGTATAATCCACATCCAGTTCTACAACCATGATGTCCCGTTCTAGACGGCAATCGATGATTTTCCCCGGATAGCCCTCTTCCATGCTTCCATTGTGAAAACGACCATGCCAGCAAGTTTCAAAATCTGGGTACACATAGGTAATTTTGTCCCCAGTAAACTTCCCTTGGTTATTGAGTACACCAGTTATGAATCCTCCTCCTTCTCGATATTCCCAACAAACACCATGGGGAACTCCATCTCGATAGTGTCCTATGAAGGTAATTTGGCGTCTAAATTCGCGGAATTTCTTCATGTGAATTTGTCTAACTGGTCCATGGGGCACGTCATTTTTGACGAAGCACTCGAACACAGTGGTGGCACCATTGACCTGAAATTTGGAACCATTGATTATCTATTTCCAGGAAAGGTTGAAGATTATCGTACTATTGTCGCCTTTCCATTCAGGGCGCCGTCTTTGTAACTTCCGATCAATCGGGAAATGTCTTGTCTGGGACTGGTTATGACCACATCACCGATCGGTGTTCCATCTTCGAACCATCCATTCAGTTCGTCACCATTTTCATGGGATAATCTTCCTGAACCTTGAAACAATCCTCTGTCATCTAATTGGCCTTTGAATCTTACTTTCTCTCTGGAGGTAGAATCCATGAGTAGAGAAATGTTGTCGAAAAATCCTTGCCAAGGATTTATTGATGCAATATAGTTATCGAGGACAATTTCCTCATCTTCTTTTCGATTCGGGAACGGATCCACCAATGGATCACCAACCCTCAAGAACCAATCACAAAGGGTGGAAGCCACAACGCTTTGCTCCATTTTTCGTGGAGGTGTCCAAACGAAATCACTTTACAGAAAATCCTCAACATTGACTCGATTGAGCCTAGAATTAGAAATGAGGATCGAAACGCATTGTTTTGCCTGCCCCGTTTTGTGCCTGACGAGACCTCGGTTAAGGCCAAGTTTGTTCCCTCTCCTCCTTTCAAGATTGTCCGGTACTCTAGAACTTGGACCTGCTTCGAGGACATGGGAGTGAAGTGACCCTGAAAGTCATTTTCCCTGCGTCCACATGGAGGCAATTTCGAGGATGTCTAAATGTTACTGTTTGATGGGAGAAGTAGAGAATCTTCGGAGGAAAGACAAACACATGTTCCTCCGTTAATAAATGGGCACGGCTTCACAAAAAGTCATTCTGGCCAGAACTGGCAAGAAGATTCTCTCTTGGTAATTACAAATGTGAGGTGAAAAGAAAATCATATTATTAAATTTGATAGGGCGCAAATCTGATCCAATAAGGGTCATTACCGGACCCCTCCGATCAGTTTTGCCATCACGGCCAATCTGGCTGTAATCAAAATTTGGCCAAAGTTCGGTTACTTACTTTCACAATAGCCTAACGTTTCCAGTTTCTATTAAATATGATGCATGAAATTGCGTCTTGCTGATACATCTTGAAAACCCGCTAATTTTTTTAATTACATGACTATACTTAGAAATATTTAAAGTTTAATGTGGTCGAGTGAGGTACACTTCGTCAGTCCTGCTTCAATTGAGTGGAAGACTTGACGTAACAGGTTTGCTGTGAAAGAATTGAAGAAAAGGTCACCAGATACGCTTGGTGCATTCAAGAGCATGCTTTGTACGTAATTCTATTTAATGTTGCAAATACGTACGTTTCTAAGTCACTGAGTCATTGTGTAGCCTGATTGCCCCAAAAACATTCATGGAAATTGGCCGACAGAAAACATGTATTTTCATTGAAATGGACCGTCTTGTCGCTGTTGGCAGCATTCCTGATTATAAGGCTTTCTTGCAGGCAGGGCATAGGGCAGGGGCCCTAGCACTGCTCTAGGGCCCAGGCATAAAATTCAGGGCAGCAGAGGTAAAAATGTTCAGGGCGGCAAATGTAAAAATAGGGATTCAATGATTAAATAACATTGATAAGAGTGTACAACAAACATGGATCATATTTTCTTTTACACAAATAACAATATGATTGAAAGAATTTTATGTAACTTAATACTTAGAGTGCAATAAAAAAATTCTGATCCTGAATGCTCTGTAGTGACGTAACGGGTAATGTTACTTATCCCTCAAAATTTGTCCCCTAGCATCTCAAGCTGAAATATTGCACTCTCTTTCTCTTTTGAAGGTAGTTGCAATCATTTAGATTTCAAAACAAAATATTTCCATTAACTACTTTTGAGGTAATATCAATATCATAATCAATAGTGATGGACACAAGGGCTCTTGACCGAAACTGAAACCGGAAAGCAGCTGAATTCCAAAGTGATATGCCTACATCATTAACTTTCAGACTCTTATTCTCTATGGCATTGAGGGAATCCAATAGAATTTTCAAAATTTCGGAGGTTTTAGCAAGAAAAGGTTCGATTTTTCTCTCAAACTCCATTTCTTATCGTGCATGTCTACTACGGGTTTCACTTGGTATAATCAAAACTGAAACCAAAATTTTGGCCGAAAGTGTTTACTCAGATTTGTTACAAATCCATCTAGAAATTCACAATGCATTCAAGCCCAGTTCACATTGGAATTCTCTCTCCTCTAGTTTTTGCCTCAAATGATTGCCTAGTCCACCGTGTCAATGAGCCTGGCTCATTGACGTAAAGGACGAGGAGTCTCTTCGATGACTTATTTGCAGGAGTTGGCAATTGCTGCTTTTCTGAACGTGTGTTTACAACACTAAACATGCAATCGGCGAAACACGGCTCGCTACCTAGCAAATGATCACTTCAGAAATTAGATTCGACGAAGCTTTTGGCAATAACAGTGAACATCTCAGTGCTCTTCTGAGTGGCTTTGGCTTTTTTGCCGCAATTAGTCCGTGTTTGGGGTTCTCTCCGATACTATGGATTGATCGAGTTTGGTTTGTCGTGGCAATGAGCAATGAGGAAGGACGGAGAAAGGCTTTTTGGCTTTGTTGATTTACTACCCTTCCTCGGGTCTAATGGGGTTTTCCGCCGGTGATGGATTATGCCCGACCGAATGGTGACAGGCTTGATGGGGAAAATGCGAAATGCCCCATGCACCCAAATGGAGTCCTCTACCTTCATCTTTTATTGCCATTGGGATATTAGGACCGCGTTTATTCTCATGAAACCATCAATTTATCATTATGATTCGGTCACATTACAAACGTCGTTTCCATTTTTGTCAAGTTCAAATGAGTCGCGAGCTTGAAATCTAGGATTTAAAGGGAAAAAGTGTGGTTGTCAATCAAGAAGCAAGTCTTCCGTAAGAACGTGGAACACGGATGAACAGGCCAGAGAGGTCCTTTCATGCCACGCCTGTCACTCACCACCTTTCTTCAAAGACGATGACGACGACCACGACGATGACTGCGATGGCTATGAATGCGAATGTGGTGATGATGCTTCAGTACAACACGAGAGAGAAAAGAGAGAGAGGGGGGAGGATATATCCTCTTAAAAGATGTTGGCCTCTTCTCTGATCTTCATTGAGTTATATTGGGAAAATCTCTCAGCTTTGAGAAGTGGAAAGACGTCGACGTCGAGAAAGAGCCTTTTCCAAACTCGAGCCATGATAGAGATGAGAGACGGTCGAGGGTGAACCACCATCTAAGTAAGACAGCCAAGCAAAATGGTAGATCAGAACGAAGCAGCACTCACTGCAAATGGAGGGGGATTTCTGGCAATCTCACTGTCAATAACTTCAAAGGGAAACTTTTCTAATGTTCCATTGCATCGTCCTCGTTCTCACCTTGTTGGCAGAGATTTACTCCCTCTCTTCCTTTATTGATCATGGTTAGGCTTTAGGAGATAGACTAGTACTATTGCTTATCCGTATGGACGGACCACTCGTTGTCCATACTAGATTTGGTGTTCCAAGATCTTATTTTCAGGCTTCTTGTGCTATGGTGAGTGACATTTTCATGTTCGTATTCGACACGTGCGTTGCTGAGGCAATGCCAGCGACAAATAGTTGGCATTCCATTGTGCCTTGTTGCGTTCGGGAACAACTCCCAGGCGACCAAAATTCACAACAACCGACGGTGGGAGATTAAAAAATTGGGAAATGTTGTCCTCCGATGGAACCCTTTGGATCCTTTACTGTTTCATACCTGACAGCTTTCCAACCATTCTAATATCTTGATATTATTTATCCCAATCAGAAACAAAGCAAAAAGCTTATGGTTGATTATTTACAGTATTCCATGTCATTTCATCGGGGGTCATTAAGAACACCGATCAAGAGAAGCTGAATCAATTTCGAGCAAAGCAGCTTTGTACTTGGTTGGTTTCCTGATGATACGACAGCTTAGCTTGAATATCTTGATCACTGAACGCGTTACAACGACAAATGGAACTGGAAACTAAACATGCTAATAAATTTATGACAATTCTCCCTCGGGTGGGTGTGAATTTTGCATTCATTTTTTATTTTTTAGATAAAGTTTAAACCAGCGATAAGAAACCAGTTGGATATCAAGGTAACTCTTGGTTTGAGAAAAAAATGAAGATGAAGTTAAGTAAAAGAACCAAATGAAGACAGTGTAATGCTAATCCATCAAGAGTCAGGCGAGTTGCAGATGTTAGGATTAAATCCGGATAAATGGGGATTCTTTAGGTCTTATGTTAAATGTGGAACAATGTGGAACTTTATTATGAAGAAAGGTGAATACATGTTAGCATTCGTATTTAATTTGAAGGGAATCTTTTCGAAGGGACGAGTTTTATTCATAAGAAATCCTCTTGATTATACATTAACCAACGTGTGATTTAATCCTATCATGTTTTGTAAAATTCTGAAAAGATTCAACAATGAATTAGCAACACTGACGCCAGTCACCTATGGAAGAGGCGGTCATAATTTTTGAAAAAGAAAATTTTGAGCTTATTTAAAAACGGCATGCATGTAAAAGGAACGAAATCCATTTACGTATGTTTATTAACGTTTTTGCACGACCTTTAGGAAGTAATATATGTTGCAAGCAAGCTTCCCACGATCAAAAAGAGTCTTAATCTAGTTTAGTAATATCAACTACTTCAGAAGGGTTTTTCTCGGTAAGTAAATCTGGCAGTCAGAGCATTCTGTCACAGATGTTCAGATTATGGAGGTCAGCGAGAGGACTCGGCCTCCTAATGTCCAAAACCGTCGAGGTATGGAACTCGCTCTCACACATGTCTCACAGATACGTAGGCGTTGCCAACAAAAATGATAACAGAAAATGGGGCTGCAAAAATGTTCGGTCAGGTACTTTCAGAAGGAAAATGTTTTTAACTTTCAATATGTTTATCACAGTTGGCTCAATGACGTCATCAAGTTGAGGCCGGAAAGACGAACATGCCTTCCTGATGGTTTCCCTACGGAAGTTGGCCCACAACTCGTCAATCCTGGCCCTCAAGGACTCCAAGTTTGGATGAGAGGTAACATTTGCCTCATTTTGCATAATGCCTCTTTCATATATTGTCCAAAGGGTTAATGTTTGGGGGGACGGGAGCTAAAACTCCTGGGGACAAAAGTGGTCCCTTTTGTCTTGGCAGAATTTTTGCACCTTTTTGGGTAAATGGACGAGCACTCTCCTAGGTGCACACCTAGTTGCCCTGGGTGCTTGGGCTTGATCAAGGATGGCTCAAGCCAGGATTACTTTCAAAATACACACTGGGTCCGATTAGTACAATGATAATTCAACGGAACAATGCATTTGTTGCAAAAACCTCACATTTTAGTACAATGATCGGACCCAGTGTGAATTTTTGAAATTCGTCCTGACGTACAGTGGTTCCTGGCTTGATCCAGTGGTAAACTGCGTGCCTCAGGACGTTGTGGTAGGCCTCGTTTGTGATTTTTTCTCTAGGCATGTCAAGTATGGACCCAGGTCCACCACATGGGTGTGGTGCTTTGTCCTGACGATGTAAAAGCTGTGGTGAGCCTCTACACCTATACCACATTTTAAATTTTTGTGACAATAATGATGACTAAACATCGCAATAAAGAACCTTACTATTTGCTTTTGTGTCTCTTTGTCATTTATTTTTGGTCCGATGTTGCTTCTACTTTAAAGAAATTTGATTGACTGGCTTATTTAGGCTGGAAGTTTACAATACACTACCGGAAATTTTTGCTGCCCTACCCTGCAAGACCAAACTAGACCATTAACCAGAAATATTTTAGGACAATTGTCATGTTGGGCAAGCAAAATGTGTATAAAAATCAAATGATTTAATTAGAGGCAAATTAAAGGCTTTGAATGCTAACGTTGACAAATCTGCTTCTCCTGCCTGAAAACCTGACTGCCCTCTATGGGAAAGAAAGTAAATTATCATTTTTTAGTGTCATATTTTAAAAAAGTTCTAAGGGATGCCATCTAATGAAGCCAGAGTGGCCACGCGTACTAGCGCGTTCTTAAAAGTGCCGAGTGTAAGTGCTTCCCCAGACGGCGTAGGTTCGAATCCTGTTGGGGGTCGGATTGAAGCTGTCGGGAGGAATCCTTCAATTTACTGGGAATCGCATTCCTTGTAGCGGTAATAAAAAATCCGCAAAAAAAATCCTCTTGTTTAACTGAAACTTATCCTCAACTAATAAAATCTTGTTGCATCAAATTTATGAATGCTTTTTTGGATGACACGGTGTTCATTTTTACAAAATTTTAGTCTACCATTTATAATAGCCCTGAAGACTCGTCGAGAATGCAATGCTCCCTTTACAATTCCCTGAGCAAAAAAATGAGCATCGTCCGGAAATGAAGGCAATCTATTTCTGCCTCTTTTTCTTTTTCCTTGGTTTCGCTCTGCAGATCTCGGTTTCCCCCAAACTCCATAGAGCTACATCTCCAGTGGAACAAGAAGAGCGAGCGAGGGAGGAATAGAAGAAAGAAAGGGAGCGCCAAGTTGTTTGGCAGGGAGCGTTCCCCGTAAAGGATATTACAGAGCAGAGAGCTGATCCAGCCAAAGGCCAAGGAACTTAGGAACGAACGCAAGGAGCGAACGGACGAACGAACGACGTTCGCTGGAAATGTTACAACAGCGTTCCTCCACGAGATCGCTCACTGACAGGTATTCTATGTTTTTGGTAAAATGTTTCAGGGGTAACTTTGGAAAAGGATCATAATGGAAATATTGTTTACTGTCAAGATGTGATCAATCTGTCAGACATATTCTCAGGCAATATAAGAAGTTTTCCCACAGTGTTTTGTCTGGCATCGCTGTGACGCTTCCGGAATGGTCCAAAGAAGCCCTTTTTGGGTCGAACAGCATTCTAGTCTAGCCCCAACTATTCGGTTTGGGGTGATGCCCAGTGGTACGTCTCTTTTACGATACTTATCTTTAGTGTTCTCTTGCGCAGACCATTTTGGGATTTTTTTTTCCTCTCACCGAAATCTCGTTCGCGTCTTCTAGAAGAATGTTTGCTCGATTTTTTTTTTTTCATGGTTGCGGATTTTCTACTACCGCTACAAGGAATGCAATTCCCTGTAAACAAGGATTTCTCCCGACAGCTTCAATCTGATCCCCAACAGGATTCGAACCTACGCCGTCTGGGGAAGCACTTACACTCGGTTCTTATAAGAACGCATTAGTACGCGTGGTCATTCAGGTTTCCTTATATAACCTCATTTCATTCCAATACTCTTGAAAATCTTCGTTGGGCTTAACTTCTTGATGGTCCAAGTTTAGATTTTTTGGCTATTCTACGAATGAATTGGGAACAAAACGAAAAGGGAACGATCGACGCAATAAGAGGGAGGAGACGAAGAAAGAGACAATCCTTTTGGGAAGAATTGAGAAGGGGACCAAACTTGGAGTGGTTGGGAATATCATTTTCTGACTTTCGTCATTTTTCCTTCAGGAAAGAGGATTTGCGTTGTCAGCAAGTCGGCTTTTCCTGGATGGATGGGATGGATTCTACCCTCTTCTTCCCCCTTCTTTTTCGTTGGGAGGGCGGGAATTTCATTTTGTAGAGTACCACTACGTATTACCGTTACTTGGATTATGATGAAAACTAATTAGAAGAAACTTAGGATTAAAACTTCAGGGACCGTCGACAAGTAGACAATAGAACACGACGCTGAGCGAACAAAATCCCAAAGACCAGCGTCGTCTCGTCCCTTTTTGCATGTTCTCAAATCGCCTTGATTCAAAGACGAGATCCTGATTGGAAAGAATGGTCTTTTTGAAATAAGCATTTTCATTCTGCCATTGAATTCAAAGTACCTACTTATTCCTCTTTGCGACATTAGGTGTTACATGAAATTCAAGCAGGCAATTATAACGTAGCTTAAAAACGAGGCAAAGGAGACTCTTAAAATTGAACGTTATTCTCGGTCTTGAAACAACGAAGTGAAGTTAAGAAAAATGAGGTTAAGAATATCAGTCAAACTTCGTGTATTCATTTCAATTTCCGGGCTTTATTGGCCAAGTATAATAACAATACAAGCAAAAGAATGAAGCCATTGCTTCAGTTTAAAGTAATAATGCAATTATTGTGAAAAGCAGACGACCTTTACTTACTTACTGTCATTTATCTCATTTGCTTTCCGATACATCTAAATCTATTAACTAGTAAAAGTATTTCTTAGCACGTCCAAATTTGAAAAAAATAATGATAATGCTTCGAAATGATCCTCATTATATCACATTTTTTGTACTATGGTTCTATCGAACGGTAATCCCAGTTCCCACAACTGATGAAACAAATTCGAGTGCCACTACAAAAAAGCGTAAAACTTTTGAAGTATGTGTTCAGTGCTTGTCGTGAGGTAACTAGTACAGGATTAAGTTCGTTAACAGAGATCTTGAACATTCTCCATTTTCCCTGCTTCCATTTCGTCTTTTCAATAATATTTGGAAGACAAAAGCTGAAATCGACAACAATGCTCGTGGATTCACCCCCGATTCCAACAACGAAAACACTTTTGCATAAGTACCCCTATTTGTAAGTACAAATGAGGATTGCCAACCAACAACCATCGGCGAGCCAAGAGCATCACAATGCTCTCCTCAACCCCCTCAATCCTGAGAGTAGATTTGGTGAATGGCTGCTTAGCTTGATCCAGCTATGAGAGAATAAATATACCACATCTCTTTAAGAGCTCAGGAGACCCAAGCTTCAGTTGTTCCGCGAGAGTTCGGAGAACGTTCCCAAATGCACCAGATCGTAAAAGAAGGGAATAAGGAAATTCCTATTCTGCCCTTACAGGGACAATAACCCATGAAGGGAGAGTAGTTTTAGAGTAACATTGATTCACCCACCGCCCCTCATGCATTGCTACAAGTCTGTGAATGATATTTACTATATGCGTGACGTACAGAGGGCGGAAAGAGCCAGGTTTGAATCTATTTTAATTCATGAATCTTGGGATGCTCTCTTGGGCTATACTTATAAGGATCCATTTATAACGGATGCAAAGATAATGTTTTAGATATTCTGCTGAGCATTTGTGACAACGGACAATGTTTAAAGGCGAAAGTAGTATCAAAAAAAAAAATGTTTGGTAATTCATGGCTTATTTCAGTTTTGATTCTGTGGTCATTTTTTTCATTTGTTGGATATTTTATAAAGCTGTCTACTCAGCATCATGATCTAGCAATACTGACAATTAATTATCTATTTATTTGTTTTCCATTTCGTTTATCCTACTTGCTGATAGTGTACATGTATTTATAATTGGGACCAACTGTGAAGCTGAATATGTCACATATTTTGGCATCAAACATACATCGCAGTACAAAAACAGGAACACAATAATAAGAAGTGATTTCAGGAATTATTGTTGCGGACAAAAAAAATAGCTAAATAATAGATAATAAAATAATAAATAGTAAAAAACTATAAAAATAGCTCATGTCGTTCCAATTTTTAAGGGCGAAGATAAGTCACTCCCTAGTAATTATAAGCCCATATCTCTGATTTCCAGGATTGCAAATGTCTTTGAGAAGATCATGAAGTCCAAGCTTGTTGAATATTTGGAAGCCTATGATATCATTCCCCCTGGGCAGCATGGGTTTCGAGCCCATTTTAGTACAGCCACCCAATTGGTTGACCATGTTGAGCAGATCATTGAGGGGCTTGAAAGTCACGAGTCAGTTGATGTAGTCTATCTTGACTTTGCCAAGGCCTTTCACGGTACTGAAAAATTCAAATCAAGTTTCTATGGAAATTCCCAAACACTATGAAATGTGATTCAGACTCAGGAAACCAAGGGAAACAACTTTGATTTACTGAGTTTCTCAAAGTCAGGTCTAGATTAAAAGTGATATACCTAAAAACCTATTAAATAAATTAAATATTGAAAATTTAGTCAGTACACTTTTAGAGCAGATTTAGATACCTTTTGAATCGAAAGTGCTTGAAAATATGTTGCTCAACTGCTGAGTTATTTGAGTTTAATCGGTTCATTTTCGGCCCCAAAAAGCGAAAAAAACGTTTTGGCTATTTGAAAATTCAAATTTCCAAGCAAATGATATAAATTTTCGATGTCACAACATGCAATAAAAATTCTTCATTCTTCTATGTTTTGTCATAGAATGTCAAAATATTACATATTGTTTCCTAAAACACACTAAAAATACAAGTTTTCGAATTATGACTTTTGAATCAAAAAGAGTAGATCAAATTTCGTAAAAACGGTAAATATATAAACCATATTAATCATTAACTCTCTTTACACGGAATACCATTCCTTGTAGCGGTATTAAAAAATCCGCCCCCCCCACAAAAAAGGGAATAAATTCCTTGACTCTAACCACCACTCACAGATTGGCAAAAAATCAGTGGCTACGTTTAGAAAGAAGATAGGCTCTTTCCTCTTTGCTTTTTGGCTGATATGCTAAATACAAATTACATCGATTTCTTTAGATACTAAGCAAATTTAAGCAACTGTCTTGTTGGTGTTAGCAATCCTGATTCCTGATGCATTCCGTATCTTACATATGAACAAATGTTTGAAGACATGCGTGAAATATGAACCTAAAACAGACTATTTTATTTGAAAAAGTACGCAATTTCAACATAATTCATCAGGACCGCAGATTCTAGTTTCATATTCAAAAACATATTTCGGTCTGAGATTAAAAAGCAGGTGAATTGTGACTTTTAATCACTGAACAATTTTTGCCCTGAATCTTAAGTTTGGCAGCAAACTCAAAATATTTTATCTGGAAACATCCTAGATAGTAATCGAGCTTTTTTTTGGGTGGCACAATTTAAAGACGAATAAAAGATAAGCAAATGCGTAACACAGGACTTTTTTTCTCTGTTTTTCTTTTAACTTTCTTATGGGATCGGCGATCCTGAAATTTTTGATGCGATCTCACTTATGAAGCAGAATGTTCAGGTCACCATAGGTTAAAAAAAGAAATTTAATTTTAAAAATACAAAATATTAGCAGGGGTGTACACAGTATAGCAATTATGTTCTCTTTGACACAAATAGCTATATGATTGAAGGAGTATCAAGTTACTTCATAATTCCTACTGATTAAAATTTTTTTTTGATCCTGAATGCTCGCAGGCTAGGAGGCCTTAGTGATGTCAAAAAAAAATAATAATTGTGCCAAATTATTGACTGGGTGAATCAATCAATTTTATAGTACTAGAAACTATTATGGAATTCCGATTCAAGAGTGGCTTGAGATTCCTGTTCGGACAAAAAAAAGTCCCGGATAGTATGGGTCCTTTAACGAGCAGCTGAATGGGAGGTCACAGTACATAAGACTGGGAGGTCACCTTAGTAATGCAGCTCCAAATATTGCACCCTGACTCAAATGTTTGACCTATTTTCGAACTTCTCAATGTATATTGGACACGTAAGAACAAAAAAATTGCGTATAAAAGCTCAAAGGTTGCACGTGTTTTCCATTTCACTGGTTGCGCTTAAAGGACTCATATGCCTTTCGAACACAGCCTATGTACACAGCCTATTGAGTCCTTGAAGCGCAACCAGTGAAATGGAAATCACGTGCAACCTTTGAGCTTTGATGCACAAAATTTCTGTTCTAATGTGTCCAATATACCTTTAGAAGCTCGAAAATGGGTCACATGTTCGTGTCAGGGTGCAATTTCTGGAGCTGTATTACTAAGGTGACCTCCCAGTCTTATGTACTGTGACCTCCCAGTCAGCTGCTCCTTAAAGGACCCAATACACGTACTCGAGCATCGTTATTAATACTATACTTTGGTAGACTTGAGCCATTTGAATTAGTGCAACAAACATCCGGGCTAACGAGTGCCTAAGGGTAGCACATTTCATGGATCAACCTGCCTGATTCATCGCTTAACCTGCCAAGCTTTTGTTTAATATTGACGTAGCTACAGTGCAAATTGGATGATCGAAAATTGACAAAACAGCCCTCCTTCCATGTTCTTAATCTAAAAAATCTTTCTTTCATGTTTTGTGATGACTTTAAGACGAAGCATATTTTCAAACACATAATTTAAGGTTGAACAGTAATCTGGGACATGAAAAATTGCCATTAGCTAAAAAAAAGTAACCCATCGCAAATGATTTAAGTTGATACTGATTCGGTTTGTTTTATTGAAGATTTTCATATTTCATCCAACACCGAACCACCCAGTTGCCTCCTGATAACAAATAAGGCGCAGAATTTTATAATCACATGGAAAAATTGCAGGAATGCACTTTTTTACGTTTTAAAATTGAAGTCCGGATCAAGTTAGATTAGCCTAAACATTTGAACTTGGAGCAAAGATCACATTTTCATTGCGCTGTACGTACTACTCTGATTGGCAGCACTTTGATATTTGATAAATAAGCCCCTCTGCTTGAAAACAAGAGAACACCCAAATATCAACTGGCACCTCGAACTCAAACTCGAACTCAAGTTGAAGAAAATGCCAAGAAGTGGCAATGGATCCCAGATATAAGTATCACAATAGCTGTGCTTTTGTGTTAGGTTCTCTTTCAGATTCGTTGAAAGGGACAGCGTGTCAGCAAAGCTCGCTGGACCATGAAGATATGAGAAAAGTACTGTAAGATCCATTTTTCCTGCTCATTGAGGGTAAAGGAAAGGGATAGGCAATCTGACGATTGCCAACGTAAAAATTTCCTTTGTGTCATCTAATATGAAACTCGTTAAACTCAAATCAATTTTCCATGTCTTTTGAGATATGTAGACCCTCGCTGAATTGAGTGACTGTGGCCTCATTGAAAGGTTGCAAAGACACTTGAGGATTCGAATTCATCAATGTCGAGCCGAGTTCATTTCAAACCAAACAAGGTGGGAGCTCAATTCCATACCTGCCTCTTTGTGCAACCAATAAGCGTCCATCCCGTCATTTTGTTCCAGCCTTTCGTCTAATGAACTTGATTAACGGGGAATCGCGGCTCGAAACACGGTTGAACGCCAACTTGGAACACCACCGGAACGAACGCTCCTCCACATTCCGTTCCCTTTTTCCCGCGAGCAATTTCGGCGCCGCCATCAAAAAGGTTCTTGATGGACAAACGAGGAATCAGAATTTGGTTTGGAAACCATTTGTGAAGTTGGTTTGGATGAGAAGAGATATCTATCAAAAAAGCAAGTTTCTTTGTGAACTATCCTTGGGGGTGGGGGATGTGTCCAGGCGACGGACCAGGTCCCCCACCCCTCTTACCCTTTTGAAGAAATCAATTCATTTAGTTCGATCAGGTAAGCTCAAGACCCAATTTTATGAAAAAACTCGAGACATCAACTTTATTTGTTCAATGAAATCCTAGTTCTGGTTCATTGAAACTTTGAAACTGAAATTGAGAAGGTTCTCGTTTTTGGAAGAGCAAATGTCCTTCCATTCCAAGGAGTAACTCAAGTCAAAAACGAGATGCTTTCGCAACGTCCTTCATGCACCTCGAGCTAAAATGGGCGCTTGGTCTTTGGTGCAGACGAAGCCTGCCTTTCTCGTAGTCTTTAGGATATCCACGGGAGAGGCGCAAACGTCGAACGAGAAGAAGGAGGAGGGAAGGACGAAGGGAGGGAGGGAGGGATGAGTAGGGCCATGGTTTGTCGTAGGAGGAGAGTGAAGGAGTGGCTGTGGCAAGGTTGTTGAAATGGCTGCGGCCGAATCTGGGAGAAGGCTGCCCCTGTTGTTCCCAATTCCAACTTGCCAAAGCTTTGGTCGTCCCTCCGTGTGACTTGAAGGCCCTTGGGCAGGCGAAGACTCAGCGCCTCACGCCCAAGGCCGCTTTGGCCTCTTCACATGATCTCTTTCAGTCGACATCTTTGAATGAAAATCTTGGACTCGAAGCTCGACTCCCTGGCTTAAAATCCCTGATTTCCATTCAAACCTTGTCCTAATTCCACACTGATAGTGAATTCAGGGAGCGTTTGTGAGGGATTTATCCCTCGGACTGGTCTTGGTGCTTGGCATGGGAGGATAAGAGACCTACAAACTCTTAAAACCGTGACTGTGATTTTATCAATGGAATCGACCTTGTCTCAACCAATGCAATGGAAAGGATTGGCCTCAGTCATTGAGATTTAGTTGAAAATTGTTCAGGTAAGTTGCAAAAGAGACACCTCTTAGTGCCACTTTGCATTGGGTGCAAATACACCTCAAGACTGAAAGCCCATTCGTAGAAAGAAAGGTCAAATTCAAAATGGCGACGAGCACGTGATTTAGTCCAAGAAGTTCTGCAGATATCCAAATTCTCTTTTACAAGCTCAATGACAAATTGCACCTTTCAGATGACAGGGCCCTTCGGCTAAAGTAAGGACAACTTTTTGTCAGTTTAGGCAAAAATCATTGTTTTTCAGAAAAAGTACACCTTGCTTCTTTTCGTGTCGTTGTTGTAAGGTTATGTATAGGTTAGCGTCATCAAAAGATTGTTCTATTGAATTTCCATATCACCATCAGGTATTCAATGTAATATTTTCGTCTTTGTCTCATCAATGGATCAACTAAATTCATCAATTGCATTCTAGAGAAAAAAAACAGGTGTTCGTATTAAATGTGTCCAAATATCTTCTTCTGTTCGATCAAAGAAGAGATGTATAAAAGCAATTACACTTCAACGTATGTCTAATAAACATAGTTATATAAATAAAACATAACAAAACAAATTTTTCCCCACTAAAAAAGTGGGGAAAACGCATGTTCATTGAGAAGATTTCTCGCAATAAAAATCCCTTTCAATCCTTCCTAATAAGATGATAGTAAATGTTCATGCACTCTATACTTCAGAAGAATTGACTTTTTTCGCGGACAGAAATTTGGTGGCATGCACATGTGGTATCACAATTTTGTGCGAATAATGTTGCCCATGTTTGGCCCTAGATTGTAAGGAATTTTGCATCTGTAAATTATGTTGTGAATTAAATAGTGAATCTTCAGCTCTCAAGACAGAAGTGTCACTCCCGTTCGGTCATTGAAAATTTGATTTGAACACATTTAATTCATAAATTCGAGGTGAGCATTAGTGCCATGTAGCTTTTCAACGAATTATCTCATTCAAGTACTGCAGAGTAATTGAAGCTTTCATCACATTGAAATCAATGGCAAGGGGTTTTTCCACAATGACATTTCTAATTTTCAAAATTATCTCTTCGTCTTTCTACACACTACATTTTCGTTTATTACGACAACCTATCACAGTACGTCAAATTTATAATAATAATTTTTATTGCGAGATTGATCGTCTCATTGGATACATTATGTTATATATACAATATATACAATTGATATATATGTGTTGGAGTCGTGGGGGGCCCATTCTGGGTTCAGGAGGCGCCGTTCGAGGCGTATTATCCACTAGACAGGGGGGTGGGGTGGGGGGGGAGACCTGGGATCGAACCATGAACCCGAGCACAGCTCGGTCGCGCGTTAGTCAACTGCGCCACAACCATCTCCCTTGTGGAATGGAAATTTGCCTTCCCATTAATTTTTCGAGTTCCTATGAATTTATTCAATTCCAGCCGTCAATTTTATGTAGGTCAGGTAAATCTGTAAGCTGTAGTTAGTACTTTGTCGTGAAAGTACAAGATACTTTAATAAGGTCTTCATTGAGCTCATATCTCTTATTAAAAGTGTCCGAAGAATCCATCCAGACATGACTGCCGAGCTTTTTACCTTTCACTACCTGTTCTCTAGGAATTAATATCAAATATGTGGAAAAAATCCCTCGATATTAAACAGCGTACGCTTAGGAGTAGTAGCAGGGTGGTCATAATCAGTGTTATGTACCTTTCCATTAGAGAAAATATATATTACAATTAGTGATGGACTGAAAGTGCTTTCGGTTACAGTTTCGGTTTTGCATACCGAAACCGAAAGCAGACATGCACTATGCAGAATGGAGTTTGACACCAAAATTGAAGACTTTTTGGTCCAAAACTTTTTGAAAATGAAGTTTTCCGATTACCCAACATCGAACAAATGAGTAATTTGAATTTTAAGTAGATTTTGCATCCATATAATTTTGTATTGTCAGCGGTTTTGGGTTTCGGTTTCGGTTAAGCCTTCTTTCGGCCGAGATTTCGTTTCGGTCAAGAGCCCTTTTACACCATCACCAATTACAAAAGTAGACATTGATTGAAATTTCCTATTCAAAGTTGAAACACTTTTCGGTATAGATATTTTGAAACTTTAAATAACTTCCAAAAAAATGTTTTACACTCTCCATCAAAACGTATGATCTTATTAGAAATTCGAGAAACCTTTGCAGTCTAATTACATTGTAAGTCAATATTTTGTGCATAACAGTAAATAATAGTCCCTGGAAAACAAAAAAAATGAATGCATGAAGTGAATCAATCAGGTTTTTTTATTTGAGGCAAAACTATAATTAGGGAACATCACATTTAAAGCATTTCTCTATTCATAAAATGATAATGCAACATTTCATCTAATTCATGAGAGAAGCAGTGCATTTCTTAAAACGAACACACGTTGTATTGACACTAATTAACACTGACAAGCATCAATTCATTTCAAACTGAAAGAGACTAAATGAAACTTATCGTAGATAATTTTGGCCTAACAATGAAACATTAGTGAAATTTATTCGGTTAAGATGCCCTTCGTGTGTAAAACGTTGGCAAAATCGTAGTTTCAATATTTCAAAATCTTTATAAGATTCTTAACGGAATCAAATGGTTTTACAATGAAGAATTGTTATAAAGCAAGGCATGCAGTTGGCACTTATTTTTGCTACTTCATCGCTATTATCTGGAATCTAAAATTGATGCTTTATCATTTCGCTTTTTCCATGCTTCGGTTCAGTATTATTTGACATTTAAAACTAAGTTTGTAGTATTGTTTCAACACAATTGTTGACACAACTGCCTTCGCTAATGGAGTAAAAATTCCACGAATGCGTACAATTAGTACCCGAGCCACTCATTTTCTAACAAGAATAAGAAATGCCGTACGGACTCACAACATATCCGATGGCATCCCCCATTCCTCGATTGGTTGTCATTTTTTTCAATCCTTAAAAGTCCGTGAGCGAACACATTGACACTAACAAGGTGAGGTGTCCCTTACCCAGTTTTCCCACGGCGGATATCATGTGGCCTCTCGTCTGACACCTTCCCTTCTTCGTCTATCTAGTGTACGTTGTATGTAGTATGTGTACATCGTGGATCTCGCTCATCGTTTCCTTCTTCTCCTCCTCCCTTGTTCCTCTCCCTTGACTCGACTTACAGAATGCTTGTGGTTCTCGGAAGAGCAAGCAGTCAGTCCTAAGTTGTGAATCCCCTCATGGTCCCAAAGTCCCAGTTGGAGATCATCAAACACCTCGTTACCACGTGTGTTTCTCGGATTCTCTCTTTTTAACCTGAGGGCAATCTCCGTGGAGGAATTCCCCCATAGGGAATTGAAAAAAGAACCTCTCTTCTCGCCTTATTGAATCTGTCCTGAGAGTGGGATCGTTCAATAATGAGCAAACTATGTCCACATTGACGGGTACACACCCAATTTTTCATCGCAAAATTCCTGTCACATGACGATTCATGTTTCACATCCCTTGGAAACGTAGCAAGCAGTGCTTTCTCTCGATCCATTTTTGCACTTTCACGCTCCTCTTGGACATGCCCCCAGACTGTTCAGGGACATTCGCGTATTCTTCGCGATGGGCCATTTTTGAGTGGGCCATGACGTCATAGTGCTATTTGGTGCTCCTTTTCGACGGTGCAGATAGATGTCAGATCGTTCCCAGTTCGCTCGAGTCACCCTAGAAACTTGGAACGAAGCTGTTTGGGATCTCTGGGCTGAAAGTCTCATCTCTGAACGCTTGGTTGGTTTCCCTAGTTTCAGCCATGCTGAGCGTGGTACGGTAGAGAATGGTACGAGCATGGGCTGCAATCTCGCTGCCAAGAGATCCATCTCGTAATATGTGAATGGGTCGATGACGCTCTGGGCTCATACGAAAAGAAAGAACGTTAATGCACTCGTGGGCCACGTTTGTTTGCTCAACCAAGCTTTGGGGAAGATGATCGTGGTGATAAATATCATCTCATTTTCGGTCTATGTATATCGTCAAAAGCGAGCTAGAGACATCGTAGTGGATACTTACCATTTCGTAGGTTTCATACATGAAATGAACTTAAAGTACGCCACTAAATCTGACCATCCCCTGCATTACGTTGGGCCAAATTTCCAATGGAAGTTTCACTGCTTTCTGAGCTGCTTACTTTAAAAGGATAAGCTCTTCAAATGGATTTTTTCCCTGGTACGCAAACAAGCGAGGAGTCTGGGCATACCGAGGAAAATGTTTTCCCGCAAAGCCGACAAATCCATTATATATTTCCCCTGGCATCATCCTGGTGGAAGAACCCCGAAAATATCCATCCTCAGTGCTCACTGGTTGAGTTGATAGATTCTCGAGCTTCTCCTAGGGGGATTTGTAGATAAACTGGAACAATACCGAAAACATTCAACCCTCTTATGATCTTGCTGGATCTGAAAGGGAGAAGATTTTGTTAGACCACAAAACATATTACAATAGCGCTTAAAAAAAATTCCCATATGTTCTACTAGTCCTTCCTGATTGAAAAAATGTTGAAGCACGTACAAATTTAATGCTTATCAGGAGTTCCAAAAGGAGCCCTAAAATTGTCGGTGTAGAAACTTGGATTAGCCAAGCTCCATGACCAAATCCTCCCCCAAAAGAAATGGGGGTGCAGTTGGTCCACTGTATTTTCTTTCGACCAAATAAATATTGGTTTAAGGATCGAGAGAAGGGCCAAGATTGGGTCTTTACGGGAAATTTGATCACACTCCATGAAGTTGGAGACGACTCTATACATAGAAAGCAGAGGAGACAATGGTGTCATACCCTCAAATAAAGTCTATGCTCGCGAAGCCACGACATTTATAACGGGTATCTCTTCATCAAATTTCCTGTCAAAAGGGGAATTTCAAAGAGAAAAACTTTCCCCAACACTCTATCGCTCCCTACTTCAGTAAAAGGTCCGTCGTCACTCGTATACCGTGTGCACCACGTTTCTCGGATGAACATGTGGAAGGGAAAGTTGGCAAATGCAATCAACTTTGTCCTTCCTCGGTTTCCAGCCGCCATTGATGCGAGCTCATCAATCGTCCTCTAATCAGATTAATTACTCGTTATTTGGTATCAAGTGGAGGAGAGCCCTGCTGCAACGCACGAGAGCGTGCTTTCGCTCCATTCAGATGTACGCCAGTCATTCCATTGTACAGACGTATCTGCCGGAGGAACAGAATCCCAGGAAATGGATGGCTCCATCCGTTATACTCTAATCGCTTTTCCCCTGTCCTCTGAAAAGTGGAGTTCGTTTCTCAAAATTGACACTTGTTCCCTTATCACTTTGAGCGCAATCTCTTTATTTTCACTTTCATCAAAGACCGAGTTTGATATCGGATCCGGAAGCCCAAAACAAAGGCCAGATGAAACATTCAAAAGGTTTGGGGACATATTTACTTGAATAGACAGAGCTTGAACCTTGGCTCTGTCTGAACCCGGGAAACGTCCAAGAATCCCACTAAGCCTGAGAGGAATTGGAACTTGGGTCCTTCAAGTTCGTCTTCCTCCCTCTTCTTCTTCTTCCCCTTTCCTCCTAGTTCATTGTCAGATCATATTAAAAGGAATTATGGACTTTGGGATGACAGGGACTGGGGTTGACTCAGTAGTGGGCGACTGCTGTGAGGAACGAGAGGAGGAATAGGAGGATGAAGAGAACAACCGCCAAGTTTGCCTAGCCTTACTAGCAAACGACAACCTCCTTGTTGTCCAAGATAAAAATGCTCGCGGTATGCTGTTCTGGAACAGGCAGAACGCTTGGGCTCTAAGAGAGAGGAAAGCCCATGACCGTTCACGGCGTTTCATTGAGCTGAAGAAGTCATTTTTGAGTTCCAAAGACATTTGACACCAGTTTTGAGGTGACGAGACAATGCCATATATGTAATCGAGTTCTGTTAATTAGGCCACGCTGATATGATGTCACTCAAAACATACAAAAAATATATGAAATTTTCTTTTTGACGTGGTCTCATGGTTGCCTGTACGTGAAATATCTTTTTTGTTCTAATTTTGGCTAACAAAGACCCGATTGTGTGCTTCTAGAAATATGTTCAAAATTTGAAGTCATTGGAAATTGAACGGCAAAATAGATTTTAACAATATTTTAAATTTAAAACATGATCGACCAAAGCGTGCCTAACAATCATCCTAAAGAAAGTATTCATAATTTTTTAAGCATTTTGAATGTGACAATACATCATTTTTGGCTCCTGACTTTATTAACAGAACTCGACTACATATGCGGCAATGTCTCTTCAAGTTACTACTTCAAGTTTTTGGTCTTTTTTTGAAGGTTCAAATGTTTGCCGTTGTTGTGGCCACCATCAACCCAGGAAGTTCTAGTTAAAGCCGCTTGTCGCTACTGTCAAGTAGACGCTTCTTTCCAATGAGCTTCTTTAGTCTCAAATGTCTTTGGAACTCAAAAATGACTTCTCCAGCTCAATCAAAGACTGTGCATTGCCTCATAGGATGTACGAATCCATGTAGCACAAAGCCTCTACCCGACCCGAAGAGCAATGATGTCTGGTTCATGTGAGGTTAACCTATGTAGTGATAAATGTGTTAGACTACTTAATGATAAAGATATCTTTTTCTCGTTTTTGTTTGATGTGCAGCTAAATAGAAGGAGCTAATTGGCGTTGTTGCTTGATTCCTCTTCGAATATACACTTGTTCCGTAAAACATTGGACATCAACGTTACCCCAAGACCGATTTTTCGGCTGTTAGTCAAATGTTATCTCGTCCACTTGAGTTTGCATGACATGATTCTATTATTTGCATTAACAATGTATATGTTTTGTATGTCCAAGTTCCTCATGGATATACGATGAGAGGATCGATATTCTAGGTCTCCTCCCTGATGCTTTCACATCATTTACTTGCTTGAATGAATCCTGAATTAGAAATTTGCTTATGTTTCTAAAGAAACAAGGCCTGACAAGATAAAGTGGCAATGCTATTAGAATAAGTTTATGTTCATGGTTGAGCTTAATCCAGAGGGCTTGTCCTGAATAAGGTTGAATGCACTAAGTACAGTATTGTCATCTAGCAAGCTCTCGAGTTCACCAGCCACCGAATAAGTTGTTTGAGAGTCAAGAAATACCAAGTGGACCATGTGGGAGGTGATTGACCCTCTCTCTTTATGAAGAGGAGGAGGAGGAGAGAGAGCATGAGAGGGAAAAGAGTGATGATGAGGCAATCCTCCGAGAACATATCAATTATGGCATACTACTCATTGGGAAGAATGGGTATATTCAGTACGTTACCAATTCCTAGTGTACAAGATGTTAAGCTGGCTTGAATCCTTTCATCGTAGTCTATTTCATTTCCTGGAGAGTGTCAGAGTGATTGTGAAAGCCACTCAACTCTTTCCCATTTGCATTATAATTTTCACAAATTATCAGAGCATGAGACGGCATTTCAATTATTCGAGCTTGCCTTCCTTAATGACTTTGCCCTTGTGGTTAGCCAAACTCCTATCCTATTGAGTTATTCTCCCTTAGAAAAACTCTTTTGCCTTCCCCTGCCAAAACAAACCCATTGGAGCCGTCGATTACTCTCCCTCTGTCCGCCAAAATCGTCTCATTGACTCGTTCTTTTTAAGCAGCAATGCCATGGTACGCGATAGGGTCGGTGACGGAGGTGATAGTGGTGGGGGCTTTGGGACCTCAAAGGAGACCAACTCAAGCAATTTTCGGATTGTTTCTGGGAGTCATTGTTCAGAAAATCTCTCTCAAAGGACCTCGTCGCAAGCATGAAGTTGTCCCTGTTTTATGTCTGCATACGAAATGCCGACATTTTGGTCAAATATAACAAGAAAGGGACATGAAGCTCCTCTAGAATGGGACAATAAGAATCAATGGTGGCGACGAAAATATAGCCCCATCGCTTTATCACCAAGAAGTGACAACGTGCTTGATGCCAAGAGCAATCCCATTACTATTCAGAGGGTTTTCCTCTGGGGGAAACAACTCGATGGGAGGGAAACGTCAGAGTCAAGGAAAAGAAGATGACCAATGCAAGTTCCACACAGACAAAACTAGGAACAAGGGGACACGGATTCAAATGACAGATTCCATTGGACTGGCAATGATTCAATGTACGGTATATCCATAACGAATTAGCCATGAGCCAAATTTATTGGCATTTTGTTGTTAATTCAATACAACAAAAACCTGGCAAATTTATTTCCAAAAATGCACTATTGCATGGGCCACTTTTAGAGAGCAAGAGTGTTTTTTTTTCATTTTGAGAGAATAAGTGCGGGTTTGGTTTCTATTACCAAATATTTTGCTCCCAAGTGATTTCATGGATGAGCCTGATAGATATTTGTCATCCTCACTTATTTGGTTAATTTAAGCTATTTCTTATCCAACTATTGGATGCCAATATCAGATTGTGTAAAGAGTCGCATCTTCAATTTGTTGGTTGGGGTCCATTATCATTCGGAAATGAAGCCTGAGGGTGGTCATCTGGAAGCGTAGAAAGATGCTCTCAATCCGACTACTTGAATTGAAATAGATCTGTGGATATGTCATCCCGTGCAATCCACTTCAGCGCCAGTTCCATTTCACTCAACAATCCAGAGAGAGAGAGAGTGGTTGAGGAGTGAGTAACTGAATGGACCTCTGCCGAAACGCCATGGCAGCCCACGCATACTATAAACGGACCAAATGGTCGTTGTAAAATCAGAGATTTTCTGCTGCTGGTCCATTCAACGTTCCACTTTAGAGAAACTCACCCCTCCCGTTGCGTTTGGGACTTGAGACATGGAGAGTGGATTTGGAGGAGCCATTCAATGACTTCACTTGTCAAGATAAAATCCGTCCAGGTCGAGCTGAGCGAACCTAAAGTGGCTGGAGGAAACGAGCATGAAAGCGAGGAGAGGGAAAACTTGATTAAAATGGATTTCAATTGCCTTTTCAACAATCACTTTCATTAAGCCGGGATCTGGAAATGACTTGAGCGGTCTGCTGAGTTTGTATACATGAGTGAAGCTGATGTATTTAGGTAAATGGGAATACGATTTAAACACGCGAGAGAAGAAGACCACTCACTAGAGACACCATCTTTAGGCGGTGCTGGCAATGTTCTTCATTGTGATGATGTTTAGGGGGATTTTGATCGCTATTCAAAGTTCGTACCCTCTTTGCATTTACATTTGAAAGGGCCAAAGTTTCCTAAGTGGAAAGTGTCCGCCAAGATCTTTTGGGCAAAAAGGCCAAGGCTTCTTTCTTCACCCTCTTCACTCAGAATCCTGACGGTGTCATCATAACTGCGGACTTCGCTCTGGTAGCGACTCGAATAATGGTACCAGTAGCAGAAGAAGTGGCAGACGGTGGTCCATCATCAAAGGCATTACATATACCATGGTAAAGCCTTTAATACCCTTTGATTCACGCGATCATTGGACCATCCAACCGAGGGACCAAGCAACGGATGGACGGAACTGACTGATCCAAAAGAGACCAGAAGGCCCTGGTGTGTCGATGAAACTTCCATTACCAAAGCACCCAACTCGTGCCGGCGATGGTATACGTATTATGCTTGGTGTGTTCATCATGAAGTGCGGGGACTGGAACACGTCGTCGTTCTATCATCATCCCCTCCTCATATGAACGCACACAACCAGACCCTGATGGTCGAAAGGCATGCAACTTTAGATGGTGATGAAGATATTGGTGGTCATCTGGTATTCCAGAGATGCTCTCCATTTCTTGGGCGCTAAAGAGGGTGTACGAAGTCAAACGCATGTTCACTCATGGATGGAAAATGGGAAATGACTAGGAAACTGAATCCTTTCAGTTTCTTTCAGTTTCCTGAAGGAATTTTCAGGTAGCTTTTGTTAAACAGCCTTTTT
Organism: Tigriopus japonicus; assembly: GCA_010645155.1. Lineage (NCBI taxonomy): Eukaryota > Metazoa > Arthropoda > Copepoda > Harpacticoida > Harpacticidae > Tigriopus > Tigriopus japonicus. The sequence continues at coordinate 6,118,556 of CM021319.1, forward strand.
TCTATTTTTGACTAAAGTTTGAAATATAAAAAGTCATACGGAGATTGATTTGAAAGTATTCGATTTCAAGGCTGTGTCTCTTGGAGCGTTTTGTCTGGGCTTACCCAAGGATCAGTGAATGCAATGGGATGCCAAACTTTCTTAGAGATTGGTTTGAAGGCGGTTTCCTTGTTTGTTCCGGAGTCCGAAGATAACTTGCCAGGTTGTGATCTGAAGAAATATGTCCACATTTGAAAGCGGGTCCACATCCTAAATCATTTACGAGTCTGTTTATAGCCTTTAATAATTTCAGCTGGAAGTTTCTATTCTATATATCCTCCTCCTGTATAATCAGATAACCCGCCATAAACATCTTGAATCATCCCCATCAAATCTTCTTTATTATGTGTCTTAGCTCCAAGAGTCACTAGTCCATTTTTCTCACGCTTAGTGACTTCATAAAGGTACTTGAAAATGAGTGCAGGATTCCTACTCATCCCGGTTGAGGGCGTCATGTTGACTCTTGAGTCGGAAATGTTGGCTCGACCCCATCTTTGCCACTCTGACGTTTCCCCATGTGCTGGTATCTACCTACATACATACAAGTGTACATACGTCGAGTGACTGACAGCCAGAGAGAAAGCGAAAGAGACAGAGAGAGAGACAGTGGATGTTCTCATCGAGTCCGGAGATTTGCCCGAAGGCAAAACTCAAGAAGAACGCTTCAGTGGGTCCACTGGCTAGGACATGGGTACACCCAAGCCTTTGTTGGATTCTCAGTAGTTGCCACGTGCGGGACAAATGGAAGGGATCGTTTTGTTGACAATCATTGCACTTGAGAGAAAGTAATTTGAACTGTCTTTTGGGCTCTATTGCCATTTTTTGAGTCGTTGAGTCGCCGTGATAGATTATCGATCGGGCTGAACTAATACAAATGTTCCTTGCATTTGCTTCAAACTTAGATTGCCCCATTCCTGGAGTTGGGACTGGAGCACTGGATACTTTATCATAGTCGTTGGTGGCATGATGTAAAAAGCCTCCCTTGGTCTTGCTCGAACTGTCTCTCCATTTCGCTCGTTGATTTGCTTCGGCTCTCTCTCTCTCTCTCTCTCTCTCTCTCTTTCTCTCAGCGTAGATTTTCTACAACGCACATGAACATCGGTAGCTTGGGCTCGATCTATCTAACAGGGAAGAGGGGAAAAGACGAAAGAGCGAAGGGATCTTGGAGGATCTTGGCTTTTGACTCGAGTCCACGACGACTCAATGGATGTGCCACTCTCCCTCCCTCTTCGGTTTGAGCTGAGTTGTTGGGAGTCTGAAAGCAATCCCCCTCATATTCTAGTTCGCTGGAGCGCGAACAAATTTTAGTTCCTACCCCTCATAAACCAGGGATTGGACATATTTTACAGCTTTTAGTCGTTCTCAGATTACTTAAACGAAGATTTCTCCCGCAAAACACTTGGGTCCTTTGGGAATACCAAAACCATGGTGAAACCCTCATTTATTATTCATTCGATCGAGAGCGCTTTGAATATGTTCTTCTATCTGGGAAATTGCAGTTGGTCAAACATTAATCCGAAGCTTTCGACCAATTGAAACTTGGTCAATCAGATCTTTTCCAATGCAACCTCAGAATCAGAGTTCAATTTGAGGTCTTTTATATCGCCTTTTACATGATCTGGTTTAATATCCCTTCCCCTCCTCTCTTTTTGAGCCTCCATCCTCAGTTGAGAGAAGAACCAAGTGGCAACATCATTGCCAAAGAGAGGGGCGACAAAAACTTCCCCTCAACGGGAAAGGATGCAATAGACGAAATTAAATTCACACTTTCTTCAATCCTTCCAATCGAAACTTGATTGCTGACAGATGCCTTCTATCTCTTTGACAAAAGCACCAACGATCCGATCCCAATATAGAGAACAGTACCTAACACGCACGAATGGGGTTGATCCTTTCTTGGCGATAATGCCTTTTGCTTTGTCAAACAAGCGAGAGCCTCGAAACGCCAATCCGTCCTTCCTTTTGGGGAAAGGTACTGTCAATCTGATGGAAATTGAATTGAAGATGCCAATCAGAAGGACACACAAGAGCACGTGAATTGGACTTGAATTACAAAAAGAGCTCGAGTATTACATAGTATCTCGAGTATAGCACATGTCATTTTTGGGACGAGGGAAACCATCTCAGTCTAGAAATGAGATTTATAATCACGACAACTCGCATTAGAAATGATAGTCTCTAGAAAAGGGAACAGAACTTTTGGTGCGTTTCAAAAGGAAATCATGGCTCAACTCCAAGTCTAGCCCTCTAAAAGGAAGTGCACACGCGATGTTCTTAGCAACATGCTCTTTCTTTAATAAGAACAGTATGCAAGTTGACTTCATGTCCTTTCAAGCGACCACAAAATTGAGCATTTGAGTTAGTGAATAATATTCAAATGGGTCTTTTCTTCAGGTGTGTCTGTGGAAAGTCTTTGAAAACTTGCCAAAATGCAATCAATGGGTGACCACGTGCATTCCGCCATGCAGAATGTGGAACTGGATGAGCGGACCCAACATGAGGAATGCCCAGATGGTACCAAGGATGCTTTCCTCTTCAAAATGAAATGTGGAGTTGCCAATGTGAAGAATAACGCCAGTCGAGTGTTTCGAAAGGAAGAAGCATACAATCGCTATGATTTCAAAGATGCCAATGAGGGCATCGACAAGACCGTTCGTAGCGGGGAATATGAGGAAGGTGGCCTTCAGATGCCGACGGATTTCCCTGAGTTGGAACGTCCGCCTCTTCGGAAGATCGACAAGTACTGCCAACCCGAATGCCCCTGTGTTAACCTCTCAAAGCGTTACACACAAGCCTGGTTGGTGGCTTTGGGTTTCATCATCTCATTCGGTATTCGGTGCAACGTGGGAGTGGCCACTGTAGAAATGATGTCCAATGATACTGGGGTTCCCGAGTTCCAATGGACTCCCGAGACCATTGGGTTCGTGGATGCTAGTTTCTTCTGGGGCTATATAGTCACTCAAATTCCCGGAGGTTTCCTGGCGGCCAAGTTCTCGCCGTCGTTTCTCTTTGGCACAGCCATCTTTTGCTCATCCTGTCTCAACATGCTCATTCCCACGGCCACTGAAATAAGTCCGACATTGGTCATTTGTGTGAGAGTTTTACAGGGTCTCGTTGAAGGTGTCACTTATCCAGCTTGTCATGGCATCTGGCGGTGGTGGGCACCTCCACTGGAACGGTCGCGCTTGGCGACCTTGGCTTTTTGTGGGTCTTATGGCGGGGCAGTGTTAGGAATGCCTATATCGGGCTACTTGGCCTCGGGCGTAGGTTGGTACGCCCCCTTCTATTTCTATGGAGTGTGCGGTGTGATTTGGTATTGCTTCTGGCTCTGGTTGGCATTTGAATCTCCGGCGAAACATCCAACAATATCGCCGAGGGAACAATACTACATAGAACAGACCATAGGGCAAAACCATGGGGTACAACCGACAATATTTACCACCCCATGGAGGAGAGTATTCACTTCAATGCCTGTGTGGGCTATCATCGTCGCCAATTTTGCCCGATCTTGGACCTTCTACCTTCTGCTGATCACCCAACCGAAGTACTTCAAGGAGGTGTTCCACATGAACTTGGCACATGCATCAACGGTAGCAGCGTTACCTCATCTGGTCATGACCCTCATTGTGCCCTTTGGCGGTCAATTAGCGGATTACCTTCGGCGTAATGAAATTCTCTCCACTACTAACGTAAGGAAAGTGTTCAATTGTGGTGGATTTGGAGGCGAAGCTCTGTTTCTCTTGGTGGTTGGCTACACAAACAATAAAATGGTGGCCATCATCGGCCTGATTTTTGCGGTTGGAAGCTCTGGATTTGCAATATCTGGCTTCAATGTCAACCATCTCGACATCGCCCCTCGATATGCATCCATTTTAATGGGTATCAGTAATGGTGTTGGCACCTTCAGTGGTATGATTTGTCCAATCACTACCCAACAAATCACCAAGGATCATTCTTCAGAAGAAAAACTTCATGAGGAATGGCACGAGGTGTTTCTAATTGCGGCTTCAATTCACTTTGTTGGAGTTATCTTTTACGCTATATTTGCTTCTGGAGAACTCCAGGATTGGGCAGTGGATCCGGTAAGTTTGAATTTTGTTCTTTCTTTCATATTGATAACATTTGCGCAAAACCAGGTTTGACCTACTAATTCCCTTTCTATTACAGCCGGATGAAAAGATCGAGATGAAGAGTCCAGGAGTGGATCCCAAAAGTTATGGAACCGCTGACGGCTACTCCTTGGATTACGGCATGCAAGAAACTAAAATGGAACCCGCTTTTCCAGATGAAAGCGACCAAGCCAACGGTTCTGCATCTGCTGCCCCCGCTAATCCGTTCACACAAAAGCAATATCAAACGGCCTCATCCAACCCATTTAATCGATAGAACTTTAGACCTTACATTCAACCAAACATTGTCAATGGACCCGAAGAAATATCAATGGAAAAATGTTGTCCCAAACTAGTGATTCCTGGAACAAGAACAATGGAAAACAACCCTTTAGAGCATGAAATCGTGCAAGAACAAAACGCTCTTCACATTCAACTTCCTTATTTAAGGATAATCAGTCACACAAAAGAATTCCTTTGTTAAATATTGATTTTTCCCTCGTTATTTGACCATCCCTCTGAGACTTATCAAATGCATTGGAACAATTGTCTCCCAACTTATAAATGTACTACTGTCCAAGCAAATGGTCATATTTCTCACAGTAAGTCCCAAACCAACCCTGACGCAATGGATAAAGAAAACTACTCTGAACCCAAGTGGAATTTGTTGTCATAGTCATTTCTCATCCATGTTAACGGAAAGCAACAATTGTTGTCCATTTATTGATCTCCAAGATTTTATCTCCCACTCTTAATCATTCTTCACTTCTTCCAATATTGCTATATCATCTTGTAGTCTAGAGAGCCCAATTTTTTTCCAAATCTTGGCAAATTGTGCAAATGAAAAATGTCTCAAGATGTTTACAAATGGGAACTCTGTTACGGTGGGATTTCCTTACGACGAACGTGAAAAATCCACGTTCCCTCTCTGTAGGAAAAGTCATTTATTTAAGGTATGGAAAGTCATAGAAAAGGTTGTGATTCCCTCCTTTCCATTTGTAATTGAAATAGGGAGGCTTATTAATCATGTTAGCTTCTCTTCCCCTATTTTTCTTTGAATCCTCTTAATGAAAAGATTCAAGATTGTTTTCAACAACAAAAAAACCAACAACCCTTTCGAAACTTAATTGCACCAAATCTTCTTGACCCCTTTTGATAGTCATAACTTCACCCCTTTCTGCACACTAATATTACTATAACAAGTACATCATCATGTTCAACTTTGATTATTGTATACTATATTTAAGGCTTGACCTCTTCTTGCAAGAGTCAAGGATGTGGATTCCCAGGCTTTCAGACTGTAAAAAGGAATTTCCGAATACATGTCAATATGCTTATCGGGCTAACTCAAATGAAATGGAAGTGTTTTCAGCATGCCCAAAGATGTAATGATTGAATGGATGAAGGAAGGAACGAAAGAAAGAAAGAAAAAGCAAGAAATAATATATGGCTTATGTGTTGATATTGATTATTTGTTCAACTGATCAAATAGGACTTTTTCAAATTCACCGCTTCAAAAAAAGGATCATATGAAGCATTTCAAGAAAAAAATACCGACAGGTTTTTCTCAATATTCACTCATTCTTCTTGAAATTTGTAGCTCAAATGTGCAAGATTGAATCCGATATTGTTGTACTCCCATTGATTTGGGTCTAATGTTAACCAAGTCAACCCGTCAAAGTTACGTTCTGTTTTTTGTCAATCATTCGTAGCACTGTTACTATCATTACTTGTTACAGATTTTTAGTGAGAATAAATCAAGCGCAGTTACTGGCCAAAACTAGCCTGTTTGTTTCAATGAGTGCTCTGAAATGAAATGTCTTTTTGGTAAGAAGTCGGTAATTGGCAGGTATTAGTAATGACTAGAGCCAAGATTTTTAGGTGAAAAATTAGAAAATAATTTTTCACCTTTTTTACTGCTTTTGATGGAAAAATAATTTTTTGCCCTTTTTAGCAAAAAAAAAAAAATTTTGACACTTTTTGGGACAAAAGGTTAATAAATGCCGAGATTTACAACATTTACCACCTGGTTTAGAGAAAGTGATTTATAACTTAGTGAAAAATTGTCATATTTATACTATCACTAAGGAAGGGCATTGATTTAAATTCACATTTAATTTCAAGAGGCTAGAGGCAGTTCTTTGAAAAATGTAGAAAGGAGTAAAATTTACAATTATTTTTTTCCATTGGCCTTCCAAAGAAAAAGGTTGGTAGTGCATTTATCTAACTTCTTCATTTTTTTAAAGAATTGGCTTCTGGGCACTGCGCAAAAAAACAGCGCATTGGAGGTTTTGTGAGTCAATCAAATTTGGCGCCTCAAATGACAAGCTCGTAAACTTGTCCATGTTGAAAATGATGGTTCAAATGGCACAACTTGGTAAGAATGTGGTGTGGGCGTGGTATGGTAGCCGACTGCGCCATGCAGTGTGAGGCTACTGAGGTAATCAACGGCAATTATACTTCACATTATATATTCCGATAGAAATTCAAACAGTCTCAAATAAAGATAAAAAGCGTGTCAGGTGAATCGCTATTCTCAGGGTGACCTCGGTATACTTCAACATTCCAATACGTTCACCAATGTAAGTGCTTCTATTGTAAAAGGCGCACAATAAGAACCTTTTTTTTACTTTTTTTTGGTTATTTTCTTCACCTATTTACCACTTTTTTTGGCTTTTTTCTTCACCTAAAAATCCTGGCTCTAGTAATGACTAATGACGTTACTTGTAATGGCATTACAGTAATTAATTAATTACATTTTTCTGTAATTATTGAGTCATGGCATTACATATTTAGCTTATCAATGGCGACGAGGATTTGAGAACCCACGGCCAAGGCAAGAACTGATCGAACCCTAACCCAATCTGTGATACACCCCGTCATGGCTCACCGACACCACCTTGTTATGCCATCCAACGCATCGGGGGAGCGTACTCCAAGCAAGCAAGGCTCCGCGGGGGACATAAAATGGGCAAAGGCGGCAAGGCGTGCGGCTACTGCGGCCAGCAGCGCGCACCTGGAAGTAGTGATGTGTTTCGAACTAGGAGTGCTGCCAGTTTTGACTTGGAAGTTTATCGCTGTTAAAAAGGGCAGGTTGTATTGAACTTTATGAAAAGACCTAAACTGGGACCAATTTGGCAACACTCGAACTAGTTCGATTTCGAGTTCCATCGAAAGTTACAAAAATGGATTTATTACTAATCGCATTAAAAGATACTTATCTTATTAGCTATTCCTAGCTTTTTCCTATCTATAAGAAATAAAAATACCTCGTAAAATTACCTTGACATAACACACTCTTTTGAGATGAAAAAGTACAGCTTTAGCTCTAGCTACAGTTACAGAAAGAGAGATGTTAGCGGATGCGGTTATTGGTGCACCCACATTAGCGCCGGTTTTCTACGACATCATCAGAAACTATCAACCCACAGTTACAAGAAGAAAAAATAAACACATCGGACAGGCACTTTTTATTTTACAATGAAAGAGCTGCGCTCATCGCTTGAAAAGTCTTGTGGGCTTTGTGGGAATACCGATACACTGATAGGCTTGCAGGGGACCATCCCACTCGCTGAGCAATTCCTGACATTGCAAAATTTGCGGCTCGCAAAATTACAGTACTCCCAATTCTACCACTGTGAAGTCCAAATTTATGAGCTTCGAGACCTAGCGCTTGCAGGGCCTGCATTTGTTCGGATCTGCATGAGTGATATGTAGTTTTTCTTGATCCATCCGGAACGAGCTTGTTGCCGCGAGATTTGAAAATTCGGGGGATGACAAAACCATTGTAGCTTGGTCCAAGCTGTTAAAAGTAATTCTTCGTCAGCTTCACGGGGCAAAATATTGTTCCGGAGCTATTAAGTATGACTCGATGTCCTTGCTTGGCTTGGTCGTTTTTTCTCTTTGGAAAAAATATTTCCATGAAATCTTCGGAAAACTTGAAATGCTGCATAGTCAGTTGCGACAAATCACTCCACCGGGCGGAGCTATGATACAACATGGATTCCAACCAGGCCGATCTCCAAGCTACGAGAGAACCGGATTGCATCGATGGTGAGAGCCAGAACTGTCAAACTTGACGGAGCTCATCCTTTGTGATGGCGTGTCGCTGTTGCAGAGCATTGCCGAATTCTCGCCCTACTCCTTGGAGGACTAGGTGGACGGAACATGCCGGGTTAGTAAATCCATGAATTTTGTGCACGGCGCCAATGGCTGCCGCGGCGAGGTTGACGGGTGACACGGATTGCTTTTTAAACGCTAAATCTAAAACGTAAAGTTCCACGGTAGACGATGCCGCTGGTATAGGCGCTAACTTGTGTTGTGAACACCATGATTTAAAATGATCGAACGCCCTCGAGTACGTTTTCCATGTAGAATTTGCTTTAGAATTGAGCTTGAGATAAAAAGTCTTTTTTGCTACTTCGCCCAAAGTGGATGTCATTTTTTGCGGTAAAGGGTCTTGATCGTTTTGATGCTCTTTGATCGGCGTTGGCTTGGTTTCCGATTTTTGATGTGGACGTGCGAGTACATTGGTTTGTGCGATGGAACGAGCTCGTGCCGTAAGAAAAGGTTGTTTATCCATTGCTAACCACCTAGAAAAATTGGGCGCACTTATTGCAACCTCCTAATGAACAAGCACTAGGATGAACTTTACTAGAGAGCCCATTGGCTACATCTCCATCAAATTCCAAAGCAAGCGTTCGGAATTTAGTGTAACCTTGAAAAGTTGGATTGAGCACGCTTTCCCCTTTATGATAGAAAGGATTTATGGATGTACCTCTCACAAAGACTTGATTGAAATGAACTCCATCCTGACAGACTAAGAGTCATTGTTTTCCAAAATGGAATGATCAGAATTCCGGTGGCTTTGTCTTGGACAATTTTGAGAATTGTCGCTCCAATTGCATGGACTGGGGGGGTGCATTACAAAACCCTAAATGCGTCCATTTGTGCGTAAAAGCATCTCGAAAAAGGGCTCTGTCAGAGGCTATTATTGAGGCAAAATTCTCAGCTCTGAAATTGCTGTCTGCCGCAAATAAATCGAAAGTGAGTTGAGTTTGGGCTAGTTGTTCCAAGTAATGAAAAGTTGCATCATCTATCCCGTAATCATTCAAATCGAGTGACCGGCTGAAATCATCCGCCAACTGTATTCTCGGGTCAGTTCTTGGTCGCCATATTACTTGCAAATCCATTTTAATGCACGGGCTGTGTTATAGATTTTTAACGCCATTTCTTGCTTATTTGGGGTATTAGATCCCTTCCGCATATTTTTTTCAACATTCTTGGAATCTGTCCAGTGCACAACTCTTTTGTTTCGTATTTCACATTCCTGCTGCTGGAACAATATAAACAAGCATGACAATTCACGCCACGTATTGCTAGAACTACGTACCATTGGTGTAAAAGCTTTCAAGCACGTGCAGAATCCGCAACGGCCTTGATGATGACTGTGTGTGGTACCTTGTTGACGTATTATTCGAACAACTGCGACCGCAGAACTCGATGCATCAGATGCGGTTTGAATAACTGAGGTGGCTATCTTCTTGTGCTCTCCACTCATAGACTGACCTTCAAGATCGGCGTAATTTTGGGCAGGAAAAGCAATTCTTCACGTAAACTATTTATGTTAATCTTATCCTGCCAGGTATTTGCGGTTGGAATGGCTCGTAACCCAGCTCGAGTTAATAAGAGAAGCTGCGGACCCGTGGCTAAAAGAGTTGATAAAATTTTGCCGTACACTTGCGCTACTTCTTTAATCGGCCACACGCTTGTTAAAGTTATATTGGCACATATGGTCATTATTAGTCTTCGTTTTCGTTCCGGAACATGGACAGTGAGATGTTGGCAATCCAAAACGAGCCCAAGGTATTCTCCCTTTTGCGTGGGATTTTTCTGAATTCTCGATCCAACCTGCTTGCTTCCAAACTGATCTTGCTAGATTCAAATTCTTCTGACATTGCTTTGAATTTGTGTTAGTGAAATGATGAGCCATTTTCACCCCTTTGGCCTTTCTGGGAGGGCTCACAATCCTCAAGACTTGAGACAGCCTCACAATTGCCTTGATTTCAATATGTACGTACGTGACTCATCTTTGCTAGTGTTAGTGCTTAAAGTTCAATGCTTTGGGATTTTCCGGTAGATTTCCTTTGTACAGGCATGTAGCAATATGTATTGCCACTGCATGCCATCACTGGCTCAAACGGAAAAAATGGCACTGAAGACTGAGAACTGGCAACATTGCAATGAATTCTTTCTTTGATCCTTGATCACTACTGGCAAAGCAAAGACGAGTCACGTACGCACATATTGAAATCAAGGCAATTGTGAGACTGTCTCAAGTCTTGAGGGCTCTTTTTGGATTGCCAACATCTCACTGTCCATGTTCCGGAACGAAAACGAAGACTAATAATGACCATGTGTGCCAATATGACCCAAAACAGTTTGCTAGTAGGACAAGAGAAATACTACTTGAATGATATTATGAAACCTGTACAATAAAGGATTGTTATATCTGAGCCAAGCAAAAGTGACGATATCAAACGATTTGACTAAAATAATCAAGAAAATTCAAATTTAGTTTCCCTTATGTCATTGAATATTAACCTCGTGTTAACGCAAAAATGAAACGCAACCCATCTGACATATTCATCCCCACATCTGCTCGCTGAAATATAACTAAAAAACTTGCTTTGAAATGGAACACCCGAATCATTGAAATTTTAATTGATCTTATAAATTTGGCCAATCAAGACATGCTACGGCATAGACCAGCCTTCATCCAAACTTTATAGTCATAGAAATCATGATGAACAATTACGCTTACATATACGTAGATGAAATATATCATACATACATACATACATGTTTGTGATGTAGCAAAAATGTTTTTCAAGTTTCTTGACAATGACCCTAAACACATAATGAGTATGGCATAATTTGTTGCATTTTGAATTGAAAATTCCGATAGTGTGTCTACTTGAGATTGTCTACTAAACATTTATTGACAAAGTTTGCTTTCATAAGAAATCATTCAAGTACTGACACTTGGTGTGAGGTTTTTATTACAATATGTATCATAACCTAGGACGATTCAGAACGAAACAAAGAATTATCATTTAAGCTTGTAATGCTGATTATGTGTGTACATCATATTTCTTGCCAAATTCTCTGACATGGTGTTTTTTGAGCTGGAGAAGTCGTTTTAAATTTCAAAAACTTTTGAGACCAGTTTTGAGGTCTGAATGTAATACAACATCTGTATTTGAGTTCTAATAACTAGGTCACTCACAAAAAACGATATAAGGTCAATCAAAACTTACTCAAAGATATTTTCCAAATATTTCCTTTGCCTCAATTCTTGAGTAACCTTATGGGTGTCTTTGCCTAAAATACTGTCAAAATCTACTCAGCCGTTTGTCTACATTGATGCAACGCCCCTCCTGTTTGGTCCTTCGAGAAAACTGCTGAAACTAGATTCGCTGTATGGATTTCCAAAACATTTTAGAGCAACACTGCTCCTATTTCACACTTCATCTAAGAATTTAGTCAAAGGAAATTTTCAAATATTTGTTTTTAAGCCTGTTCTAAGTAACATTATAGAGTCTTTGCTCGTGACTTAATCATCCGAATTTAAGTGTTTGGCATTGTATGTATATCTCAAAACTGGCCTCAAAAGTTTCTGGAATAAAAAAAATGACTTCTCCAGCTCAAAAAATACCTTGCTGACATAAGGGCAAGGTGTTCCATGTCATTAGATACAATTTAAATTTTGTAGTTTGTAGTATTGATACTTAATTAATTTTTAAATAGATAAGTACAAATAATAAATAGGAACAATTTCCTTCCAACCTCTACCTAAGTACCCATTGAAATGTATTAGTATGGTTGGGGAAGAATATCTTGCTTTCTCGCCAGGATGAAAAGGAATGTTAATAAGATGTTTACTTCTCCGTAAGTACTAGGGCTGATTCTCGAGAATTTTTTATTAGATTACTCCAGGTTATATTTTGGAATTGATGGCAAAACTGTTTCATTCAAAACGAAAGTTTCAAGCAAAAGAACAATAGGAGCCATGAGTAATGTTTGAAACCCTATAAACATTTGTATGGTACATTCGAACAAGAAAATAACTCGTGAACCAGCCCAAACAAAATCTAGTGAGTACAAGAAAACCCGGTTTTGAAAATTACAGCTGAGCAAAAATCCGAAAATGTCCGAAGTTTTAACAATGTCAGTAGAACGTTTCAGAAATTTCAGAAATGATTGTCCGTGAGGTCCAATCATTGTTTTTCACACTCATGTTCATATTGATTTTGGTATGAACTTAAAAAAAAACAATCTCAAGTTCTTTGGAAGCTTGGAAGAGAATGTTTTCGCTATTTTCACTTTTTCTCAAATTCTCGAGAATTCTCGAAAATTGACATTTTCGAGAAAATCGTCAGCCCAAGTAAGTACCAGGGGATACCAAATTGAGGGTCATAATTGGGATGGTCGGGATCTTATCAAATGAAGTAAGCTGAATTCCTTTGAAGTCATTACTCAATGGTAAAGGTGAAAGTCTGTTTGGAGTAACGGATTTAAACTGATTTTTAGAGAGCAAGTGGAGGTAAAAAGTTAATGAAGGCGTTATTTACCGATACAGAAAAAGGTAGATCGAGATATCGTTTCAGATATTTTTTAGGAAAACTGCGTTTGTAGCATCTCTGATATTTTAAGCAATATTGTTGGAGATTCAAACCAGTAGTGTGTATTCGTGTGGTATTCACTTTTAGTTGTTTTAACTGATTTAATACTGATTTTAAGCTCAAAACATACCTTACTCTTGTTATACTCTGTGTTTAAAAATGTACTCTCTAAATATGTAAAAAACACTTTTATTGAGCAAATGTATCCACTTTGTACATGCATCATATGGCTGATTAGAGCCGGAGAGGATGTTTTTAATTTCTAGAAATTTTCAAGTTTTTAAAATGAGAAACAATGCTATTTGAATTTGATTTATATTGTTCGCCACTCATAGGCTGGAAATGTATATCTTTTAGTGACCTTTTACAACTTCTTTTTGCCTGCGAACTATGTAATGCATAACAAATAATAATACAAGCTACGAGGTGTTGTAAAATATGGTATTGCTCCTATCTGGAAATTATATTGAGACACATTCATGGTGTGCGAATACTTTTCCCCAAATCTAAAAGCACTGAAAGTGGGCAATAAGATTAGTAGAAAAACTAATTGAAAGAAAATAGTATTGCCATTGTGCAAAATATAATTTTCCCACATAACAACTTTTTTATCACTATTTAAACTTGGAATGTATCGTGTTGCAGGTGGTTAGATTAGAGGTTGGTAAGTAAACTAAAACAGAACAAGTTCAAATTTGTTAAATAAAGGTGGATTTGCCCATAAATAACATATCTTCTCCAAAATTTGGTCTAGGTCTACAAGTGTTCAGCAAGGCTTGACCCCTGCCGTAGTCTCGCAGACGACGTCACCCAGCTAGACAGCAGGACTGAACGAAGTACGCTAACCTTCTGTATAGGAACCTTGACCCATCTTGGCTGAAGGTGTACACTGCGTGACCAGCTGCTGCCTTGGCACCAGGCAAAGTATGGAGATGCCCCATACTAGAGACGCTCTAATATAAAGCGTCTCTACCCCATACACTTGCAGCCAAGATGGGGCACTTACCGCCCACATTATTGAAAATTGGTGCAGGGAGAATTTTACGGACTTTTGGCCCAAGGAGCTTTGGCCTCCCTCAAGCTCAGATCTCAATGTCATGGACTTTTCAATGTGGGCCATCCTTGAGAGCAAGGCTTGTACCAAATCCCACATAAACATCAACTCTTAAAGGTTGCAGTAACCAAGGCATGGGACGATATCCCAGAAGAAGTCGTGTCTGCCGCGTGCGATCGGTTCCCGGACCGTCTCCGCCAATTAATCAAGGCGAAAAGGGAATATTTCAAAAAATAAATTACAGCATGTATTCGTTAGGCATTAGTCAGGTTCCCTATGCAACCTTATGAAAAGTATTAATAGTTTACTCTGTACTCCTCTAAGGACACATCATGAGTGTGCCCGTAAGGAAAAAGCGTCGACATTAAGTCATTAAATATCTTAAACATTTCTTAAATATTTTGGTCTTCTTTCAGAAAATAGCATAAATATTTCCGAAAAATCTTTAAAAAAATCACACAGTACTCAACCAATTCTTATAAATAGAAAAAAATACTTCTATATGCATATTCTGTTCCTTCCAAATGCAAACTTTAGAGAAAAGAAACATGGAACCAATAAATATGCAAGATTGTTGCCCATTGCAGGCTCAAAATTCGTTTAAGAAAGGCCAAATTATTTGTTATTTTCCGCAACATTCGGCCACTTTTTAAATTGGTCAATATTTTTTTCCGCAACAATTTTGCTTGCGGCCACCGGGTTTCAAATTCTGGCGTCTGGCAATAAAAAATTCGTTTTTGTGAAATAACCTGATTTGGAGATAAATCTGGCGATTTTCATACAACTGGCAACAAATTTGGCAAATTAAGCAAATTTGGCGAAAAATTAGACAAAACGGGGAAATTTGGCGAAATGGGTAAATTTTGGTGACAAGCCACTCTAATTTTGATTCCGTCTTTTTGAAAAGAACTATCATATACTGAAACCAAGAATTACATATTTTAGAGCGGCATCAATCACTTCATGTGGAGAGCTTTGCTTGAAGTGCACGTTGCACATTCAATCTTGGTTGTGCTTGCCAAAACCAATACAGAGAAGCACTTAAAGGAGAGTTTATGAGTCAAAAGCTTCTCCAACGGCGTATGAACACAATTTTGAAAGAAACAGTCTTTCATTTTCTTAGAAGCAGAGCCAAATGGAAAATTGAATTATTTTATGTAGGTTATTATTTGGTCTAGTGATGGACCAAAAGCTGTACCGAAAGCAGATAAGTTATATCCATGCAAAATTTACTTGACCACGTGTTTGATGATATTACAAATTTTATACACTTGGGAAAATTGAGTTTCAAAGGTTTTGAACCCAAACCATTTTGATGTCAAACTTCATTCTTTGTAGTGCATGTCTGCATTCAGTGTTGGTAGGCAGAACCGAAACCAAAATTTCGGTCAAAGTTTCGTCAGAAAGCTCTTTCGCTCTATCACTTATTTTGTTGTTAGCTTGTTTTGGTTTTGGTTTTACCCTCTTTCCATCTTTAAAAAATCCACGCGTTATCATTTGATCAAAATCAGGATATTGATCATGTTATTACCAAATCAAATAAAGCTTTTGAAGTGCTTGAGAGAAATATTACAGGTTGGAAAAGCTTTGGTGAAAATGGATCAAAAAATTTCAAACACTTTTTACAAAAGCCCATATTAAACTACTTCGATTATGAATATTGTACATTATTATATCTGATAAAATGTTCTCAATTCATTTAAAATTCCAGAAAAGTGTCCAATTTCAAGATTTTGTTTGTTTTGCCTAACACTGATTTCAAATTGTTTACAAATTGTAAACTAGCAAGTTTAACGTGTTCTATAGAATACTAATAAATTTGTAGGGAGAAGAGTCAATGCTCTTTTCGTTTTTCGTATTGAGTCCTTCAAGCGCAACCAGTGAAATGGAAATCACGTGCAACCTTTGAGCTTTGATGCACAAAATTTCTGTACTAATGTGTCCAATATACCTTTAGAAGCTCGAAAATGGGTCATATGTTTGTGTCAGGCTGCAATTTCTTGAGCTGTATTACTAAGGTCACCTCCCAGTCTTATGTACTGTGACCTCCCAGTCAGCTGCTCCTTAAAGGACCCAATATAAGGGGAGATGGTTGTAGCGCAGTTGACTAACGCGCGACCGAGCTACGCTCGGGTTCATGGGTTCGATCCCAGGTCTCCCCCCAACTAACCCCCTCTGTCTAGTGGATATTCCGCCTCGAATGGCGCCTCACGAACCCAGAATGGCTCCCATGACTACATTACATTAATTGTATGTTAAATGTATATATATCCCATGAGAAAAAAAATCTTTCAATAAACATTATATAATTTGTGTCACAAAAGATTTTAAAAAGATTTGAAAGTTTCAAAATATCGCCTCTAATGAAGAAGCCACCACTTAAGGTCGCCCTCCCAGATTACATGAGCACAGTTGAAGAAGGATGGTAGAAAAAATTTTTTTTGGCGATAATCTGGCGATTTTGAACTCAGGTGGAGAATTTTTTTCAACCCACTATTCAAGGGTTGTACAGATCTGCCAACAGTAACTCATTGGTAGATCAAATTTCATATAAATGGTAATTTTATTAACTAAACTAACCATTAACTCTCATTACAGGGAATCCCAATCCTTGTAGCGGTATTAAAAATCCCCCCCCCCCCCAAAAAAAAAAAAATCTGGCCACAGATGCCATCAAACACCTGGCAACTCTAATTTGTTGAGTCGAGGATCCTTGAGTAAGTCATCCAAGAGCTCAATAGAATGTGTAAACAAAACATAAAAAAAGTCAAGAAACTCAATTTTTTTGATACTTTTTTCTTTAAAATATTCGGTCGGGCTAAAGGTTGTTTTGGTGAATTTTTCTAAACCATGGTTCAGGTCACTACAAAGTAACGCGCGCAAAAATGAGTGAGCAGATTGAAAATCAGATTGAACTCCGTCAGTAAAAAGGTTGACTGTTCTTTCTGTGCTGCACTGAGTGCACTCCCCTCCTTGTACTAGACTGTGGATGACTGTAGCCACCACTGAAACAAACTCCATGGACTACACTGCACTCACTGCCTAAAGCAATCTTTGTATGAAAGATGAAGCAGCACGGCCGGTTGCCAATACCTACTGGGGGTTTCAAAAACAGCTAACTAAATCATCTAGTGACAACCGCATAAAGGATTGTTGGTATTATTATCCAAATTGTTCTTTCCGGACTGCTCAAAAGGGTAAAAACTGGAAAATGACGATTTACTCAAAAATGGCTTTAGAAAGTCATTTTTGACTCCAACATCCTTCCTTGAACTTTTGATTACCGAAAGATTTTGCTCAGCCCATATATGCAGATAAATTGATATTTAGACAGTCTAAATAGTAGAAAGGCTAAATTTGCAATATTTTATTATGGCGTGAGGCAAAGAAGAACACTTTGAGAATCTAGGTGTTGTGGTACGAAAAAACCATCGAGCAAAGTGTGTGCTCGATTAGCTTGGGCATGGGTCTACAATTCTGATGCGAATATATTGGCCGCCATTTATTTGTTTGTTTGTTTATTTGTTTGGGTTTTAGAAACAGTCGTTTCTTTGGGGTAAATTTGTATCATTTCCAAGTAAAAGCAGTGTTGCCGTCATGATTCGTAAAAATTTGTAACAGTGAGTGCTTGATGATTATTTTCCCCAAAGTGATTAATTCTGTTGAAAGAATTTATTGGTCCTATAAGTATATTCCATACAACTGTCTAATGATGGACCGAAAGTGCTTTCGGCCCAAATTTCGGTTTCGGTTTCGGTTATGCCTACCGAAACCGAAAGCAGACATGCACTATAAAGGACGGAGTTTGACAACAAAATCGAAAAAAAATTCGTCTAAAAACCACTGAAATTCAAGTTTCCCGATTTTTCAAAATCTATGCTCTACCCAACATTGAACACATGAGCAATTTAATTTTTAAGGTGGATTTTGCATTTACACAATTTTGTAGTCAGCTGCTTTCGGTTTCGGTTTCGGTTTCAATTAAGCCCTCTTTCGGCCGAAACTTTTGGTTATGAGCCCTTTCGGTCCATCACTACAACTGTGGCACTTAGTTTTGACCTTCAAAAGGTTTTGAGACCTTAGCTTGCTATTGACCTTTTTCTACTTCTAAGGCGTTTCAATTTTTGCAGCCCTGTTTTTCTGGGAGACCAAAACAATCAACTTCTGTGGACTTGGTTTGTTTGTTATTTGTGATTTGTATTTGTTTGGTATACTGCTGTTGTTAGTTTGTCTGTGTTTGTTCTTTGTTATATTTGTTTGTTTCCCATCAGTAGTCTGCAACTCTTTTTGGGTCAATGTCCACAAATTTGTTTACATCAGAGGTAGGCAAGTGGTGGGCTGTGACCCACATGTGGGCCTAAGGGTGGTCTATGGTGGGCCCAGGAGCTATGGGGAAAGTCCAAAATAGTAGGTCTCTGAACCTACCAAAGTCTGTTTGATGGACCCAAAAGTGGTTGCCGACCCCTGGTTTACATGTTATCAAGGGCCCACAAAACAGACGTTGGTAGGTTCAGGGGCCCACGAATAAACAATTAAAGAACATTGACCCATGAGTACAGAACTATGGATGTCTCGCAGGACCACTATTTTGGTCTTTCCCCATAACTCATGGGCCCACCACAGACCCCTCTTTGGCCTACATGTGGGCCGCGGCCCACAGGCTGCCTACCCTTGAGCTAGGGCTCCTTCAATCTGTCAATAACTCTGTATTAAAACCACATATGTACACTTGTCCTTGTTGCATGTGATTGGCTTAACACTTGGCTTGAAAAGTCAGAAAAAATAATGTCCCCATAATTCAAAATTGAAGCGGCAACAAGGTTTCCCATGAGAGGCTATTTTTGAAAACAGCAATCATGACGCCGACTTTTTTCTGTCACTCTCGATATTCGATTAATCCGAAAATAAAGTTAATAAAAGCACACGAATCTTAAGAATTATTGCCGGTTTCGTCTTTTTGAGCTTTGTTTATCTTTTGTGAGATCAAACATTTCAGAGTGGCGGATTTGCTTTGCAGTTCCGTTTCTTATGAATCACCCGGTAGCAGCAATGAGTATGCCAGTGAGTGAGGGAGAGAGGGTAGAGACTCCAATTTTTTCATAGATTTTTTAAACCGACGCAACAATTTAGTTTGTTGAGTAGGTTTTTAAACGAAATTTCTTTTTATGCACCCATTGGTGTCAACAAGAATTGGCATGTTGGCCTTAAGTTTTTTTCGGTGGATCCTTTTGTTTGCAAAAAGTTCCTTAGTGGCATACACAAGCCATCATCAACACTGTGTCAACAGTGAGAGGTTCCAAACCAGCCATGATTCGCATTAGATTCAAGTAGATTTGATTGACTCTTATTCAAGTTGTGGGACCATTTGAAAAACTGGAACAATGTTGATTTTTTACGAAAATACAGCCTCTAGCACCTGCAGAACTTTCAAAGTATTTATGTTCTGATTAGTGATGGACCGAAAGCGCTTTCGGCCGAAATTTCGGTTTCGGTTTCGGTTATGCCTACCGAAACCGAAAGCAGACATGCACTATAAAGGACGGAGTTTGACAACAAAATCGAAAAAAAATTCGTCCAAAAATCACTGAAATTTAAGTTTCCCGATTTTTCAAAATTTATGCTCTACCCAACATCGAACGCATGAGCAATTTTATTTTTAAGGTGGATTTTGCATTTACACAATTTTGTAGTCAGCTGCTTTCGGTTTTGGTTTCGGTTAAGCCCTCTTTTGGCCGAAACTTTCGGTTTTGGTTATGAGCCCTTTCGGTCCATCACTAGTTCTGACACAGGATTGTCTCAAACTATTCTAGAAAAAATGCAATAAAAATATCCATAAACAGTCAACTATCTTGTGGTCCTTCAAAAGTCAGGGTGCACAATACAGAGCTTTTCTAGTCAAAGAATCTGTAACCACGCAACCTGAGTTTGCAAAGTCTTTGAAAATACTCGACTGTGAGCCACAGACTCACAATACTGAATGATAAACAAATTGAACAACATAAGGCTTTAAAATCGGCTTGGAAACACAAATATCTTCCCTGAAACGGCCTTAAATCGATCTCAAGGGCACATCCTCCTCCTTCTATCTCTCCTAGACAGTCCGTCCCGGAGTGGAGTTTTGGCCCGACGGCCGCACGGCCCGTACTGCCAGCTATCCAATTCAAATTGGGGGTCACTTTCATGAGAAGCGCCCTATCCATTCTCAAACTGTAATTAAAGAGTTTCGTGGCCGCTTGAGCATTTCTAAACCCGTTGGATTTCGATTTGCAGATCACTGAGGAAGTTGGAAGTGAGTGAGTGAGTGAGCGGTCCATCTCGTTGACGGATCGACGGTTGGACTCTCAAGATGGGCAATTTCCGCGTGCCCAGTGGTTCCCAATCGGGGGGAAACCCCAAGAAGAAGCGTCGCACCTCGCAATCCACGACTTCAACCTCACAGATGCCTCCGCAGGATATGGGACCGCCCATGGGTATGGGAGGCGGTGGACCGGGGGGTGGACCGGGCATGGGTAACGATACCATATTTGCGAGTAATCCTTTTGACGACTACCAAGGCGGTGGCAATGGCGGAGGAGGAGGCGGAGGAGGTGGCGGCGGAGGAAATGGTGGGGGCGGAGCAGGAGGCAATGGAGGCGGCAGCGGAAATGGCGGGATGGGCATGGGTCAGTACCCGACATCGTGTCGAACCGATCCTGCTTTCGTTGAGAGAATCATCATCCAGGCAGGCTTCAATCCATCCAGACGGTTGATTTCATGATTGAAATTTCTCTTTTAGGTATGGGTATGGGTGGACCGATGGGTCATGGCATGGGACCTAATGGGCCCAATGGACCGGGAATGGGACCGGGTATGGGCCCGGGAATGATGGGTGGACCCATGATGGGACCGCGAGGCCCTATGATGGTAAGAAATGGTTGAAAAAGTCGCGATATCGAATGTGTGTATGTTCTTGATTTTTTTTTTATGTTATATTTGTAGGGTCCTGGTGGTCCAGGTATGATGGGTGGACCGATGATGGGTGGTCCAATGATGGGACCCGGCGGCATGATGGGACCTGATGGAATGGGACCTAACGGGCCCATGGGACCTATGGGACCCAATGGTCCGATGCCCATGACCAGCCAACATGGACCCATGAGTATGCATAGTGGACACATGGGACCCTATGGCCCTAACATGTCAGGACCTATGGGTCCCAACGGGCCAATGTGTGGACCTAACGTATCAATGAGTGGGCCGTCAGGGCCAATGGGTGGAGGAGGTATGATGGGTGGTCCTATGGGACCTAACGGACCTATGGGCATGAATGGACCCATGGGGCCTATGGGACACAACGGTCCTATGGGGCCGAATGGACCTATGGGCCCGAATGGTCCTATGGGACCGAACGGGCCAATGGGACCTATGGGGCCGAATGGTCCTATGGGGCATATGGGCCCGAACGGACCCATGCATCCGCCAAATAGCATGAGCCATAGTGGTATGTCCATGAATAGCCCCCTACCTCCGTGCAGCACTCCAGGCACCATGAACACAATCAGTACTGGCCCAGGTTCGGGCAGTCCGCATGGATCAGCGCACGGTAGTGGTCCTGGCACACCAGTGGGTCCTCATAGTGGAGGAAATGGGCCAAGCAGTGTTGGTATGCCCATATCCTCTTGCGGCAATACAATCCTTCCAAACACCAGTACTAACAGTATGAATTCGAACGTGCCAACTAGCATACCCATGGGCCCCTCCTCGCATCCAGGTCATGTGCCCATGGGCCCAGGATCTCATCCAGGTATGATAGGACCCCCTATGCCAAGCCCACTCTCAATGTCGAACGAAAAAATGTATCCACCGGGCCAACCCATGGTTTTCAATCCTCAAAATCCCAACGCACCACCTATTTACCCTTGTGGAATTTGTCACAAAGAGGTTCATGACAATGACCAAGGGGTGTTATGTGAATCTGGTTGCAATTTTTGGTTCCACCGCGTGTGCACAGGACTAGCTGAAGCTGCGTTTCACTTCCTAACGCAAGAGATATATGCCGAATGGGTGTGTGATAAATGTTTTGCTCATAAAGACGTACCCTTGGTGAAATTCAAGCCTTGAACCCAAGATATTCCAACGTATGCTAGTGCTCAAACGTTTGCCACTCCACGTTTGCCAGGACCGATAACAAGAGAGAAAAACAGCCCTAAACATGTACTTCAACCATCTGTCGGAAAAATACCCTCTGAGGAATTGTGTACATCAATATATTCATTTTATCATTCCATTTATTCATTCAAAACACTTATGGATGTTGTTTAGTTACACGATCACGCAATAGCACGTTTTCTTGGCTGTCTGACTTGGAGGGTGAATGAAATTGATTTAGCCTCTTTGTACAAAGCCTAATTCTTGGTTGCCGCTTTCCAGCCTTTACCAATCCTTCACATTGATCCAAGCTGGAGGCGCGCTCAGGAAATTTCGGAAGAAATCGGGAATTTTGAACTCGCCACTCTGGAATCCAAATCCAGATGTAAGCTCTTCATCCTCTTGAGCTTCATACTTGGTGTCAGTCTGAACGCTAGAAGAAGGCTGATATGAGGAGCTGGGAGCTGGAGCCACCTCCTCAGTTTTCGTCCCAGAATCGTAATTGTTGTTCGTCTTTGTAGAAAGTTGGGGTTTGTAAGCTGAGCCCGAGGACGAAGAAGACGAGGAGGAAGAAGAGGACGAAACTGGTTTATAACTGAAAGAGGATTGAGCATTCGATCCCGAACTGTAACTAGGGATCGGTTTCTCTTCCTCGGAATTAGAGGCTGATTGATAGTAGATCGGAGGTGCCTTGGTTGTGGTTGTAGTCACGGGCTTGTTATCGCTCTTATAATAAACGGGTCCCGGAGTGAAAACATTTTCAACGGGCTCACTCCCAGAAAAGGTCTGTGGGTAGGTAGAGGATGGGACATTAGCTTGCGAATTGGAGCTTCCACCACCCTGTTTGCTACCCTCGCCCCCATTTTCGGTGGAAGGCTTAAAATATACCGAGGATCCCTGTGATGAGGGTTTATTAAAAGATTGACTGTCACCATTAGACACGTAAGTGGGTGGAGTATACTCTGGTTCGCTAAAGGTTTGCTCGTCTTGACCAACCGTGCTACCTAAGTAGGTGAAGGTGGGAGCTTGAGGAGCCCCATATTGATTGTTTTCATCCGAGTTCCCATTATCCCGAGATTCTTGCGATAAATATTGTGAGGGTGCTTGAGATTCATCGGTGTGAGGATTTTCAACCTGTTTCCAATGGTAAGGATCATTGTTCTTTGAGGCCGCTTTTCCACGGGGAGAGGCGGAAGAAGAAGGGGTGTTTAAATAAGAGGACGATACTGGATTAGATTGAAGAGGCAACGAGGAAGGCTGGGGATAACCTGATTCAACATTCGGACTGGAAGAGTCGATTTCATATGCTACAGGTGCAGATGAAAGGACTTTGTATAAATTTTCTGGTTGGGAACGATTGGGGGTTGCTCCCGATGATGATGATGGTGGTTGGAAGGAAGGTTCAAAAGGTGAAGGTTCGTTTGAATTGGAGATATAATAAATGGGAGGAGAAGTTGAGGAAGAGGCAGTTGATGAGGGCTTGAAAGAGCTTGACTCATATTGTTTAAAGGTGGAAGATTCAGGCCCATTATTAAAAGAGTGGTATGTTGATGTGGGTTTTGACTTGATTTGTGCTGGTTTGATTGTACTGGTTGTGCTAATGGTGTATGGAAAGCTTGGTGCAGATTCAGGCGACGATAGATTTATGTTGCCCTTAATGTTATTATCATTATTAGACACCTGTTTTGATCCTTCATCGGCAGACGCTTCTTGGTCTAAGTCGGAATTCGACGATGGGCGGTTTCCGAAGTAGTCGAATCCTCCAAATGGATAAACCGACTCGATTTTTTTGTCTTTGTTTCCTAGAAGAAAAGGAAAGAAAGTTGGCGAAAGCGGAAAAGGGCTTGTTTGCAATGCTCTATACTATTGTATAGGGTGCATCCCCGCATTTGAGATGCAGAATTGCCTAATTTGGCGCATCCTTGTGGAACTGTAGCTTAACTGAAATGGAGGGTTTGATCGAGCAGAGGTTCTAGAATTGGGAAAGGTCGGGAAACTGATTTGTTTGTGTCCGTGAAAGTTTTTTTTGCAAGATTAAACATGTTTATTTTCACTACTAGTCGATTCTGGCAATTCAACGACCTTTTTTTTAAATTTCATTAGATGAGTGCTCAATCAACATTAATGCGGGGAAGGAATCTATGACTCTATCTAGGAACCCAGAAATATTGAGGGTCTCATAGATGGTAAGTTAGAAGATCTAGAAAAGTGACAGAGCAAAAGCTTGATATTGGACTAAGACTTCTACTTCCATTAGAAAACCTGGCCACAGAACCCAAAAGAATAAAATGAAAATATGTAGCGAACATTCAGTTTCAAGTACGTGCCCAAAATCAACAAAGGCGGAATGAGAGTGGTTATCTGGCCGCTTCGTGATAGTATGTACATACAGTGATGTGCTGTTTTGTTTTTGATTGGTCATCTAGTCATATGCAAAACGAATTCAAACATAACCAATCCTATATATCTTGAATCAGATGTTCCTCACCGTGTTGAAGACTGATGATAGCACTACTTCGTCCCGATTTCAAGTCACTTTTGCTCGAAACAATGAAAAACAGCTTTTCTTACCATCCAATATGACATTCAAACCCACTGAAGCAGAATTGGTAAAGACCTTAGGCATAGAAAGTCACTTTTACGAAATCGAGGCGTAAAGTGTTTACTGAAACATTGCAAAGTTGTGAGAGTGTTCTATTTGTGTGAATCCCTTTCAAGTTGGGTTGTGTCGAACGGAAACGAACTTCTTGAACTGTCTTTGATTTGGACGAAAGAAAAGGAGGTCGATCATTGATCTAACTTAAACAAATCGAAAGAATCTTAATATCAAAGAGCCTTCATAATTCAATTTGTGTTTTGAAAAATCTATTAGTATCATTCATACCAATGATACTTTTGATCAATTATCTTACTACAATATGAGAACAGCAGTGACTGTTTTCATGCAAGAACCCATCAATTCTTACTTTTTCAATGCCTCATTCTCCCCCCTGTCAAAGTGAAAAAAAGCTTTTGAATTAATACATTGCACGTCGTTCTCTGGGAGTAGGGTATCTACTGTATAGACACACTAAGACGCCTGCAGTGCGTTGATTAAGAAATGTTCTATCCGGTAAAGTTCCGCTCATTGTACAATGGAGATTGTGTTTAAGTCATTCCAATTTAGGGCCAAAGAGTAACGACGCCTTTTCCGTTTCAATTGCATTGATCCATGATGAGCTTGAGCTATGGTCGCCTCGAAAACTAAGCGCGAAGTTGTGTCGTAATGGGGGAAATTTCTTTTCAAATCGAACAATATGACGCCATTTTAGGCCTCATTGTCGCCCATGAAAAGATGCCATTGCGAGTCCGCTCTTTTTGCTCATCCAGGGGCCCAATTCAACCGTCCAACCCTGCCAGTTGCACTGCAAATTGGTACCAGATACAAATACAAAAAACGGCTAAGCTATCATTACGGGGGGCATCATTACACCATATCACACGGGGAGCCTCATGGCAAACGGCACAATGACGACCGAAACAAAAATGGAAAGAAATGAAGCTTACCTTGATCCGATTTCGATGGTAATGACGAACTGGGCAAACTCTTGTAGATACTTTGCTCTCGATATAAGGTATCTTTAGGATCCACGGGAGGAGCAGGAGGTTGGACTGATCCACCAGTATATGAGGAAGGTGACGGGTTCCATACTGAGTGTACTGGTCCTGATGGCTGATATACGACTCTTTCACTTGTGGTGGTGGTGGTAGTAGTTGTTGTTGTTATTGTAGTTGTTGCAGTAGTAGTTGTGGTCGTCTTGGTAGTTGTGTAAATTTCTGGAGCTCGCACAAGAGGAGGACCTGGTTTATTAACTCGAGTCGATTTCGGGTATGAATTAGGGGCCAATGGGAGAGGGGGTCTGCCTTGACCTTGAGGTGGTCCTTGCTTATGTGGAGCACCTTGCTTGCGGGGAGGTCCCGGCCTAATAGGGCCTCTTGGAGGGGGAGGAGGGGGATGTCTATTATTGGCCCCATGAGGGGGACTTTGGCGACCTGGTCGTCCGTTTGAATGGATACGTCTTTGTTGGACAAATCTGGGAGGACCTCGCCTCTGAGGCAATTGCCCTTTGTCAGGCACCACGGTCAAAGATCGGTGAGGGGGCGGTGGTCGCGGAGGAGAGAGTCGCTTTGGCTGAGGCCCACGTTGCTGGTGAGAAAACATGGACTGAAGTAGCGAGACGGCATTGTTTTGATGGAAGTGCAATTTCTTCACCCCACGACCCCTTGGATCGCGAAGAGGGAGTCGGGGTTGCCCTGTGATTGCTTGATGTACTCTGGGACGTATTTGAGCTTCCGAGGAGCATTCTGAGACCAGGGAAATGCCTACGACGATCACCTATTAAGAGAAAACAAGCATTGAAGTTCGTCATCATAGTCATGCCATGTCGTCTGTTCGCTGCGTTCAATAATGGAAAAATTGTATAACACTGGCTCGATTTGTGACTCTCGTCTTGATCCCACCACGACAAGCTGGCACCCGTAGAAGATATTCGTCATTAAGTAAATGAGAATCTCCGTTCTGCTCCAGGACTCACCGTTTTCACAATCTGGTTCTGGCCTCAGTCTGACGTTTCATTTTCAGCTTCAATTCTACTGAACGTACGAACTGTCCAAGAAGAGCAGAAACACGCATGGCTTAACCAACCATGCATATGCAAGTCAATTGACGACTATTTCAGATCGATGCTTTTTGATCGAAATAATTGGATAAGAAACAAGAGGAAATTGGATCGAATTCAATGCTATGCAAAGTGGTTCGAGCCACTCCAATAAACTGATGGATGTGGTGTTCTCTGCACTTTGGAATGGGATACGTTCTTAATACATTTGTGGTTGAACGTACTCGATTCGCAGGTTTCACTTTGTTTCTTTCTAATTCATTACGCTTTGAATAGATATCCATTAGGTTGATTAGCTGCCGAGCTCGAACTTGAGCAAGGCATGACATTGCGCAGGATTTTCCTGGGAAATTGAATTTGTTTAAAAAACTGAACCAGCGAATGACCAACTCTTTGTATATGTACTTAGGCCAAGCCCCTTTTGATCGAGGCAAGCGGGATGATGCAACGATGAACTCGTATAATCCGTAGAATGTGTCGACCATATGCAGGACCGTTGGTGGATAATTCCCATCACACCTTATATGAACCAACATAGCACTACAAGTATTGTCAAGTCACTCATTGGTTTTCATCCGTCATTTTCTTTAACAGTTAACTGGATGGAGCCTTGTCACTTGGTGCCGAATGCATGGAGGTCCATTAGCTTAAGGAGTTGAGGGGTTTTCAAAACCAACAATTTCTTTTGTTGTAAGTTCGTCACCTGAGCTTATGAATTTCAAAGAAGCAAGAAAGGACTACTGTATTGTACATAATTCATGGGGCCTTTTGTCAAAAAGCTTCGAATGGAAAATTTCTTGAAAAAAAAATCTAGATTCAAAAGATTGGATCGAAATTCCGAAAATCAATCTTACATTTATTATATTGATGGTCGAGGGAAAACTGGACTCCTTGTTTTCACATGTAAACGTACTGTGAAATGAAAGCACATTGTCCATGAAGTAGGTTGGTTTTCAGTTTAAAAGATGCCAACATGGTTGAAGATGATAACCACAATAAGTTTGAGCTCGTTTACCAAAAGAAGACTTTCTAAGCTTCTAATTGATCCATCTAGTACTGGAATTCAAAACTTTATTACCTTTAGTGATTTTCAGACTTTCTCTTAATATTGCAACACGAATCATTCACATCCCTTTTATGCCCTTGTACAACTAGTTTGGATAGGCTTGAAATTTTTCTATAATGTAAATGCGTTGGCGTGTTTTATCAAAAGAATTATGAAAACAATGGTCAGAGACTTACACAAAACAAAGGTAGTTTCCACATGTTGAATCGGTACCCAAGCACTCTGGCGAAAATTTAACAACTCCTACAAATGTGACACCAGTACTTGGAACTTATTATGAACGTCTTTCTCACGGTTGAATCTTAAACTGATCCCCAATTCGGATTTCGCTGCTCGAAACAAACTCTTCGTTCGTCGCACTCCTCCAGACAATTTCTGACGTTTCCACCACTTCAAGATCATACGGAGATGGGAATTCCTTCTCGTAAGCCCAGCCAAAACCACGCGAGAAAAGGCTGGCGATGCCACCGCCAGGACCTCAATCAATGACATTTACGCAAAGGACCGAAAGGGATCTCTGGCACGTTAGTGGTGCACTCACCATTTTGGCTTCTTTCAGTCATCGCCCGCTCCATCTTCCTACCGTCGGATGCCTCCCGTAGGCCTGAGCCGTTACAGAGTCCTCCGCGCAGAAACGAGATTAACACAAGATGATCCCTGTCCCCGCCTTCATCATCGATTCAATTCGACCAAACCGTGCATACCATCCGTGAGTTTGGAAAGAGGGCTGGGGATATCCAGAACTTATTACAAGTTATTTGATTTGGCCCGCAACAGGTGCTTCTCGATCCTCGGTGTCGTCTTGTGTACCATAAGATGTTGGATTACAGTGCGCTAGTTGAGATGGGAGAGAGACTCCTCACTTTTCTCTCTTCCGCTCTTCGGGCGAACTTCTAGCCAAAGATTCAACACCAAATGTCCGTCCGACAAGCTGTCTGACACCCGAGGTGCATCATGCCAACATACATGCAGCCCCAGTTTGCGTAATTGCTATGTAGAAAGGTACTGAAACCATTAGTCAGAATGCACCGACCGAGGAAGGCAGAAGGTGTTGTACAACAAGACAAATTTGTTTAGAAATCAGATAAAATCCAAGATTCTTGAGGTTGGCAAAACGCAATTTTCTTTAGTACTACGCATTGGCGGCATCGCCAAATTCACACCGCAATTCAAGCACCAGTAATGAGAAATACACACCCTGTCTGGTATCGAGGACGGTTTTTGTTTTGACATTGCGAAATGAAACTTTTTCCAAACACTCGAATAACGAGCCAATAGATCGTTCAAAATCGACGAGAATTCTTTGATTTGTGTTTCGTATTGGGAATGTTTCTTTTTTAATTACAAGGTTAGCAAAGGGCAATTTTTGCGGGCCATCAGCGTTTAAAACTTCAAATCATCTCTAAAAAGTAGTATGCCACGCGTACCCTATTACGTGACTCCTATTTCCGGTTTGAATGAACCTCTTAGCAAGAGAAATAATGGACTTCGATGACATTCATCCTCTGTCACATTTCAAGTGTTGACATGAGGTGGTCAACATTTTTGGTCCAATTTCTAGGTGCTTTGTCGCTAAAGAAAATTCAGGTGATGCCAACCAATAATAAAAAGAAAACTGCTTGGCACCCCAAGGATAACATTTGACTTAGGATGAAACATTAGTGTGCCGTCATAAAATAGAACCAATCCATCTGGCGAGCATTTGGTCAAATAGAATATTTCTCTTTCTTTCCTCTGCTGTCTATACACCAATCTACCTATCTATCTAGTAGCATGATTACAATTGTCTTGTCCACGTGCAATAAGCAGTACCTTTGACTTCTATGTACTTCACATCAGCACTGGAAGAGAAGGGGCAGTAGGTAGACAAATGATCGGGGTTCTGTCAAATGGAGAAGGTGGAGAACACTCGAGTTTCAACGAAGACCAATAGAATGAGGGTTCAGGAAGCATCTGACGTCAATGGCCGTTCAGAATGTTGAAATGGCATCACTTGCGCCGAGCTTTCGACGCAAATTTAAGCACTGAGCCCCTGCTGACTGGTTCAACGCGCCGAAAAAAAATCTTCCTGATTGTGCGTCGAGCATTGACAAGAGACCAAAAATATATATCTTGATGATTAGAAGTTTGGATGATTTTCCCATGACATATGGTTTAGCTTTCAGTCATTACTGCGGACGATGCTTGCACTACTGTACAGTAGATCACACGTAATTTGGCTCAGTTGAACAGAACAAAGAAGTCCCATCCTTCTCTGGCCCAAAATGAAGCAGGCAATTCTAAAATCAAAGCTCGAGAACCTATCCTGGATTGAGTCGGTCATTCCTTGAATTTGCTGGATCTCTGGTCGTTTCCATTAGAATCAGAAGTTCCCACGGCTGTTGAGTGAAAGACAATTCTTCCGCAATACGACGACGATACATCACAGGGGGACTCGGCTTGAACTTGCAGTTGTTTTATCGCACATCAATCTGGTGCGAAAACTGTTATGCCTCTTCTTCTTTTTTGAAGAGCCGGAATATTGCCGATCTCACCATTAACCAGAATTAAGTCCATCTGCCCGACATGCTCCAGATTGTAAGGTTCAAGAAATTTGAAGACTGATTCCTAAACCAGATGGTAATGATCTGCGAGTTGGGATTTTTTACCTTACCACACCACGTAGTAGTACTTACTGCATGAGTGAGACGACTCGACGGTGAGTACATGAGTACAGATGGGCGGTGACATTCCACTTGAACAGTAAGATCTCTCGTATGGTTCTACCATCGAATGACTGGTCCGAACGATGAAGGGTGAGTGGATAGCCAGTAATCTCGCGTAATCTTGGACCAAAAAGGACGACACATTCCTTCTCACTCAGGCGAAATCCCTACTTTCAACATTCATTGAGTCCCCACAGTTAATGGTGATCAACAGGTGGTCTCAAGTTTATTGGGAGTCCTCGGCAGGCTGCCCTATGTTCCCTAAAAGTACTCAATCTCAAGGGTCTGACTTTTTTCTCCCAAATTTGAAGAATGGTTTCGCTCAATTCGTATTGTGTACCAAGTCTCACCTTGATCTTGGGTAATTGAGTTCCCCACGTCCAAGGACTTCAAGCGCTTATCCAAGAAATTCCAATTTCTTTAACAGATTGTGAGTGCATTTTGTTTTCTTCATGCACAATAAGTGGCAAAAAAGTTTCGTTGAACAGAATGGAGTCGATGAGATTCTCGTTTTGTACAGGATCCGAGCTTCCAAATGAGCTCGTACGTAGATCGTCATCCCTCGGAAGTGCACATTAGTGCCAACCCCAATAGCGATTGAAGGCCTCCAATTACGCATGGTACTTTGTTGTACTTACGCTTTTTTGTGTTAGGGTTCTCGTTAGTTCGAATTTCTTTCAAGTTGATTCCATAATAACCTTGCGAGTTGTCCCTCACTGACAATATGGTGTCAAGAAATATGGCCAATTTCACGGGCATCCTCTCTACGAGCTGTCATTTTGTTTTTCCACCCTTATTGTAGTACGATTTCTCGAATGAATTGTTTATTGAAGGAGAAGGAACCAAGTTTCTGAAGTTCATGTCAGAAGTTCTACAGGAACGTAATCATCAATATGAGTGCGCATTATGTTTGCTATGAATCTCTCGAATGACCACTTTTTGGACAAATTTGTCATTGGATTTGAAGTCTACTCTGCTTACAAGGTGATTGTGTTGGTTGTAGTACCGGTAAAAAAAAGATTTTGAATAGAGTCTTATTGTGTTTCCAATTTGCAGAGCTCCTTGGATCTTTTGAGAAAAGTTTGCAATGGGATAGTGTCAAGATTCTGTGAATACATTTCATTGCGTCCCGCTACATGAAATAGAGTTCATCCTTGAATGCCACACAAACACTACAAGAGCATTACCGTTTCAAGGTAATCGGCACATTCGCAAAGTATCAGATAAAGATTTCTCCCTGCGCTTAGTTCCATCAACGAATCCCTTATCATCCCTCATCATCGATTCCCGCTTATTTATTTAACGGCTTATGAATAAATATTTCCTTTCTCTCGCGATAGAGCTCTACCAAGGGTTCAACTGTCAATGACCAGTCAAAGATGTTTGCCAAACAAATACTGCATCTAAAGCCGAGGGAACAGGATTTTCCCGCAAGTTCACAACAGGAGGGTAATCATGTTAACTTAATTTCAGATCATGTAGTAACCTTGCAACTTGTCATCGAGACGGGAGCTAAGGGACGAGTGGCATATCCTCTCACCCGACCTGTCATTAGTTGGCTCCCATCAGTTTTGGATCCAGTTAAACAGAGGTATAAACAAGCAAGAACCACTGAATTCTCTGGACGACCAGACTGGCCATGAAATTGTGATTTTTTTTTTTGTAAATCAAATCAAGTGTGTTCGTTGGCAAATAAGATCTTGCCTATGCATGTACTTAGCACAATATTTTGATAATTAGCTCATTCGAATGCCAGAGTAAAAGGATATGACTTATGAGCTCGTGCTTTTGTGCTAAATCAATTTCCAGAGGAAGGCTAGCTCGCGAGATCATTTTGTGAGCATTGAGAGCATGCCTCTTGGCACCGATGTTCAATTGAGTTGAAAATGGAAATAAACAGAGTCATCCCAACATAAGAAAGGTCTCTTTTGCAGAAAAAAGGAAATTGTTTAAATTAATGCTTAGTGGTAGTCTCGTAGTCCAGATGAACTTGGTGGTTCTCGGACCAAGCAAATTTCAAGCGATGAACGTCGAGAAGACATCTGTCCGAATTGATCTCTTCAATATCGTTTCACGTCAAAAGTAAATCTTCTTGATTGCTACCGTTTAAGGGGCAGAGAAATTGCTAGATCTTTGTTCAAGGGCCTTTCAAATGGGCGCAGTTAGAACGTAAGAGTGGAGGAAAAACACCCATGTGCTCATTAATGTATTGAGTGAGATTTTTGTCACGATTGATGAAGGACAATCCTGACTGACTCAAACATGTGAGCCATGTTGCTTTAGGAAAGAGGAAAGAGAAAACAAACATGCCCCGCCGCAAATCATAACGTTGATGACGATGCAATTTGGTCTCAAGATGATGAGGTTGATCGCTGCCTGCAATTCTTCCGGCCATCCCGGAAATGAATGGTCCAAAGTGTGTGCAATGTTGCCGAATTGCAAGAACACATTTTAATGGTAACTTGACGAGATCTTTCACGCCTAGATGGCATTGAAATCTAACCCAAGAACTATTCTGTTTGGACAAGATATGATCGTGAGCTCTAAGCTGTTACATCCTACCATACAGTACTTGTCCTTCTACAAACGTCAATCAAATTCGATGACACCGTCTAGAAATACTTTCAAGAGCGATCTGTTAATGGCAGTCCCGAAACCCTCGCATTCAAGGAGGGTAACTGTTAGTGTCTAGCAAGGCTAGCAAAAAATTCAATGTCACAATGATTGGTACTAACATGAATAACTTCTATACTTCTCCATTCGAATAATGTTATCATCACTTTCTTCTGACAAACTGGTTTCATAAATAATGATTACACGCCAATCCAGAATGCTCCCAACGGAGGTGGTCTCTGGTCCATGGAATTCGCACTAAGTACGCTGGCCGTACTGGCTCTTCGATTTTCGGTGGCGTTGGCCGGCACATTCGGACATATTGAGTTATTCCTTGAACGGGTCACAATATCTCGAAGTTCCG
This sequence comes from Tigriopus japonicus, assembly GCA_010645155.1. Lineage (NCBI taxonomy): Eukaryota > Metazoa > Arthropoda > Copepoda > Harpacticoida > Harpacticidae > Tigriopus > Tigriopus japonicus. Next base: position 6,151,975 of record CM021319.1, read on the forward strand.
GATCGATTCTACCGAGTAGCAAGTCTCGGGCCCAAGAGCGGTTCATCTCGGGGTTGAGCTCGGCATTCATCATGGAATCCAGATAACACGGAGGATCCGTCTTCAGCACGACCTTGGTGTAAGAGGGTGGGGCATCGATCTTGACCACCACCTCTTCTGTCTGGTCGGCCGAATCGGCCGTGGTCGCTCTGGTGGTGGCCTCCTCGTTGGGTATGGGCTTCTTGCAACAATAATAAAGGATCAATAAAAGAAGCACCGACTTTCCCAAAAGCAACCCTGAGAGGGCAATCAGGTTGTACATCTCAGTGTCGACCATGATGCAAAATGATTTGTTTTTGACACGAGCACTCCGATCTTGCGTGGCCGTGTTCGTCGACCAAACTTTGTTTCGATTACGACTTAAATGATGAAGGGGCATGAGTGAAGGGAAATATTCCTCCACACGATTTTTACAAGTCTGAATACAAAACGATCTCCATCACAATCGGGCCAAATTCAACTACGCCACTTCACACTTCTTTCGATGATCAAGTCGTGTATGTAGGCAAAGTGAGTCGCTCCCAAGGAGGATGTTAAACCAAGGGAATTATCCAAAGGACGTGCTCACTGCTTACTCCACAAACACTAGTAAATGTGCACAAACAGCTTTTGAAGGTCGAGTCCTACTCTTGCGTGCCAAGGCCGGGCTTCAAGTTTCTATACTCATCAAAAACTTGTACCGATACTCTCAATGTGCCTACTACAATATATTAATTCAAATAAAGTGCCCTCTAACAGTACGAGACCAGACTTCGTGGAAAAACCAGTTTACTATTTGTAAAGACACAACAACACAACACAACTAGTACGCGACTAATTTTGCCAGCCCAAGTGTACTCTGTCCCGCTTGAGCTCACTTGCTACTTGCCGTACACACAAACATAGAGTTAAAGCATTACACGATAAACTATTCATTTTCAAATTGGGACAACGAGTTCACGAGCTCAATTTGTTTCCAAGGCTTCTTAGTCTCCCAGGCCTAAAGATAATGAAATTACACATAGTAATGCTAGTAAAGACTGCAACAGAAGCTGGTGTGCCCAACAATAGAAGTGTGTTCCAAATGGATTCTACCAATAGAGAGTTATTAAAAAATGGATGGACGAAGTTGAAGTGAAGTATAGTTTCCTTCCAATTGTGCACTCGGGGGGGTAAAACTTGGTATACTGTAAGTTGTTGATGCATAGAGAAATACGTTGAGCCACGAAACATTACCGACTGAGTAAGATTGAAAACAAGATTAATGGTACGAGGACAAGATAAATGACAAATAAAATACTTTCCTGGACTTGAGACTCAATTTGTTACAAGGAAACACCAGAAAAGCACAAGTCACGACAAGTGTCGTCTACCATATGATTTCGAATCTGCTTTCTTTTTTCTTTGGATTAAAATACGACACCGCAAAAATATACGATAATGGACAAACAAGATTTTGAAGGTCATACAAAGTAAGAAAGGGGCACGCAAAAAAATACCACCAATGTAATGGTTGAATAAGCTTATCACGTGCAGTCCCAAGACATCACTATGACTCCTGTAACATTGCTTAACTTTTAAATTTTGAGGCATCATTGGAACATCATGATTTTTAAGGTTAAAGAGCTTGCCAATACACTCGCAGAATTTAATTTGAATAAACTCCAGGTCGCAAGATCGACCTCCTCCGTATTCCTCCGATAGCTTCACAGACATCAAGATTGCGACACTAGCTATATGGAGACAAGTAGTAATGTATTCTTGATTCGGTGCTCTCTTTGCTCAATTACAACACTTAAGAAGATAGCATCGAAAATTGGAACTCCTTGGAGTAAGTATGTTCAACTCTTAATGACTTTTTTGATATTTTTATATTCTTAAAATCTTTTAATTTTTTTGAAGAGTTTTTTAAAATCAAAACAACGAGAGGTATTTCATTTTTCATGCTCGGAAATAAGAAACTACTGTATAAATGTACATGTATGCAAAGGTTTGAACTGAATTTCGCAAAACAAATCTGAATCTGAAAACTCCCGCAATCCAAATCCAAATCTGAAGACTATCGCACATCCGAATCGAAAGACCCCACAATGTAAATCTAAAAATTAAAATCAATCGGAATAACAGAATTTTTTGATCAATCCAAACAAATTTGAATCCAGTTTTTTCTCAAAGCGTACAATTTGAATGTAATTGCTAATGCAGTCTCCTTTATTTTTTCATGTTAAGTTCGTATGAGGACAAAATAAGAAAGATTAAAAGTTTATTTTACATTGACGTGCTCGTTTGTAGCATAGACATTTAGTTAAAGAAAAAAGATTTGTACTTTTTAATGTCCGTCCTTCCTTGGTTAAGGGAACTGCAACTGTAATTAGTTGTCATTCTCAAGGAACGGCTAAAATCGTAGTAATATCTATCTATCTTATCTGTACGTAGGGATTGAGAGTAATTGTAATCGCAATTACAATTTCGTAATTTCAATTACATGTAATTGTAATCTATTACATCTTTAGGCCAAGAAATTGTAATTGTCATTAATTACATTTTTGGCCATCACAAATTAACAATTACTTATAAAAATCTTATTACAATAAATTGAACATTAACAAATTAATCAATTTTCTCTTGCAAAGCAATTATTTTGTCATAAACTTGAGGTCAATGTGATGCCACAAACAGATAGCTTATGTTATAATACACACACAAACTATAATATTTAATCACTTTTAAGCCACAAAGAGCTTTTGACCATGATTTTTGTGTCAGGAAGTAGAGCTTTTCACAACCAAGAGCAGACAAATGAGGTGCAAAAATAGAGTTTTAAAAAGTCTTCAGTCTTGATAAACATGTACAAAGTCATGGATATCTTGACCCTGGATGTCGTACGGAAAATCGAGGTGACCGCTTGGTTGGCTAGAGGAGGGAATGAAGCAAAGAAGCAAGTTTTTTATTTCTTGGTGTTGTTAACTCATCCTTAACGATCCTGTTTAACTATGAACATAATATTCTCCTATTTTCTTGCTGCATGAAATATCTAACCGTTTTACCTGTTAACGGGAAGGTTATTGTAGTCATATTTGCGTGTTTCTTCCTGAATGGTTGATTTTAACCATGCGAGTTTTTTGCTGCCAATCTATTATTTCACATGATACAGACAAGTTTGCAATAATTTATTTTCTATTCCTTCTCATCTATTTTACAACGTGGTTGATAACATTGATTTATATATGTGTTTATTTTGGTATATTTTAACAAGAAGTATTTCAATATATAGCACTATATCCTTTCAGGACATAGTTTCCTCTAATTTTTGTTGCATTTGTGGTTTAATTCATCAGTGTTACTGTTTTCAAACAGAGGATAGACAGTCTTTGTATTTATCCTTGTTCCTTATATTAATCCTTATTTTTTTTTTAAATCTTGGTGAAAGGAATACAGGACTAAGCAATTTTCCTTGTAACACCTCAGAAGCACATCCAACTCACAAATGTATAAACGTTTTGAGAAACTATGGAAATTACAATCACAAAAACTAACATCAAAATGGAATTTTTCAAAACCAAAGCTTAGCTGACAGTGATATAGATATTAATGTTCTGAAAAAGTTGATGAAACTATAAACTTTCTGTGAAAAGACTGTTTCAAAGTGAACTGGATTTGATAGATTGTCCAAAATTTTTGCATCATAAGTAAAATGGGAAACAGCCTCCAAACCAAACACTTGATGGAGGGCTTAAGATTGAACACACTGTTGACTTCTATTTGCCAATCTTGACTTGTTGATCTTGATGGAGCAATGCTATGTTAGGCATAATTGTATCAACATTGCTAAGCCATCATTTGGTTTACATGAAAGGGCAATATAAATTTCTAGACAAATTCTGTTTAACAACATTGGTCACCACATGGGACCTAAACTATTGACAAATACAACCAGCAAGTAAAATGTATTAACATTGTAAAATAAAGAAAAAAGTTACAAACAAACAAATGCTCAATGCAAATGGCAAGTGAATTGAAAGCACAAAATTTTGATCACCATGTCAATTCCATATTTTTAAACCTTTTAGGACTGTGTAGTCTAGTGATGGACCGAAAGCGCTTTCGGCCGAAATTTCGGTTTCGGCTTCGGTTTCGGTCATGCCTACTGAAACCGAAAGCAGACAAGCACTATAAAAAATGGAGTTTGACAACAAAATCGAAAAAAAATTGGTCCAAAAACCTCTGAAATTTAAGTTTAAAGATTTTTCAAAATTTGCGACTACCCAACATCGAGCACTAATTTTTAAGGCGGATTTTGCATTTGAACAATTTTGTAAACAGTGAACACTGCTTTCGGTTTCGGTTTCGGTTAAGACCTCTTTCGGCCGAAACTTTCGGTTTCGGTTATGAGCCCTTTCGGTCCATCACTAGTATAGTTCATTGCAGAGTTAGGTTAAAACAAACGAAATGAAAAAGTTAACATAAAGACCTTAGAAGACCAGTTCTTAGTGCCCTAAATATTTTTTGGTTATGTGTTTAAAAAATGTGGAGATAGGTTTCATTCTGCGAAACAAAATTGGTCATTAACTATTCTAGCCTTGCTGTTATGCATCCAAAAGAAGCAACCAAAATGAGGTGTATTGCAACATATTGGTTATTCATACTTCAAATAAATCTAGATTTGCCTACCTTTGTAAGCACTTCAGTAGATCCCAATGAATGGAAACTCCTGAACATATCTTTCAACATTTGTGTTTGTTGGTCATTGATGGCTGAAGTTCCCCACCACTCATGGAGCCCCTTTCGTCTCACCCTGGTGCCCACCACTTCACTTCACACCCCTTCAAAAAAGTCTAAAGACCACATTTGACTTGTTTTTATGGATTTTTGTCTCCTGATGCTTTAAATTCAACCACAACCAGGGACAAACTGAAGTGCTTCCTTTATCGACAACTACTGGCGTTGTCAAGGGTCACAAGCATTTAGAGGGCAAGTCAAATTTCTAATTTTGTGTCCTAGTAATTTAAGAAAAGATTAATGAGATGGACCCAAAACATACTATTCATTTAGAAATCATTATTCAATGTTCAATTATTGCACAACTTTGTCCATTCTTCTTTTTGAAAAACTAGTCTTGATTGGGCTCAAGTCAAAATAAGTCTAACCCTGAACATCACTTGAGAAGCCAAATGAGTCTACGGTAAATGGGCTCAGAATTTTAGCCAACCAAGGGGTCGGAGAGGTTGGGCGATTCTGTTCCGATAGTCGTCCACCCGAGACGTCCATGACAAAGTCCGTGTTTTCTGCAGAAGGAAAATTTGCCTTGCGATTGATGGCACAATACTTCTGATATTTAGGGTCCTTGACGAGAATCTTCTTTTGAGTGGCATCATTTAGCTTAAATGGCACCCATTTTTGAGAAATGATCCTTTTCGAAAACATTACAGACACCGAAGAAACAGTGTTGACATGAGGCCAATAAGTGGCATCAAAGATTATGTCCTGGCAACCATGCTGGAAATCAACGCAAGATGGCTCTGGCAACAAAAGGTTTCCACTGATATTTTTCTCGGTTCATTGTGGGAAAAATGGCAGTAATGTTTCGAATGGGCAGTCCTGAAATATGCTCAGTGTAAAGGGCCGCGAGGAACGCTCACCAGCCTTGTTGTTGTCACAGATATCTTTAGATGCGAGGTACTTGCCGATTTTGGAGGACAATTTTCACAGACAGTTGAACAAATGTTGCCAGAATATTCAGGAAATTTCCGACGATTATTCCCCCGATCTTGTTCATGATTCAGAAAAATGGCCAAATTAAGATAGGTAACAACAATTCAGGCTGAAATATTGAATAATTAAGCAAGGAAATGAACTTGATATAAAATTTTATGTCATTCTCTTCGTCATGTACTTCAACTCCTTCAATGTGCACATAGTCAATCGAGGTTACACTTTGAAAAACGACTTTGCTCAGTAGAATAGATTGCCACAGAGCAGGGATGGGGGGTGATTGTAATTGCAATTACGTAATTTTAATTACAATTACATGTAATTGTATTTGTAATTAATTACATTTTGGGCCAAGTAATTGTAATTAATTACATTTTTGGGCCAAGTAATTGTAATTAATTACATTTTTGTCCATGTAATTGACGAATTTTCAATTACAAATTACCAATTACTTTTCAAAATCTATCTTCCTCAAATCAACCAAACAACCAGTTTATCAGTTTTTACTTGCAAAACAATTATTTTGTCATCAATTTGCGGTCCATGTGATGCCACGAACAGGTAGCTTTTGTTACAAGACACACCCAAGCTTTGATGTTTAAATACTTTTAAACTACAAGAGCTTTTAACCATGATTTTTGTATCAGGATTTAGGGCTTTACACAACCAAGGGCAGACATATAAGGTGCAAAAATAAAGTTTTAAAACATCGTCATACTTAATATATATGAACAAAGTTCGTGTATTCTGAAAAAGTAAACAATGCCTTGTGATTGATGTTGCTATTTTTTACATTTAAGCCCGTTCATAATCTTTCGGTTTTTGTAAATCACTCTTTCATATTAACCTTTCAGGCATTATAAGTTGTCAGTTGGTGCATCACTACTGAAAAATGGCAGATCTTTTCATTTTTTATTGTTTTGAAAAGGCAAAAGGGTGAAAGAGACGGAAGAATTGTAATTGAAATGTAATTGTAATTGAAGTCAATTACATTTTCTGCACATTTCAGCAACATTTTTTATGAAGTAATTGTAATTGTAATTAACTACATATTTCAAGTTATTGACCCAACTCTACCACAGAGCAGTCTGGGTCAACTTCAAAAGTGGCCTACAAAACGATAGGGTAGGCCCAGTAGGTCGTCTCTATCAATATGTGTGGTTGTCGTACCCTAAGATTGGTTGTAGGCCCATGTTTGACCCAAGATTACGATTTATTTAAAATCTCGCCGAATAACTGAATGGCGCTTTGCGTCATGGATAACCTAGCATTCCAGCCAAATTGAGATGAAATAGACTAAAAAGGCAAGCTACCTTCAAACCTTAGACCTTGAATAAAATTGGTCAAAACTAGGTAGCCTCCCTATTTAGCAATCGCAACATATTTTACCTCCCAAACCAGCTCAATCAAAACACCCCAATGGACTATCTGACTCGTTTTCCTCATTCCCATCTAGCAATCCTGTGTGTACGTTTGTGTCTGTGTGTCCGTCTGTCTGTCCGTGTGTATGGAGTGAGTGAGTGAGTGAATGAAAAACGTGGGGGCAGACTTCTCGTCTCGGCTTCTCACTCACTCACTCACTCTCCCTCCTACTTTTCATTTTGTGTGTCTCGCTTTCCTTCTCAAACATTCAGACTCGAGTGTTTCGCGCGTGTTCGGGCGCCACCCACTAGGCAGACCAACAGTGTCGCGGGTCACGCGGGCCCCCAGCGATCGCCACGCCCACGTGTCGGCCAAGGGGTTGTTCATTCATCATGCCCGCTTCCACTCTAGAGCCCATTTCGGCCACGTTGAAGCAAGCCTTTCAAGGGATTCAGGCCAAAGCCGCGGCTGCCGGAGGAGGAGGAGGAGGAGCAAGTGGGCGCCACCCCCATAACCCTCAGAGCGCGAATGGCTGCTCATCATCGGCGTCGTCGTCTTTGTCTTTGGAGTCGGGTTTGCAGGCGTCGGCCAAGAAGAGCCTGTTGAGTGTGGTCCAATTTGATTCGCCCATTCGACATTTGGGATCGAGCGCCTTGAACGGGTTAAACGGGGCCGTGGGATTGAAGACCAATTTGATCTTCCTCAATCCTAGTAAGAAAGGCGGACCCGCCGACTCGAGTTCGTCCGGTGCGGCTTCGCCCAAAGGCTCGGGCAAGGCCCCCCATGGGAGTGGCGATGGTCCGACCCTCGGTGGCGATGAACCGCCTCGACCCAAGGTAAGATAAAGGAACCTGCAGGCTGAATCAGGGTTGTTCATGGAAGGTTGTTATTTGGATAGATTGTATATTTTCCGTTGCGGGCCGTGGAAGTGGGTTACCATCGTCAACGGTCTTCCGGAGCCGGCATGTTTAATATGGGCAACACGTGTTATTTGAATTCCACGCTTCAAGCGTTGTTTCATACGCCGGCCTTATTCAATTATCTCATGAGTGATTTTCACAAGCGTGAATGCGGCAAGAACGGGTCGGGCGGGTTCTTACAGACCTGCATGATCTGCATACTCACCAGCACGCTCAAGGACACGCTCTCGGTGAATGTGATGCGACCCAATCGGGTCTATGAAAAGCTGAAGAATATTTGTAAACACTTGGTCCATGGCCGGCAAGAGGACGCCCACGAGTTTCTGAGGTAAGGCGGATTGAAGCGATAAAGGGTGTGCATGTGTATGTTTAAGTTAGCTAATGGACGTTCGTTTTGCAGATATCTTATTGAATCGCTTCAAAAATCGTTCCTCGTGTCGCGCCACGCCCCCAAGAACTTAGATAATGCTAGTAAAGAGACCACCCCGTTCAATCAGATTTTCGGCGGCTACATGCGACAGGACGTCACCTGTCTGAAATGCAAGTACGTGTCTGTCACATTCCAACACTTTATGGATCTCCTGCTTGATATCAGACAAACGTCCAATATAGACGATGCATTGAGCATCTATTTTCGAGCTGAGCGAATCGGCAGTGGCGACGGGGTGAATACGTACAAATGTGAGAAGTGCAATATGAAGGTGCCCGCCAAGAAAAAGTGCTTCATCGAGCGACCTCCGGTGGTGCTGTGCGTTCAGCTCAAGAGGTTTAGTCTCCTCGGGGGTAAAATTAGTCGATCAGTTCAATTGAGTCGGCGGATAGAGATGAACTCTTTCGTCAAGAAGAAGGACATCAATGTGAACCCATTGCCTCCTCTTCAATATAAGCTAGTCGCCATGATCACTCATGTCGGACCTTCGCCCAATTGCGGCCATTACACGGCCATCGGCGAGGCTAGTAATGGACAATTCTTCCAATTTGATGACGCCTCGGTTCGGCCGATTTCTATCAATCAAGCCCTGAACACTGCCTCTTATGTGGTCTTCTATGAAATGACCAAGCAAAGCAAGGAGGCCTGGGTGGAACAGATGAGTCCAGCCCTTGTCACGAAGGAGCCTATCTACAAGCATCCCTCGTCTAGTAAACCATTTACAGCCACATCGTCCTCGACCGCGTCGAGTTTACCTTCTCAATCTAATGGCACTTGTCCGCCGACCTCGAATTCCTCACCTGTTATTCCAAAAGCCAAGTTAGCGACGGGATTGAATGGAACCGTCAATAAGTTAGGTGTCGTGGCCAAGAGCACTCCCTCCTCCCTTTCTCAATCAGCAATCGGTCCCAAGAAACCCGCCCAGTTAGTTCCTTACGAGAGTGAGGATTCCTCTGATTCCTCTGACGATGAGACAAAACCGGGGAAGCAAAATGGTCGGAACCCTCCCATTTCCATTGCTTGTCCGCCTTCTTCAACGACTGCAACTTCTAGTACTACTACTAGTGCTGTACCCAAGTCAATGCCGTTTGTACCTCGATCCGTCACAGTGAACGCCTTGAAACGCTCACAAGAGCCCAGATCAGATTCCCCAGCCATGGGAAACGGGTCCTCCAACGGTAATTCAGTCTCAAAGTTGGCGGATCATGTCCCACAAAAGGATGTCAAGTCCTCGGGAAGTGGATTATGGCAAGTATTGGACACTGAACACCATAACCCGTCAATCAGTAGTGATAACTCCAATGGCTCCACATCGGGTGCTTGGCATGTCACACCTTCAACCGCAGCTCCAACCACGACGATAGCAGCGAGCTCTGAGGTCAAGGTCACCGCGAGTGAAACTACGCCAAGTCCGATAGTCAACGGCACGAAGCCAGCTGGCCAAGATCCGTCGGAGCTATCTGATCATGATAATAAATTCCCACAGCCCCAATCACATCCCACCTTGCCACAACAGACATCGGTGACAGCCTCGTCGACTGCATCCTCCTCACTTAGTAGCACCCCCGAGCACAGTCGGGCCTCGAAACGGAGTAGCAGTATCGAAGAATATGAAGCCGAATTGGATCGAGGCAGAACAAAAAAGGTGAAGAAGAGGTACCTTCAACGCTACAGAAGCTACGATGGAGAAACAGAGCAAAGTTCAAGACCATCCTTCAACTCTTCGAACTTCAATCCGTTCCAGGCTCATCAGAACAAAACCTACAACGGAAGGGGCTACCAACATCACCATGCACGGTATTCAAATTGTTAACAAAGATGAAGTCGAAATGGCCAAACATGAAAACCACACACCAGCCAATTATTTAAAGTTAAGCGCTTTAGAAGCCGTTGAGTTTCAAATTAGTTTGAATTAAAGGAAATTTTGAAGCCATATTTCCATTTCAAATTTTCCGGCTACTTTAAGGGGTTTCATTTTCGTTTGTTACAGTCCAATTTGCTACTTAATGGCATTGTACATATAACAAATATCAGGTTCAATCGGTCTCCCATTTGATGATAATGGAGCAGATTCTACCGAAGTCTTTGACCAAAACAAGAAAACATTGTAACAACATAATGCCAGCTTGATATCAAATAAGAATTTTTGAAGTGTAACAAAATGGTACGAATCAAAAGAACAACATTCTGTCATTGTTTTCTCTTTGACACCATGAAAGTAACAGTACACAAAGAAGTTAAAGGGCATAAGTTCCACTAAAAATGACGTTGCATGCTGGCGTGTTGCCTTGCACCAATTTTACGCGCCTTGTTCTTGGTTTTCATAGTGTTAAAAAAAACTTGATTCTTCTTGCCATGATGCCAACTTCTAAGCACCCCAAGTTAGATCGGCATAAATTCGTCCGATGTATTGAAAATAACGTCTGGGGAATTTGGACAAAATGGTTTGGCAAAATTTGGGAATGAAGTTCATTGTAATTCCATACTTTATTGTTCTTTCCATTTTCGCCAACCATGTAGAAAGACTTGGCTCCAAATAATGCAGGTTCATCTCTTTAGCGTGGTCTTCAATCGAACCAAAGTGACTAAAGAGGTAATCGGGTTTCGGCGTTTTTCTCAAAATCATGTCAGAATTTGCTTCTTTACAAGAGTGACCCTGAAACCATTCTCTTTTGCTCGTAAAGGGATCAATCCGTCGATATAATATTCCGTCGTTTTTAAAAGAAGCTTAACTTCAAGCCATTTGTTGTAGAGTGTTTTATTCCGATGTTTTTCAGTGTCTCCGAGTTATCTCCGAGTGTTGCCACATTCGAAGTCTTTAAGAAAGCTCGTAAGCTCGAAAGGATCGTATCAAGTCAACGATAGGGCTGATTCTCGAGAATTCTCGAGAGTTTCTCGAAAAAATCGAGGATCGAAAATTCTCGAGAATTTTTTATTAGATTACTCCAGATTATATTTTGGAATTGATGGCAAAATGTTTCATTCAAAATGAAAGTTTCAAGCAAAAGAACAATAGGAACCTAAACATTTTTATGGTACATTCGAACAAGAAAATAACTCGTGAACCAGCCCAAACAAAATCTAACTGGCTTCTCTGTCCAGATTGGAGGCAAGATTCCGTGGCTGATTTTTTCGAGATTCTAATGGCTGTGGTGGTGTGTGCAAGAAAACCCGGTTTTGAAAATTACAGCTGAGCAAAAATCCGAAAATGTCCTTAGTAGAACGTTTCAGAAATGAAATTTCAGAAATGATTGTCCGTGAGGTCCAATCATTGTTTTTTCACACTCATGTTCATATTGATTTTGGTATGAACTTCAAAAAACCAATTTCAAGTTCTTTGGAAGTTTTGAATGTCCATTTTTTTCGCTATTTTCACTTTTTCTCGAATTCTCGAAAAATTCTCATTCTCGAGAATTGAAATTTTCGAGAATTGAAATTTTCGAGAAAATCGTCAGCCCTAGTCAACGAATCAATCACACAGATTATGTTATATTTTTTTCGGAAAATCCTTAGCGGTCACACTATACACACAATAGCTAAACCCGTGCAAAAATATTTTTTGGTAATGTTGAACGAAATGAGAAGATTTGGAGCCATGAGAAGAGTTGATGATCAAAAACATGCTCAGGAACATCGAACGATACTTACTACAAAACCTTTCTTTAAAATGGTTTTCGGTTCAGATGGCGATGAAGCGATGGAAACGAAATCCAAACAAAAAAATTCTGAAATGCGCTCAAAGGAGACTGACGAAAGTTCAAATGATTGATTGAGGCATGTCATAATTACATTATACCACTTATCAAAGTGGCAATGTTTGGAAATTTTCATGTTTTCCCCTTAAAGTCAAAAAACACGATTCATTATCAAAACAGTAGGGCTCAAATATCGAGAAAAAAACTGCAAAATGTGCACGAAAGCGTCCTCCGTGAAAAATCTCAGGCTTATTGGTTCTGGAAACATTGATAACTCACCAAAAAAATTGGCAAAATTGGTGTTCATGTTTGTGTATTTCCATATTTTTTAACAATTTGATAACTTTGCACAGAAATGATGACAATGATCAGCTGCAGCACCCCAATCAACGTTCTCAGAGTAGTAACGGATTTAACAACTCAGGTTCCTCAACGTGGTCCGGATCCCGCAGATGGGATCGATCAGGGAGCAACCATAAAGACTACTCAAGGGTAGGAGGTAAGAGACATCAAAACTTTCGACGAACGCATTCGTCGTCATCCTTGAATGGCTCAGAACAACTTCGGAATTTTCCCCGCAACGGACACGAAAATCGTGATGATCGGAGGCGTTTCAATGGTGGAGGAGCAAATTATCATAGTCGTGGAAATCGGGACTATGATTGTCATTAGGATATGGCATCAAGTTCAAAAGAATACATCTGCAACAAAATACAACTGAATGAATTTGCTCCAGATTGTTTATTTTCACTCACCGTGGATCCCACGTTATGGGCAATTACCGGGCGGATTGAAGTGAGAAAGAAAGTCATTTACCCTTTCCTGTCGCTAAGTTTTCACCAACATTTCTCAACTTAACTTTGCGCAGTGAGCCAACGAGTATTCGTGAATACTTCCTCGCCCCTTCCCCCTTAAGAAACGAGGTCAAAACCCATTGAAGTCTGAATATTTACCACTCAAGGTCGTTCCCATCAAGGCATTAGTTATGCCATTACTGCAATTCATTATATTTTTGCAGTTAAGTAAATATGAAGCAGAAATTTTTGACTGAAGTAATGGCAAATGAAATTTAATAATAATTTACGGAAGCAATGGCAAGTGTAATGTACTACTCTTTGACGGAAGTAGTGGCAAATGTAATGCATTAGTTTCGGCGAAAGTAAAGGCAAATGTAATGGATTGCTTTTTGACGAATGTAATGGCACCTGTAACGTAATTACTATTTGACGAACGTAATGGCAAATGTAATGAATACTAAAATATTTTTGTGGCTGATGCCTTGGTTTCTAGCAAATGTGAAGGAACTTGAAAACCGTAAGCAAATCAACATCAATGGTGTTCACTGTACAATCCAATCTATAATTTCTGAGAATGTCCATTACAAATAACAAACAATTAAACCGTAAGTTTTGTGTTCACCGCATTTCAGAGTATATGATTTGTATCGGTATATATTCGTAAAATATAAGAGCCATTTTTTCGCGTAAAATATTCTTTTTTATGACACCAAGACAAATCCGTTATCCTTCGGATACTCTACTTTTAAACTAAGAATTAAAAGTGCCTCAAAAAATGACGTAAATTGAAAATAAATGATAGAGAATCAGAGGGTTTAACGTCACGGCCTTTGGTTTTCTTTAGATGCTTTGTGAGTGAGTGAAAAAATGCAGATTTTTAATTAGAAAAGGAACCCTTCCAAATCAACTAAATATTGTTCAGTAACTACATGGTAGGCCATAACGTTAAATCAAGCAAAAAGAGGCTGATTCAAGGGAAAACATGTTTCAGATACGTTGTGGTCATATGTACATTGAACGCAAAATAATATAAGCTATTTGACGTTGCAGTCTTTGTTTTTTACCACATCAAGGATTCGATCACTACCTTGCTAAAATGCAGATTTGTCGCACCATTCTTCGCGGTCGGAAAATTTCGTTCAAACTCACAAAAACTGGTTCAAAAAATTCTGAAATAGAAGTATCTCCGAAATTAGAAAAAATGGGATTGGCCTTACTTATTTAATCCCATATCTATTTTAAGATGACTTATGGTTGAAGTATGATTTTCTTTTTGTCAGGTGCTTTTTTGTTTTCGGTTAAGAGCTCTTTTGATCCATTACTGGATGTAATTGATGTTACTTTTCCAAAAAATTAAGCTTACGTATACCAAAATCAAGTTAAGAACCCCCAAATCTTCTGGACTGGGAAGCTAGCGTTGAAATTTCCAGGTAGGAAAGGGTTCACAATGAAAACAGGCCTCAAGGCTTATGAGGAACCTCAGGTGGTAAATAAGTAAACCCTTCTTATTGTCATAATGCCTAACCCTTGAATAAAATCAATCAATCAATGAAATCAAATCAAGAAATTTGGTTTCTAATGAAAAAAAAAAACACTTTTTTTTGGATTGTAAGTGTCAGGGTCGGAGGGTTGAGCCTCGTCCGACCAGCGATGCCAGCCATCGCATCGTCCATTATTTTCCAAAAGGCAACTCCAAGTCCGGAATCAGAATGGTTTTTGGTCTGTGTGCAACAGCGCTCGCTTTAAAGTTTCTTTGAGAAAGGATGTAAGGTTGGAGAGGAGAATCGAACCTGGGACTTCACTCTTTATAGGAAACTAAACTGCACTAACCACGTCTCCCCACTTTTTGCATTGCATTCTTCTGCAAATGAGACCGAGCTTGGGTTGGGTTTAAATTTTCAATTTTAGCTCAATTGAATGTCAGTGAAAAGTTGTGGCCTCTCAAAGTCATACAGAATAGATCAAGTTTTTCCCTTGTTACGGGAATTCGTTTCCTTGTAAAAATGCTTGTTAATGGTTCTGGCACTTTTTCTAAAATGTAAAATTTGCCGCTTATGGGCGCAAAATTATACTCTCTGGTCTGCTCTCTTATGAAACGAAACCTGCAATGAATAAACTTGATATGCATTAAAGTCAGAACAAACTATAAATGGTATGGGAGATGCAGGGGGAGGTTTGAGTGATCTCTTCAAAAATCTTATCGCGGGCGGATGAAAGAAGAGAAAAGGCTTGTTTGGCAACGGTGGGTGGCTCGTGAGAATTTGCGCAGTTTAAGGGTTTTCGCAATTTACAGACCGCCCTTGCGAATTAGATGCCGTGAAAAATGTCGAATTGCAAGTTTGAACACCTTTGGTTAGGATTTTGGAATAAAATGCACACTTTATTTGCTCGTTCTTGCACGAGAAAATTCTCAACAAAAGGCCACTTTTTTGGGTAAGTACAAGTGTAAGTGATGTTATAAGCACTGATTTGTATTGTAAAGCTCCAAAACCATCATGGTATCAAACAAAATGCCGTTTTTTGTACGTGTTTCTCTTCAATATCAAAGGTCTTTTTTAAGTGCTTGCCATTTTTTGATCAAAAGAATAATTTTGCAAATTCTTACAAAACCGAGAGTCAAAATGTCCAAACTGGCAATTCGACAATTTTTGTAGCATCTAAGTCATAAGGGCGGTCTGTAAAACGCGAAAACCCTTGCACCGACCAAAATCTTACATTGACGAACAAGCCTTTTCTCTTCTTTCATCCGCCCGCGATAAGATTTTTGAAGAGATCACTCAAACCTCCCCCTGCATTTCCCATTAAATGCCATCATCGCAGAACATCCTTTAGAAAAAGATCAAAGATCAAGCGCTGATGGAGGTGGTTTTGTAATGGTAAGAGTAATGGTAAGTTTTGTAATTGTAATGGTAAGTATGGTTAGCTGTACTCTATGAAAGTGTTTGCTCAAATGCCAAGACTTCTAATTACGATTTTTGATGTCACAGTGTCATAATGAAGAAATCTTGTGAATACATACATATTAAAAGTAGCTCAAATAACTATATTAATTCACTTAAAACCATTAAACCCAAAATATTTTCCCAAACCATATTAATAGATATTGAGAGGGTCCTTAGTTATGAGTTGATACGAAATTTGATCAATATCTATTGAGCAGATTAATAACTATCATTACTTGAAGACTTTAAAATGCATCGAATTACGCCATGAAATGCTCCGGCTGTATGTTCCAGCAATGAACCCTGAACAAAATTTCAGCTGATTCCACAAAATAAGCGCCTCTTGCGGTCAGATTGAGACATAGTTGCCAGCTAATGAGTGTGTTTTAATGCCACTCTTTGGCAAACCGTTCAAGATTTTCTTGAAATCAACATTTCTCCGAAATGTACGATTTTGATAACAAAATGCCATTGCAAAGAAATGTAAGCATCTAAGGATAAACCTATTTCTCCAAAGTTTTGCCAAAAGTGGCATTAAAAACCACTCTCTAGCTGGTAACTATGTCTCAATACGACCGCAAGAGGCGCTTATTTTGTGGAATCAGCTGAAATTTTGATCAAGGTTAATTGCCAAGAAAAATAATTTACATTTTCGAAGTCGCAAAAATAAATGATAATTTTTCGTTTCTCTATGATATTGTATAGTTTGTAAGGTTGATATATAATATAACTTAAAACTAACTTATAAGGTATATTTTTGGATTCTTTTTTCTTTGGTACTTTTATCAAACATTGTAAGACATAAGGTAAAATTTTCGCAGAATTCCAATGCAAACTGTTTGTTGCAAATATTGCACTTTTTGAACCAAAAATTTACGTTGTACTAAAAGTTTATTTTTCAAGTAGGCGCAAATCACCAATAACTTTTGAATTTATGGAATTCTACCTTATCAAAAATGATTTACAAAAATCTCATTAAAAAGTGAACACTTTTAGTCAGTTTAAAGTTATATTATAAATCAATCTTACAATCAAGACAGAATCATAGGGAAATGAAAAATTATCATTTATTTTTGCGATATCGAAAATGTAAATTATTTTTCTTGGCAATCGCTGCAACATATAGCCGGAGCATTTTATGGCATAATTCGATGCATTTTAAAGACTTCAAGTAATGACAGTTATTGATCAAATTTCGTATCAACTCATAACTAAGGACCCTCTCAATATCTATTAATATGGTTTGGGAAAATATATTGGTTTTAATGGTTTTAAGTGAATTAATATAGTTATTTGAGTTACTTTTAATATGTATGTATTCACAAGATTTCTTCATTATGACACTTTGGCATTAAAAATCGTAATTGGAAGCCTTGGCATTTGAGCCAACACTTAAACATAAATTTTAACCACTGTGAAGAGTCAATAAAACCAGAGGTCATAGACCACGGCCAAAACTGATTCAAGCTGCGAAGATCACCATTGCAAAAAGTTTTGGCAAAAACATAATCAATTATTACATTGGCACGACAACTCATTGCAATGGGCCACGGGGATTCCAAGGAAATTGTTATTAGGTCGCTATTAGGTATCTCTGCAAACATCAGGTAGAGTCAAAGAGCACAAACTCATTTGACACACTCAGGATTGGCAACAAGTTCTGCTTTCTGATGAATCTTTCGAGTTATTTCATCCTAATTTATATTAGAACGATTTTATGTGAGCCAACAACCAAAGCAACATCCTTCTCACTTACTCTGTCAAACATCTGAGCAAGATAAGGATTTTTTATGGTTGGTTGAGGATTTTCTACTACTGCTGCAAGGAAAGTGATTCCCTGCAAAAATAAATATCAAATGAAATAATTTAAACAAATAAAATTAATGTTGGCAGATCTATGCAACCCTTGAATGGTGGGTTGATCAGGAATAGTATTCGAAAATTTATCAAACCCTGCTTTAAATGCTGTTAGAGGATCAGCTCCTACATATTCCCGACGAAGGCAAATAGGCAACAAATTGAACAATGAAGGAGCCCGATAAAGAAGAGAGGAGGACTTCATTATTCGAATCGAACTAGTCTCGATTCCCTTGGATTTGGAGGTGCTCTCAAAAGGCAAGTAAAACCTCTACGATCACTACAACTGATCTCAAAGCCTGGGTTAGAACAGAGCCCATGAACGCTCTTGAAAACATACAGTATCAGATACCTTTCATACCTTCTCTGAGTACTGTAAAACCCTAACTTTCAGAGCCTCTCCCAATACGAGAGCTCTCTCATTTCTGTGATGTTCCTAGTGAAACATCTCTGGACCTGCTCGACCTTTTGCAAACCTGCCGAACTCATTGGAGCCCAAATGGGGGAAGCATATTCAAGATGCGGTTGAACAATTGACTTGTACAGAGTTAGCATCGTAACACTATCTCTGGACTTGAAAGTGCGATAGATCCAGCCGCACGTTTGAAATGCCTTCCCCACTTTCAACTGGATATGCTCATCAAACTTTTCATCGTTTTGGACGACAACTCCTAAATCCCTCATGGACGATACCTGCTCAATATCATAACCTCCATTGTCTTTGAGTGGAACATCCAGTTTTGACGTCCCATACGTCATTGTGCGGAATTTCATCCAGTTCAATGCCATATTACTCTGTACAACCGAAGAGTAGACTTTCTTCAAGTCCTCAACTAAACATTTCGAGTCCTGACCATTCCTTCCACAAACTAATTTTGTGTCATCAGCCTATGACGAAATACTGGCTTTTATTCTAAACTTCTGAAGAGGAGCAATAAAGAGAATAAACAGGAGCGGGCCTAAAATTGAACCTTATGGAACACCTGACTTGACATCATACATGCCACTAAATGATCCTTCAACTTTAACCATTTGCTTTCTATCACTCATGAAACTATCAATCCAATTCAGGACCTTATCCTGGATCCCAAACTCTTTGAGTTGATCAAGATTTGGGGCTTTTGAGCTCAGAATTGCATTTCATCCCCAAAAATTGTATGGGGACGGCTGACCACAATATTGAAAAAAAGTCTAAATACAACAAAGAAAATTGACCCATCATTAACATCACCCTTCATTGTCAGAAATGTCAAGGGTAATTTTTCAAAAAGATGTTGCACATGCTCACAAGTCAAAAAAGCAACAACGTGGATTGAAAGTTAATGGAATGTGGCCAAGGAATCTCCATGACGAATCTCCAATAAAAAATATTCAATTAACTCTTCATAAGGCACTGAACAAGACGGCCACAATTACCAACAAAGAAATCGAGAGAGATCCTGAAAAATCCCAGACAACTTGATTCTTCTGGGAGCCAGAAAGGATAAGAAATGTTTAAAACTTCAAGGAGAATACAATGGGAAACAAAACGATTTTTTTGAATTCGGGGCTAAATATTTAGAGGAAATTTAAAAGGGGGCAAATAACATGATCCCCACCGGTATACTGAAGAGAGTGTAGAATGAATGAGCTCGCTCTTTTGTGGTCAAAAATTACCAGAAGGTTAGCTCAATCATTTTGTGTAAGATTATGCAATAAGTTCTACGTAATTCTCATCACTAGCTTCCCAGTCTGGAGAAATTCATTCGTTTATGTCTTGGGTCATCAGTTGCATCGGAAACGCAGAAGTTATAATGAGAGTAAACTCCAAGACTGTTAAGGAGACTTGATTTTGGTATACTCAAGTTTTTTTTCAGACATGTTCAAGATACTTTGAAAAGTATCTAGATAAGATAGTATTTTTCGCAAAGTATCTAGATAAAGACAGTTTAAGATACTTCTCAAAAAAATGTATCTAGATAAAGATATTTCAAGATAGTTTGCCGAAAAAAGGATCTAGATAGAAATACTTAAAGATACTTTCCAGAAAGAAGTATCTAGATAAAGATAGTTCAAGATAGTTTGCCGAAAAAAGGATCTAGATAGAAATACTTAAAGATACTTTCCAGAAAGAAGTATCTAGATAAAGATAAGAGCTTCCCGAAAAAATTATCTACATAAGATACTTCAAGATACTTTTCAGAAAACGTATCTATATAAGATACTTCTAGATACTTTTCTTAATAATGCATAATGTCAAATTGTTTGAGCATTATGCACATTGAAAGTGGATGCATTATACATACATGTTGAGACTTGAGAGTGGACACATTATGCACATTGAGAGTGGATGCATTATGCACCCTTCCTCAAAGTGGATAATGAATGCATCCTCAGATTACTCACTCAATGTGCATAATGTGTCCACCCTCAAGTTTCAACATGCATAATGCATCCACTTTCAATGTGCATAATGCACAAATAATTTGACATTATGCATTATGAAGAATAGTATCTAGAAGTATCTTATCTAGATACTTTTTGAGAAAATGCATAATCCATAGTAAACAATGCAGTACGATGCTTTAACACAAAAGATTGAGAGAACTAGATAAAGATAGTTTAAGATAGTTGTTATGTTCTACGACGGACAATACATGGGAGACCGGGATCGGTAGAACAAGTTTATTCACGTAGAATAATGATGAAGAATGGATATAGAAAGATGGAAACAAAAGGTTTAAATACCAAGGGGAACGCAGAGGGTAAATTAGTGCGAGCACAGGGAGAGAGCAGGACGAACTGAAATACGAATACAACACACCTCCCCCAAATCAAATTTCCCCCCGAACATTTGATTCACACCTTCATGTAAAAAATTGGTACTGCCAATCAAAATGATACTGGGGTTGACACACCTCAGATGGTAATCAAAGATTCCAAAACCCCATTCGCGACAAAAATGGCCTGGTTCAATGAAGCCAACGGTGGGTTCTTCAACGGAACATACGACGACAAGAAACTCGTCTTGGGGCGACGAACTGCTTGGACCTCCCACTTCCGACGACTCTACTGCACATAACGTGGTCTCGTTGACCAGCAACGATTCATAGATCAACTCATCAGTTTGATTTTCCGACACGATCATAACCCGGGATGGCGTCTGGTTCAAGACCACAGCCTCACGACAGTGGGTCAACTCGTCCTCACGACAGCAGGTCAACTCGTCCTCACGACAGCAGGTCAACTCGTCCTCACGACAGCAGGTCAACTCGTCCTCACCACAATGGGAAAACTCATCCGCATCAAAGCGGGAAAACTCATCCGCACGACAGCGGGAAAACTCATCCGCACGACAGCGGGAAAATTCGGGTTGATTGTCTGACACAGACATCACCCTGGATGGCTTCTGGTTCAGGACCAGAGCCTCACGACGACATCGTAAACGCCGGATTTCGTGCTCCAACGAGAGCAATCCACTGTAGAGTGCACAGAAGACACGGTCATCTTCATGCACAGAGGCCTCGTCCACACACTGGACCTCTATGTGGGCGTCTCCATAAGCCTCACACCGGGCTTCAACGATTTGGAGTTCATTCTCCAGGGCGGAGATTTCCCACAACTCAATGGACGACACGTCCAGCAGACGAAGACCTTCGACACGAGATTTGAGGGCTTCAAGGGCTCCACTTGCCCGCAAACGGAGCTCACCACGTCTCCTCTCCAACACTAACAGAGGGACACGCTCGACGTTTGGATCCATCTCCAACTCGATGAATACACCGACAACTTCCTCGGAATCCCTCAGGTTCGACACACCCCCAACAACACTGGGATGTTTCCGCTACTGCGCCATGTTATGTACTACGACGGACTAACACGGGAAACCGGGATAACGGTGGATGAGTTTATTCGTAGAATAACGATGAAGAATGGATAATGAAAGAACAGAACAACAGGTTTAAATATGAAGGAGGAACGCAGTAGGAAGTACATGAGAGAGCACAGGAACTCGAATACACCACAGAATGGATCATGGTTTTACAATTAGAAGAGA